>NW_019167938.1:7392694-7562849 GCF_002303985.1 Durio zibethinus | reverse complement strand
TGTTGTTGAGTATGCTAGGAAGCTTCATAAGTATTTTCCTAGTAATATCTTGTGGTTATTTAGAATATGAAGTTTACTTGGATTGTTTGGAAAATTGTTCCCAATCATTTCGCTTATGGAAAGCCTTTGCCTGTAAATCGGTCTGGGGTATATATATGAATTGAAATATTGAATCTTGAGTTTTTCTGGATGATTTTGCCGCGTTTGTTTTAATTTCAAGATAATGATTGTTTTTTTTTTTTTTTTAAAGTTAGTATTGTGTCTGTGTCATAGTTTATCTGACCTTTCCTTCCCCTAGGATTGTCTGATTCAACAAACCTTATCCGTTATGTCCAAATGGAAATATTAAAATAAGAAAGAAAAGCTTCTCAAAATGGAATAAGATTGTTGAAAGACTTATTCCGATCATAGAGATTACTATTATTTTGTAATATAGGATTTTCATGAAATTAACTTTCTATTTATGCAATTATATGTACCATCACAATGTTCGTCATCAGAATCATCAGGTTGAAACAGTAATAATACCTTTCTTTTAAAAAAAAAAATTTGTGAACAAGAGATCATTGCTTTTGTCACGGGTTGGCCAAAGATGTTATTTTTTGTCATGGGTTGGTGATACATATTTTTTTGTGTGCTTATGTGTATAATGGTGACAGAAAAACATAAAAATTAATTAATGCGTCAATTAATAACGAAAGAAATAGGGGGAATTTGTTATCAATTGACTTCCTAAAATAACAATTGATTCTCAAATCCAGATATTCATCCTAGAAGAAAAGAAGCAACAATACGACCAAAGTCAACAGTTCATGTTCGGCTGTGAGAGAAGTTCATCCTCAACATGTAATTCAATCACTGCCCAAATCGTACATTAAAAGTTAAAAACAGTACCCCAAAAAAAAAGTAAAAAAAATCTGCGAGGGTTTGGAAATTTCTGAAAACTCAAAAGGCACCTGCGTTTTGGGGTTCCTTCCACCTTAAGAACTCTCTTGAACCCTCTTATAAATCGCGCTGCTTCCTTCCTCCCTCCTTCCATTTCCCCCATTCAAATTCCAAAAAAAAAAAAGATCTTTCTTTTTAAAGGGAAACTTTAGAGGGGAAAAAAAACGCAGATTTCATTTGCGTTGCTAAAGAGAAAAGCAAAGATCATCAATTTACGCGTTAGATTGAACAGAAAATTTAAAGAAAGAACAAAAAAAAAAAATGGGGCCAGGTTTGGCATTGAACGCCGTAGCAAGACAAGCCGAACAATTGAGGAAAGATGGGAACAATTATTTCAAGAAAGATCGTTTTGGGGCTGCCATTGATGCTTATACTGAGGTAAAATAAATCTTTTTTTTTTCATTTTTGTTTGATTAGTTAGTGGTTACTAAATAAATTTCTTAAATTTCTGATTTTCTGTAAATATGTATTTTTTTGGTGTAAAGGCGATTACTTTGTGCCCTAATGTTCCTGTGTATTGGACGAACCGCGCTATTTGCCATCGCAGGCGAAAGTATGTATGCTTAGTGCTTTTTAAGTAATTCTTTTTATTAAAAATGGTTTCTTTTATTTTAGAAAAAAAAAAAAAAACCGAAAGTGGTTCTTGAATGTGTCTTGTTTTCTTGTTTCATTTGGTTATTGATTTAACACAGCGATTGGTTGAAAGTGGAAGAGGATTGCCGGAGAGCTATTCAGATTGACTACAGTTCTGTCAAGGTAATTTATTTCTCTTTATTATTCGGTTTTGCTGATTCTTTCAGTGTGGAGAGTGCGTAATTAACACGAAAAGCCATGCACCTATCCATGTATTGAAAGGGTTTGGCTTCTTCTTGTCTTCATCGGGGGCCCATTTGTTCTTACTTGATAATTCTTTTGTATAATAGTGAGCTATGTTTAGGGGAACAATAAGAAGGTCTTCAACGAGTATTAAGTTGTTTGAAGCTTCATGTCAGGCTGACATTTGAGTTTAAACTCATCTTTGACTCTTTAAATAGTTCTTAAGGAAATGAATCAAGCTTCAATTTGAAGTCTGAATAAGGTTGGAAATATGGGATAGGTTGAAGCAAATTAAGGATACTCCATAAGTCAAGTGGCACCAATTATCTTGCTATGTTAGTCTTAGGTATAAACTAATCCAAAGCTGGTTTGGAACTCTTGAGATGCTCATGTGTCTTAGGTTGTTCATTTGAACTACCAATGCAGCATAAAAATTGCATTAGATTTTCTCAAACCATAAACTTTTTTTTTCCTTTTATGGATGATCTTGACAATGAAGCTTGGTTTTGCAATGTGGGGCATCATGCATTTCTCCAGCTGGTTTGGTCCTGCTTGTTATTGGCTTGAAGGAAAATATCAACTGGGTTAAAAGTTTTTACTTCTTAACCTTTAACTGCAAGCTATACCTACCTAGTTATGTTCATTTTTATTTGTTCTTCCTATGGTAATAGAGAACTGATGTTTGGCTTAGTTTATGCTTTATATGCATATCTTTTCTTTTACTATTGCTACTAACAGGGTTTAGTTACATTTTGCTTCATGATAGGCACACTACATGTTGGGACTTGCTTTGCTACAGAAGCAAGAATTGGATGAAGGGGTCAAGGAACTACAAAAGGTACAGGCGACATGATAAATCTTTCTGTTTCTTGAGAATTAGGAATGATAAGCAAATGAAACCATTAAAGTTTTTAGGATTACTTTGATATTCACGTTATCCATTAAAACTTATTCTAATGAACTAAGCATTGGCCTTTGAAGTCTGGTTATCCTAGCGAGTGGTCCAAATATTTTAGGGTTAGAAGCTTTGTAATATACAACTTTTTTCTGGAAGTTATTGTTGGAACTGCACTTTTATATAGATTCCACTCTTTCTTCACAAAAATATTGCAGAAGTTATTTTTGCCTGGAATATATATATATATATATATATATATATATGCAAAGATGATTGAGTTGTATCAGGTTTTGTTGCCAAATATCCTTGGGTTTGGTTCTCACTGTGTGTATAATCTTATAGGAATTAGATTTTTAGACTAAATGAACCTGTATTGAGCATGTATTTCCTTCTCTTAGCATCATACTCACAAGCTAACTTGCTTATGTAGGCAATGGATCTTGGAAGGGGTGCAAATCCCAAAGGTTATATGGTAGATGAGATTTGGCAGGAGCTTGCAAAGGCAAAGTACCTACAATGGGAGCATGCATCTACCAAACGTTCATGGGAATTGCAAAGTTTGAAGTATGTCATCCTTGTGAGTTTAGACATTTGCTTCCAGGGGAAAGATTACCTCTTTTAAATCTTTTCACGGAGAATTGTTCCTAATGTTTGTTTTTGGTTCATACAAATCTTCTCTCTGTTTTGCAGGGAGGCTTGTGAAACTGCTCTGAGAGAAAAACATTTTCTTGATGATTCTCAACCTGAAGGTTTCTTAGATGAAGCTAGTATTTCCCATATGAAACAACTAGAAGCTCTGGGACAAGTGTTTAGGAAAGCTGGTGAAGCTGACATCCCTGGTGAGGTAAGAATTTGTGTTGTTTTATTTAGCGTATATCCTTCATTTTAATTTTTAATTATACGTGCTATTTTATATTCGTGCTGAGACATGATAGATAATTTCAGGTGCCGGATTACTTGTGTTGTAAAATCACACTTGATATTTTTCGTGATCCTGTCATTACTCCAAGTGGAGTTACATATGAGAGAGCGGTGATCCTTGATCATCTTCAGAAGGTGACGTGCTATGGAAATATTGTATGTTTAGATGTCTTTTCATTTAACACTAACATTAATCATCAACCTACTAGGAAACAGGTTGGTAAGTTTGATCCAATCACGCGTGAGCCACTTGATATATCCCAGCTTGTACCCAACTTGGCGATAAAGGAAGCAGTCCAAGCATATTTAGATAAACATGGTTGGGCATACAAGACGGACTAAAGGTTGAATGTTCTGGTAACTTTGCTGGGCATGCGTTGACTTAGCGTGGCAAAGAGAAGTTATTGGTCGGAGTCTGCTATTCTATTTGGTGAACATCAGTCAGATTTGGTATAGCTATTTCATGAACGCTTCAATGTGTAATGCCATGCCATTTACCGGCGCATGTTGAGGTCCTGTGTTACTTTTAAATTGTACAGTTATTCTCATAAAAATTAACCTGTACATATTTATCAAAACTAATTCATGCTATTATGAGTGGCCGTGTATGGGCTTCATGGCATTAGCAGCAGACATTTTATTGTCAGCCTGCATGTTTCAACCTATTTTTAGGGTTTTTGTTGTATATGACATGTAATTTAGTATATGCTTTAGTTTATCTAAATAATCGTGAAAGCCATTAGCAGCTAGTATTTCCAGGCTTTCCAGCTAAGTCGGTGTGTCCGACTTGATAAGTCACCCTGTCTAAATCTGAGTAATCATAGTCAAGAGGAGCTATGAATGAAAATTGAGCTTTTGATAATACCAATCTTTGGTGTCTCTTGCTCTTTTCAGGTCTAATCAGAAGATCCAAAAGATCCATCTGGGAATTTATCTACATTGTAGAACAGTCACCAAGGCACCAACCCCGTAAAAACTCAGTATAATCCAAAACATAAAATTTTATCACCACTAAAAGACTGCTTTTGTCGGTTGCGCATTTCACCACCGATTTATTGGCAGGGTACGCCCAAGTTCACCTATTATCCTTGCTGCTAAACAAGGTTTTCACCAAAATTTATCACTATCTGTAACTATAGTAAAGATTTGCATGCATCGCATATGCTGACAATCGGATGTTTCCAACGTCAATATTGGCAGCTTAAGCCCGTTGAAGGTAATCACATGGAACAGTGTCACGGATTGCAAGGTATGGTTTTGGCCATTTAACTACCTGATTTTTATCAATTGTCTTCGTAGTTTTATATATATATATATATATATCATTCAACATTCATGAATTTTGTAAGGTTAAAGACGAATTTTAACATTGATAGGCTGCATTCAGAATTTTTTTATTTTAAAAATATTTCTTACAAAAATTGAAGAATCTAATACAAACTTTCGTACAACCACCAAGAATGCAAAACTCGAATAAAACATTGAGAAAGTACAATGCTATTAGTTTGTCTAAACCCATCAACTAAAACCTTAGGCATGGGTTACTAGAAAAGCCCAATAACCTTGGTCATCCAACTAATGGGTCCAAAAACAAATATTTGCCGGTAACCAACATTCCTTGTTTTGATAAAGACGCAATGGATAGACTCATAAGAAACTAATCAAAAGAACCTAAAATGGGGAGAAGGGATTCGATTTTTTTTTTATATCCACCAGTGAGGAATTTTTGTAACTCTATGCAAATAGTAGGAATAAATTTAACTAAACGCCAAAGATTGCTTAAAAGTTTCATTATTAGCATTGAAAAAGGTCAAGGAAAGGTCAAAAGTAAAGATATTAAAAATCATGCAATTTGCATTTGTTGTCTGTGTTTCTGTGGATATGGGTGAGAAGCCATCCTAATTCACTCGTTTTCTTTGCTAGCCTTGTAGTATAGGTATAGTTTATAGCAAAGTCACCTCAATGGTTGTTTTCAATGCACATGATTTTGTTTGTTCCGAACATGGTATCTGTATCCTTTTTCCCATTCAATTCAAGTATTTAGCCAGAAATGAATGAAGAGACTATCTATTACTTCCCACTCACCAAAAGAAAAAAAAAAGGCCAGCGCATAAACCAATTATTCAGTTTCATCGTATCACATCAACAGCAATAATTCCATAATCACTGACCCATTACACTCTGCCGTGACCAATTATTTTTGTTTGTTTTACGGAAAATATTAATATTGGTTATATTTGCTTTATTTCAAATTTATACAATTTATTCACATGTAAGTTATGAATTCATGCATCTTAGGTTCTTAACCGGCGTTTGTACAGATATCTGTTAATGAAGTTCGTTTATGTAGTAATTGAAAATTGAATGCCTAAAACAAGAAAAAGAAGAGATGCTGAAAATGTGAAAAATCACTATTTTTCTTTATGGATGAATGTCATTTGAGAGAATATTAGAAATTAGTAGAAATGGCATTTACCACTCTGCTATGTGTGGATTACAACCAACAGTTGTGATTCTTAACTCTAATTATTAGAGTTAAATTCTGCCGGCCTCAATTATATAAAAAAAAAAAGTGTAGACTGCAGGCTTGAGGCCACAGCACAGGGCAAAGCATATGCGCATTTCCCTTTGGAAGGTTGCGAGCTATCATGAGCCATTGCAGTCGGCAGTGGCACATGGTAGACCCATTTCGTTTCGGTGAATTTGTTTGATTTAGCGAAAAACATCAACGACCTCTCTCTATTTTACCCCCTTTTTCCAATCTCCCATGCACGCAGTTATGTGAGCTTAGAAGTGTTCACTTTCTTAAGTTTTTTTTTTTAACTAACATTCGATGTTTAAATGATTCTGTCCTGTAATAAAAGGTCCAAGTATTAGAAGAATATGTATTTTTTTAAGTCTCTCCATGCTTTGATGGAAGTGTTTTTGTCCTGGTCATTTTAGTTAGACAGACAGCCACTTATGATTTTGTCAAACATTCCATGATCATTCCACTTCTTGGCCAAAAAACTGCTCAAATTAGCAAAACCACAGCTATTGTTTTTGATTTGGGAAATTGGGGTAAGCAAAATGTTTGGGATGCAACACTCTTATTTGTTTATACAAAAAGTATATGTATGACAGTTCAACTATTAAAACATGGGTTCCAAATCAGGAATTTTCCTAGTATTCTAATGCGTTTGGAATTTCGTAACATGTTTTACTTAACCAATTAGACAAAACCGTGATCATCATAGTGTTGAGAACCAAAATTTCAGACCGTAAACCAACACGGTTTGAAGTATTGCAATGAAATTCTTTTGGAATGTTTAGTTTGTTACGCAGTTGTTTTCTCGAATGTGAATTTATACACAAATCACACGTCAATTGCTCGTACTAAAACAGGTTTAGGTGCCGCAGACGTCGGCACCAGAAAACAAATCTAGACATAAGAATTAGAGATGGATATAAGTCACTCTCAGATCTCAGTTTCAACCTTACTCCATCTTCAGACATTCGTTACTCATTCATCTAATTGCTTGAAAAGAAGAAAAAAATGGGGCGGTGGATACTTGCTATTGCTAGTTGTCACGAGCATTTATTGGTTAAAAGGACATTGTTGTCTTTTTCTTTTATTATTAGAAATTATCAACATAAAATCAATGACATTTTAAATATTTGAATTGATCTGATATATTAAATTGACCTGATATATTCAATATCACATCAGTTTGATTATGTCATTGTGATCTTCTATAAATCTTTCATCTTCTGTCTATAAATATTGACATCCGATTATTATCTTTTCATTTCATTTGATCTCTAATTCTTTTTCTTTTCCACAGAAAACACTTTCTGTCTTTGCTTCTAGTTGCTCTCCTCCTCTTATAATTTTCAGGATTATTTCAGCTCGGAGCTGGGCACAACAACTAATATTAGCTTTGAGAGAAGTACAAGAAGAAGAGAATGAAGAATTTGGGGAGATTGGAGGAAAGGGGGCAGGCAGCAAATTGGACCACAACACCAGAAATCACCAGCCATTCGAAATGGACACATTCTTCCCATTCCAAATCGAACTCTTTTAAGGACCATTCATTCAACTTTTTCATTCATTTATGAATAGTGTGATAAAAAGATTGGTTCCATCATCGGTTGGACATCGAGTGAAAGAACCAGTCTTTGCTATTGCAAGAAAAATTCATATATTGTACGACGCAATAGGTTATGGACAAAACAAAGCCGAAGTTGAAAGATATAAAATCTTTCTGGTATAAATCCAAGACTGAAGGATGAAGTACAACTTGTTGAAAAGGGGAAAAGTTATATGTCAAGTAAAATTCAAGTAGCTACTAAAAAGGCCATGTGAAGGAACTATAGGATCACAAAAAAAAAAAAAAAAAGGGAATCTGATGCATGACGGAAATTCAAATAAAAACAAGAGTATATGCTAGAAAACAAGTAAAAAGAGCCAACATTCTGTTACCTGTAAAATCCAAATGCCGGCAAAATTTTGTTGGAACAAACAAAAGAGAAAATCTTATAAACAAAAGCTTCCAACGTGTTTATTAACAGAGGCTAACTCATAAAACTGAGATTAAAACACTGATGAAGGTCAAGAATTTACATCGGAATGATGATATGCTACACTGATCACCAGGAGTTGGAAACAGAATTTACAAATGACGCTTTTACTAAGATTTTCATGCGGTATGAGTAATATTAACAGCCCTTCTCAGTCTCTCAAGAATGCCATTAGCCTTTCTCTTCGCTCTAGGAGTTCCAACTTTAGCAAGCTTAGACATTGTTCCATGGGTACTTTCTTCTTCCTTTAGTGCCTTCCACTTGGTTCGATCATTAAGACAGACAGTGTGGAGGATCGCGATGCAATTTTCCTTCTTGCGTTCACAAGTGCTCTCCCTGACAATGCAAAGCAAGCAAGGAACAGCTCCAAGCTCCCCCATTTCCTCAACAGCCCTTTGATGGGTTGAAAGCATCGCAAGGATAGCCAATAACTCATCAACAAGCACACCATCCATTATCTTTTTTAAAATGACCCTTACTGCACCATCTCTCACAGCTCTTGCCTTATTCTCATGAATAATGCATAGGTTAAATATAGCAGAAGCAACATCTTTCATTGCTAATGGATGACCCTCATCTAGAAGGTCAATGAGAGGTTTTAAGGCACCTGATTTACCAATAAGTGCCTTGTTAGAATCATGTGCAGATAAAGTGAAAAGGGCTGCAGCCGCATTGCTCCTTGTTTCAATAGTCCCAGATCTCAGTGCTTCCATAAGAAGAGGAATAACCATTGGAGTTTCAGCAACGAGCTTCTTATTGCTGTCATGGATTGAAAGGTTCAAGAGTGTCGTGATCACATCTTCCTGGAGATCAGGGTGAACACCACTCTGAGATTTGCTTCCAGAAAGCGGGGTGAGCAGTTGAGGAATCGCATCAACAGATTCACCAAAAAGACCCCGGAATGAAGGCATCTTTTTTGTCAACAAGCGAAGCTCCTTAGCTGCTTCCTTCTGCTCAGGAAGCGTGGCAGACAACTTTTCCATCAAAGAAAAGAAATGGTTACGTTCAGCTTCGTTGACCCCCTCCTCTTTACCATACTGAACAGCGTTTGGCAATTCTATTCCCTGACTCTTACACCACTGCGATATCATTTCCCTGATAAGGTGATTAGGAGTGAGAACCGTGTATGAAAGAACTTGTTGGGTTCTAGGGCAAGTCCTATTGCCTGCATTCAGCCATTTCTGGATAAAGGGTCTATCGTATGTCTGCACATAGACATATGAAACCAAATCAGAAACCAAGACACATCGACGCTTAACGCAAACTAGGACAACCAATCCAATTGGTGAACTTGAATCCATGGACATCGAGTTAAAACAAACCCACTAAAAATAATCATCGCAAAAAAGTTACGCAATTAAAAGGAAGCAAATTTCTTTTACTTTCCCAGAGCATTCTAATCTCTAAAAACAGGACGATAAGGCAAAAATCTACTTGAAAGATAAATTACAAAAATCCAAATCACGGCCCGAATTTTAATCTTTAAATAGTTGAGAAACTAGTACGAATACCCACTGCACTTTCGAATCTTCAATTTCAATGAATTACATCAGAATCACTCTACATGTCTATCAATTTCTTACTGAAACCAAAATGCAGAAAAAGAAATTCACTTTAACTGATATAATTCGAGGAGAAAAATAGACAATAATAATTTTTTTAAAAAAAGGAAAAGAAGGTGGAACCCATGCAGCCACGTTTTTCTTCAACACCAAACAGTCAAACAAATAAACAACCTTCATCACCAAAACATCAGAAATTTTCTTATAACATTGAGAAAGAGAAATCAAACGACCCAAAAAAATTATTATAAATTACTACATATTTGAAAAAAAAAAAAAAACAAACAAACAGAAGTTGCAATAACATGATTTTCGAAAAAAAAAAAAACTCAAGATACCGAATTCAAACCACTCGGTTATCCACTAAATTAAAATCCCACTTGAATTATCTCAAATTATAGCTTAAAACCCCCAAAAAAATCCTTTTTCAAAAATTCGTTTCCTTTGAAACATCAAAAACCAGTCCAAAATTTTCATAAATAAAAGAAACAGAGCTTTACCTGGCCAGAAGCTAAAATAACAGGATCTCTCATAAGCTCTTTAGAAAGAGGACATCTAAACTCTTCAGGACAGGACACGACTTTATGTAACTTCAACGACGACGTTGTGGTAGCCGCCGTCGATCGTTTGCTGAACTTAAGCTCTCTCAAAGCACAAAGAACATCTTTAGCTTGATCGATGGTGTGGATGATGTAATCATCATCGTCGACGATTGTCCTAACCAACATCTGCAATTCTTTCTTCAATTCCGCCGCTTTCGCTCTCACCGTTGGATCAGAACTCAACACCCCGATCTTCGCCATCTGATCCTTTCCGCCCCCACCACCACCACCCAAAAATAATTTTTAAAAAAATAAAAAATCAAAGCCGTTAACTATTATCAAAAGATAAAAAACAGAGAATGAGAATGCTTTCTTTCATTCTCTCTTTTTTTTTTTCTATTCTGAATTGATTCACAGTTTAAAACTGAACTGAGGGGAAAAAAAAAAAAAAACAATACAAAGTTAATGCTTGTCGCTCTTCCCCCTTTCTCGTCTCACCTCACTCAATATTTATTATTATTATTTTCTATCAAAAAATTGTTTTTTGTGGGGGTTGGAATTTTTTTTTTTTTTTAGGCGTAGGAGGTTTGCTCTCTCTAAACACGCCGCTTTAATGAGTTTCAGCCTTTCAGGTCAATTAAATGAAAAAATTTCAAAATAATATTTTAATTAAACTTAACAGTTATTTTAAGACTTGGCTTTACTTGTTTTAAAAAATAAAAATTTCAAGTTATAATTATTGAAGTATTAATTTAAAAGAATTACAAATCAAATTTTTATATTCTAAATGTAATCATAAAAGTTTTTTTATGCAAATAAATATATACCTTTTACTCAAATAATTTAATTCAAAGTCCACATTTCCAAATAAATAAAAACTTCTATATTTAAAATCTTCATGTGTTGGCCATAAAAAAAAAAGTTTTTCAATTTGAAAAATTATTTTTTTCAATTTTGAATTTTTAGATGATGAACATTCTTTTCTGTTGAAAAGTTTCGTACAGTTTTGAATGTTGGCGCAGTTTTCACCGTCCAACTATTCTTCTCACACTCTTTTTCTGTGGTCTAAGTTCTAGGCTACGTCGTTATTGAATCCAAGGAAAATAGGTGACTGTTGAAAATTAATGAAGTAATAATAACTTTAATTTTGTAGTATCAATTAAGAATGCTTATGATTACTGTTTAAAATTAATTAAAATTAAATTATTTTTAAAAATTTATACTAATATATTATTTTCATCAAATTCCATACAAATAATGGATTAAAAAGAGAATATTAATTAGTGTTTAGTGATTTTGGTTAATGCGATCTTTAAATAAAAAATATAAAGAATTAATATGTTAGTTCTTGCATTTAATAAAATAGTGCATTAGATTAAAAAATTAAAACGATATTTTAATTACTACATCCGTTATGTTAAATTAGAATTACTAAAAGTTTTGCATCCAATTAATATTAATTAATCAAGTTAAATTTTTGTAATTTGACGTGGTGTGATGCAACTTTGTCACCTTGGTAGAAAAAAATGAGCTGTAATATTTTTAGAAAAACAAAAAATATATATATATATATACTCTCTATTTATATAGAGTGAGGGGCTTATATAATATACTCTATATTTATATAGAGTGAGGGACCCATACGGTCCAACATGTATGCAATCACGAAATCCACGGGTTTGTACAGCTGGCAACACCCTTCCCAAAACGTACTCTTCAATCCTCTTCTTAAATATTATTTGACACATAAAAGTGAATTTGATTTAAATGAAATTAAAAATAATAATAATTATGAGATTGATTATTATAATTATAAAATTAAAATTACTAATAAAAATATATGTTTGAATATAAATTAAGTAATGATAGTAAGTTGAATTATTACGAGAAAAAAATAATTATTAAAAATATTAAATTAAAATTGATATGTAATAAAAAATTTTAAATTATAAAATAATAATATTTTTAATATAATAAAAAATTTTATTATTTTATTAATTTATTATATAATAAATTTCATTTTTATATTAAATTTAAAAAATTCATTTCTTAATTTCTTGAATTAAATAAAATTTTTAAAAAATAAAAATATTAAAATATGAGAACAGTTAGAGATAAAAAAGAGAAAAAACACCCTCAATTGGCCGGAGCATTCCCTCTCCAATTGGCCATTGGAGCATTCCTTCTCCAATTACCAATTGAAGGTGCAAGCAGTGAAATTATTTAATCATGTTAATGCCAAATGAATTACCAATGCGATTGAAACCAAAAAATAGCTTTAACTGTGTCGCAGTAATCCTTCGATGGCTTCCAAATGGGGCCATAGTGACCGTTGATCAACTTAATCAGGTGATTCAATCACCGCGTTTATAAAAAATTCATAATTTTAAATGATTGTTATACAAGATAAATTAAAATTTTATTCTATTTCAAAATTATAATTATATTATAATTTTAAAATTTTAAAATATATTAATTGTACCAATATAAAAAATAAATTATGCATTTTTAAATATTATATAATATACAATTTGCTTTTATTATAATTTATATATTTTATTTTATTTTTTAATTCAAATGTTTTCATCTAATTTATATTATAAGGTTAGTATATCTATCAAGAAATATTTGTTAATTTAATTTTAATTATATCTTTTATGAAGAAAATAAAATATTACAAATATTTTTAAATTTGTTAACTTTAAATAATATTAAAAATATTAACTTGTATAATTATTACAATATAATTATTTTGATACTTTTAAATAAAAATATTATTTTATTTTCAACAATACTAAATACAATGATATTTAATTTTAAAAGTCATTGAAAGTTAACCAAACAAGATAATTTTAAATCATAATTAAAACATTGTAATAATAAGAATCATATCAGTGATTAAATTCATATAATAATCTTGAAATTAATACTAAATAGGTAAATAGATAGGTGTAATTTTTCTTATATATAATAAAATATTATTTTTATATCAGATTCAATTATTGGTACAAAAATAAAATTCAAATTCTTTTTTTCTAAAATTAAAAAAAAAAAAAGATAGAAGCCTATTATTCTCTATTGTACTTGTTGGAATAAATTTTACAAGGGAAGTAAAAAATGTTATCACGTATTTTTTATTTTTTCTATTAATTTTATTAATTATTTTAAATATCTTATATTAAGATATGAATCAATCTTGATGGAAAAACAAAGTACTAAAGAATCTCCTAGGCTTATTGCTAAAAAATTCACAACCCATAAGAATGGATTCAGACTGTGAGAAGTTCTTTTTATCAATTAGACTTGGATTTGTAGGGATTGAAAAGCATGCACGGAGTAGATTTCTAAATTTACTAGATTGATGTGGACAGTGCCCCCATTAAAATCGTCAGAGGAGATGAAGAAATCCAACAAAAGCAAAATATATTATAAAAAAAATAAAAATCACCATATATAAATTGTCATATTTTATATAAGACACGTGGGATTAGGCATTTTAAAATGGTGTTTAATTTGTGAAATTTTAAATTTTAAAAAAATGTGATATCTAAAAAAATAATGATATTTGATTTTTTTTTTTAAAGATATTTTGTATTCAATTTATTTAATTATTTTTAAAAAATTCATGTATATTAATTTATGAATAATTATCATAATCCTTTTGACATATATAATGATAATTTTTTATTTTATTTTATTAATAATAAATATGTAAATGATAAATGATACATTTAGTAACAAAATAAGATAAATATTTTATTTGATTATTATTTTTATTGATAAAATATAAAAAATTGAGACATTTAACATTTTTTTTAGTAAGAGAAATTGATAAAAAAATGGTTTAAAAAATCAGTTAATGCATTTATGACATTTTTATCTCAATTAATTTTTTATTATAAAATTTATCTAACAAAAGGTAAACAAAAAATAAAAAAAACAAAATGAACTATATGGCATGTGCACATCGGAAACAAAACAAAACATTTTAAACCTGCTTCTAATTTAATTCATTAAAAAAAAGTTCAATTCGATTATTATTTTTTCAAAGATATATATTTATATTGGATTAATATAAACCAATATTAAATATGAATTGTTTTATTATTTATAAATTTTATTTAAAAATTAAAAAAAAATTAGAAGAAGGGAGAGGTGACATTTGAACATCCTCTCTTTCCCATTCTCTTGAGAAACCAGGGCATAGATACTCGTGGCAGTATAACCGCGTCACCACCTAATAAAAAAGAGAAGATGACGGCCAGCATCACCAAAATTCGAAAAGGAGACGACACCCAATTTGGCCAATCTTAAAAAGCATTTGGCGAGACACAAGGAATCCAAAAAGCTGAGTGTTTGTCGCTATTAGTCCCTGTTGCTTTTTTTCGGCTGTCTATTGTAATTAATGCGGATCATCCATCGTCCTATTCCTCCCCCCCCCCCTTTTTCTTATGCCAACCAGGATGCGCTTCCAAGTGGGCCGCTTTTTGTCCTCCACGTGTTGTTGAGGATGCTTCTAACATGAACACGCTGGCACTGTCAACGATTTTCTTTTCGTCGTCATCCCACCGCATTGATGAACTGTATATTTTTAAAATATTTCAAATTGAAATTTATTGCGATAAAAGTTAATTGCGTTTGAAGGATGATTTTATTGTTCATTGAAAATGTGTTTTTCCATGTTTTCACAAAGATGCTTCTCGTCAAGTCAACTGCAGACCAGGGCAAAGACGAAAAGGTGAAGAATCAGCACAACTGATTGCTCAGTAAGATAATTAATTAGGGTATATATATTTTATATGTATATGTGATATGTCCATTTTACCTGTGATAGGGAACTTTTCTTTGCCTTAATTTGAGGACGCGATGGAGCACGGGTTTTGAGAGATTCAGAAAAAGATATAAAGATAGTTGGATGGATAGAATGACTTTTAGCTTGGAAAAGTTTGGATTTTAGCCTTTGGAATTGATTACTGTTTTTCTCATTCTTAGATTTAATTTCAAAGTAAATTAATCATATATGTTTTTTTACAAAAAAAGTAATACTTAGTGAAAAAAAATTACAGATATTAAAGTTTAAAATTCAAATATTTTAAATGTTTCATTTTAAGAGTAACTGATTAAACAAAGTTAAACATCTAACTTGAAGCATACAAAATCTAGTAAATTTTATGTAATAAAAGACTGTCTTTGATGGCTCAGAAGTCAGAAGTAAGAATCCTCTACCGTTCATGAGTGTTTCCAAAGGAAGTGCATTTCTTCCCCATTTGGTTCAGATATTTAGGACTCAAAGATAACTTCAAACATCTATTTAGGCCCATTAGGGAATGAAGTTTGGTTCCAACTCCGCAATGGGCCTACCATGAGGAATGAACCTAAGCAATGGCGAGCCCCATGCTTGGTTAAGAAGTTAAGCACTGAGTAGAGGTATCCATTAAGGGTCAATGACCTATCGAGCCCTGCAATACTAATCTATATTTTGAACCCCCAGTTTGTTCGTAATTTATAGGTTGGCAGAATATTATTGTTTTGCTAATAATAATAATAATAATAATTTCTTAGAAAGATGTTTAGGGTATATAATAATTTTTATTTTGATATAAAAATTATCATATAAATAAATAAATAATAATAAAATATTACTTTGTTTAGTTTCAATTTATGTAGTTTAATATATTATTATCACATTTTAAAAAGAATTATATTTGATATATTACCATAATTTTAATTAATTTTTAATTATTTATTAATAAAACTATTGTTTGATATAAAAATAATTTTAATTATTTATTGAATTCAAAACTATCAAATAATTTAAAATTTTTATTATTTACAAACATTAGTTATTGTCCTAAATAGTAATCCTTTTCTTATTTGTTTTAATTATCCAAATAAATATATCATCATTAATTTTAATTTTATTATTATTTTTAAATTCATCAAAATCAATCTCATTTATTTTAAATAAATATTTAATGAACTTCAGTTTCATTGTCTTTTTTATTTACTTTTATCATAATTATTGGTGTTAATTAGTAGCAAATCAGTCAAGAAAAAGCAAATCATAACTGACAAAAAAAAAGTGAGCAAATTGCTAAGAAATTTTAATGCTGATACAATGATTGCATAAAAGAGTAAAATCATTTGTTTTGTTATCTATAAAGTTGATTTATATTCTCTCACATCTTAGAGGCACTTTCTATTTTATTTTTTGCGTGACATAAGTATAAATTTTTTTTAATTAAAATTAAATAATCACTTAAATATTCATTGTTTTATTGAAATCAAATTATCAATACATGTTTTATTTTAATTGAGAGTTCAATTAAGTAAAAATAAATATTTAAATATTCAATTAAATGAGAATATATATTTAAAGATTTAATTGAATAAAAATAAATATTTAAAAATTAATTTTTGTTTATAGATTTTTCATACTTTTGGTATCAACAAGTAAAGGGTTGAAAAATAAATAAATTCCATTAGTGATGACTGAACTCATTGGTATCTTAAATAGGTTATTAAATTTTAATTTATTTCAAAAATATCATTAAAATTTATTAAATATATAAAAAAAAATCACCTTAATATATTTTATCCATATTTTAACAGAAAATGACTGACTAACATATCATTTGCGACATCATCTGCATCTCGTTTAACTAAACCTATATAAATTACAATAAATTATTTTTTATTCATTTTCCTTTTTTTATTTTTAAAATTTTTTTTATTCATTTTTCTTTTTTTTTTAACCTTTTTTAGCTCAAATTTTCACCAAGAATTCATTTTGATCTCCTCTTTCATGTTATTAAAACAAATTTTCGAAAAATTGCTCCTAAATCTTTGGATCTAAAATTTCAATCTGAAGCTTTAAGCCGCCTAAAGCTCACCTTGCCGCCGTTGATTGGCCCGTAATTTCAATAAGTTCTTCCTCTCTATCGTTTTTTATTTTTAAAATCTCGCCCTTCACTGCCGTCCGCCGTTATCACTTCCGGTATTGATTGTTCTGATTTACCTGTAAACGTTTGGTATTGGTTGTTCTGTGGTCTCAATTGAACTTTGCAATTCATCCGCCACTTCAAACCCACATCCTCCTCTTTCCCTAAAAGATTTTTTTAAGGGATACATTGTTTCTTATTTAATTGATCCTCTTCTGGCTCTTACAGATTAGCATTTCCAGAGGCGAACAACATAAGTTTCAAGAAAATTCCCAAAAATGGAAGATCTTGCTCAGCATTCCAGGCTTGGGCTTATGGTAGTTTTATTTCCTGTCTTTTGTTGCTTCTTTGTAAGCCTTAATGACTATGTACCTAATAAATAATATTTGAACTTCTGGGTTGTGAGTCTACTAACTTTTGCTTTAGAACATATTTGTCTAATGTATATGGATTTCCCAACGACAATGGGTTTGCCTCCAGAGCTTGAAGTCCTGTTTGTTCTCAAAGAGATTGATTCTGTCCAGAATTGATTTTGGCAAAGATGGTGGCTGACTGAGTTTAGGTAAATGAGGTGACAGATGATGCGGCAGGTATGTCATATTTTAATCAAAATTTGGATGAACTCTATTAGAATGATTATATTTTGTATATTTAATAAATTTTAATAATATTTTGAGATAAATTAAAATTTATAACTTATTTGAAATATAAGTGATAGTTACTACCAATGAAATTTACTCTCTGAAAAATAATTGAAACATGAACGAGTTAAAGATCTTTTGACCCTACCAAGGGCAGTGTTGTGGCAAAAGGAGTGCCATTTGGTAATTCAAAAGTTTTTTTTTTTTTTTGGTGAATGGTATTCAAAAGTTAGAAACCCAAGAAACCCGACGAAAGAGAGCAAATTTCATGCCAATTCCCAAAAGTAACCAGAACTGCCTTACCTCCCTAATTGCCCTTTAACCAAGCGGCAAAAGCCTGGTACGAACCCCTATTTGCCCTCTCTTATCTTCTTCCCTCTTTTAAAAGGCAAAAGTAAAATAAAAAACTTTATCCATTCACCACCTTTCCTTTTCATTCCTGTCCCCCATTTTTTTATACTTATTCACCCCCACTTCTCCACTACATAGACGCCGGGCCACCTCTGAAGTCTACTTCTTTTTTCTTTTAATTTTACTACTAAAATGAAAAACACCCTCCAAAACGATCCTCATCGTTTCCCAATCGCAACGTCGCATCTAAACTTGTCACATAACCCTATCAGATCATTTATTATTATAATTATAAAATTTATCAAAATTTTATATAAAATCACATTTATATATAATAGACCCTCCATAATTATTTAATGTGGTTGAATATATCAGGATCGTGTCCTATATTGATTTTTCATGTAACGGGGTAAACATCTAATTGGATAATACCTTGTGATCGCCTTGTACGCAATGCGTATCTGCCGCGTTACCCTACTTTTTTTTTTAATTGTCTTTTTCACGATACATACAAAAATAGAATAAACTAAAGAAAAACAGTGTAACTACTAAGGGTTAGAAATATTCCTCGCATTTTTTTATTACTATTATTGTGAAATTATGTTTTGCGTTTGCCAAAATTATCATCTCGTACGCACAAACAAACGGCCGTTGATGGCGTCGTCGAAGCCAACGTAACGGCAATGGACGACGTTGACAGGGTGGATCGTTGCCTGGGTCAACGAGCTGAAGCTCGCTGGGATTTGGTTCGTCGTTCGACGGTATGGAGCGAGCCATTTGTTTTGCATGTAACGGTTTTTTCTCCAAGGAGGTAGGGATAAATCTTTGCTCTTCAACGATCTTTTTGCCGAATCACTCATGACCTTGACGATCTTTTCCAATTCCTCCTTTTTTCCCACGAAAACCCTAGGCAAATACTGCAAAAGCCTCGAGTACTCACTCGTCGGCCTCGCGATCTCGAACTCGGAGGCAAAATCGAGGTCAATGAAGTACCGGTTTTGCCGTGTGGATGATACCGGCTGCACCACATCGATGAACTCGTAGTTTCCGGCTGTTAGGCCTCCCAAGGAACTCCATTTGGTCTTGCAGATCGCAGCATTATGGCCGGCCTCGCGAAGATAAACCGTTACTTTACGCCTGAAAATAGCTTTATCCGTTTTGAAAAAGGAAAGCATTTCCATTGCTTTCAAAACGTGAGGCATGAGCAGATTCCTGTAAGAATCCTTGTTGTTAAGAGCGGTTGACTTGACGATAATCTCAAGCGAGTCGGTATTATTAAGATTTGCGTCGACTCGGTTGGAGTCAGAAGAGTAAACAGTCTGTTCAGTAGCATCGTGGGCGTCTTCCAGGAAACTATGAACGAGTTCCGAGAGGCAGGGAGAGTCATCTTCTGGGACGACGGTGGAGGCAGAGTGTTCGCTTCCGCTGCTAACGTCACTTGCGCCGATGAGTCGAGCCTTGACTCTGTAGTCGAGCGGGTCAGTAACTCGTTTTATTCTTCTACCAAAACTAGCCATTGAAGTTTTGTACAAGACGTCGTTTTCTTTGTGTTTTGAGGGATTTGGGGTTTCGTTTGGATTAGCTTGAGCTAAATAGAGGGTTGGGGGAATAATAAAGGAATATCTGAGGAGCTTAAAAAAACCGGGTTTATTTATTTATTTTTAAGCGAATTTATGGTGGAATATTCCAATGAAGTGTTTACATCAGTTGTGCTTTTGATCTTCTAGGAAAGGATGTAGACGTGGCAGAATATCCAGCGGTACATAAGGTTTATGCGGGTGGTAAGGTGGGCGGAAGTGATTTGATTTGAGTTGCTTCTTTTTTTTCTTTGTATTTTTTTGCGGGAGGGGTTTGTTCATTGTTGGCTGGGATGAGGTGACACGTAGATAAATGAATGGAATGATCATGGGACATGGGAAGGTGGGGGATAGTTAAGACGTAAAAGGCTGAGGATGAGGTTGCCCCCCCTCTTCGTGAAAGGGAAGAGTGAGAACTGAGACTGAAAAGATTTTTGCTGTTGCTGTTGGATTAGGATAGCCTACGAAGAGATCTAGATTTAGGTTTGGATAATCTGTTTTCGGGATTTGTGTTAAGTCTATAAATATATAATATTGAGAAATCGTAAAAAATTAAGTTAATTTTTTTTTTCATTTTAAATTATTGAAGTGATATTAATTTTTACTAAATTTAAAAAAAAATAATTTTAATATAATTAATATTAAAATTAAAATTTTATGATTTTTAATATTAAAAAAATATAAAATATAATTTTAAATATAAAAATAAGAATTTTAAACATTAAAAAAACATAATTTTTTGACATTTTATAAAAAATGAATAAAAAAATAAGACAGAAAGAGTATTATTATTGTTATATAGTATATGCTAAAACTCCTGTTTATAATATGTTACTTCAATTTAAATAATTAGCAAGTATAAAGATTTTAATAGTTTGATACGTTCAAACGAAATTTAAAAACCTATTATGAAATTTAAAATATACTATGAAATATAAAACCCTAAATTCTGGGTATTGCATGTTGTATAGTATTCTTTCTCTTTCATTTTTTTTATGCTTAAAATTATGTTTTGTTTTTTTAACATCTAAAATTGTTATTTTTTATATTTTAAAATTATTTTATGATTTTTTAATATAAAAAATTATAAAACTTTAATTTTAAAAGAATTTAAATTTAATATTAAATATATTAAAATTAAAATTTTTTTTAAACTTCACAGTCAATCCAGGACAAATAAGGAGGAAGGGAGTAAGATTTTCTGCCAAGTTGAGAAGGTGAGATGACAACTTTTTCCATGGTAGTAGCCACGTTAACACTACAAGACATCAAATCATTTCATTCTTATCAATTATTAGTACTAGTGTCACTTATTTTTCGGGTACATGAAACCAATAACTATTAATCATTTACTCTGCCAGGATCAGAGTTTTGTCTGCGGTAATTCGAAGGCTTTCCTCCGACCTCAATTCTAATGCCACAGAAAACGACATTTTGGTATCAATCAAAGGAAATTGTGATAGAATAATGAGCCAGCGCATTGATAAGGAAATAATCTCTTTGTTACGTTTATTAACTCTAATGACATTGTTGACTTCTTTTGCATTTATCGTTTTATAGTTTAAGAGGGTGTGTCGAACTTGTATGGTTATGGTTATGCCTTGATCCGAAAGGATGCAGGGTAAGAAAAAGAAAGAATTAGAAATGCCCAAAAACAAACAACCCATGAAAAATGAAAGAACACGTCCTCCGGAAACAAGAGCATAAAGTAAAGAAAGTGAAAATCTCATTATTATTATTAAGAAAAATTCATCCACAGGCCATTAACTTCTATACCAAATACTGGACGGATATGTTCAGGCTCCTCTTAAAGCAGGAAACTGATGATGCTCAAAGTCAAAGGAAGGGGGGGTGGGGTGGGGGTGGAGCAACAGGAGCTGAAGGAACTGGTCCCTGTCTAGCCGGCCTCTCACAGCAAACCCTCTCCATCATGCCTACGAGGAGGCTTCTCCCCATAGCCCTAGCGATAAGGTCTATCCCCATCACCTTGGCCATGACACGAGGCATCCTACCGTCATGCCTATCATTATGTTCCTCCCCATTACTATTGCAATCGGCGGGCCTCTCCATATCACCCCTGCCATAAGGTCTGTCGCCATACCATCTCTGCCGCATATAAGGAATCATACCTTCGGTTGGTTCTAACTTTTAAGAATTCATTTGATGCTTAATGTCATCAAGGGACGAACATAACTCCTCCATTTTGTTATGATAACCCTTAATTTCCTCCTCTTTGACCTCCCTGATAATTATTCAAAGTAGCGGACTGCCCTGCAATGCTATTATCTGACGAAATAAAACTACCCTTCACAGGCTGCTCTCTCGTCTTATCGTCTGCAAAAACAATAGGACCGGAATCCTCTTGCTATTCCCCAGTGCTCTTCACTGAGGAATAGGCCTTGGCTTCCTCCTTGGCCTTCCTTCTGGCTTCAGCCTCTGCATTTTCTCTCTTTCTTGTCAAGTTCAATTAAACCAATATTGCCATATTGGTGCAAAGTAGAAAATCACGAAATACAATAATGATTATATGAAAAAAAAAATTCCACACAAATGGCACCTCAACCTCAACAATAATGCTTAAACTTGTATCTGGTCTCGCACGAATTCTCAGAATACTGATTTTATCGTAAAAGGATGACAATTTTTATCAAATTCTGAGTTGGTCTAGTCCTGCAAAGGAGAAGTAGCTTCGTTTGCGAAGTTTGAAAATATAGTGCCATTAAAGTAAGGACCAAATTTGAAATAAAAAACATTTGTATAGTCAGCAACAAAACTTAAGCTTTGATCTAAACCAATGGATGAATTGGATACGTACTAGCAGACTAAAAGAGTGGGAAGAGCTCTTTAGGACCATAATCTCATTATTGGCCCAAGATGAAAATTTGTTTTGGGAATTATATTTTTCCCTTTAACCTACAGGGATTTGTGGATGTGTTTAAGGTTTCCTAATTTATAAAAAAGAAAAAAAGGACACTTGATTATATGATTCAATTATTAAGTAAATGTTCTTTTGTACATAGGAGATAACAATATAAAAATAGTAAAAGATGTTGCTCAGATTGAAATTTGACTTGATTTTTAATAAAAAAATGCTTAGCCTGTTGTAAACTGGGCCAAGTCAATGGCCTAGGACAGTTTCTTAGGCCTAAATAGTTTCTGGTTATGAGCTACGCTCTTGAGTCTTGACTCAACCCAATTTCTGTGCCCCATCAGAAAAATCATACTTAGGAAGGGCTACCAAGTTATTAACCAAAACGGGATAGTCCTTAGACGTAAGTGGCTGGCCCAACTCAAGGTCTATTTAACCCAAATTTTTAGTTTAAAAAATTGGGCCAAGCTTGAACAAGAGCTAATTACAGGCTAAAAGCCTGGTCCTACGCCCTCCTAAGTCCTAACCCCACGTAAGCATCCCTAACCAACATATTTAAAGTGTTAAGAATGGTTTAAGCTCGGTTAAAAAAAGTCAGTTCAAAGTGGAAATCTGATTGGCCTGTGACGTTAACTCGTGGGAACTTATCAGAATTCCTCTCTCGCGTATTCTTATTTTTTTTACTTGAAACATTAAAATTTAGACTTAAATCCTCGAAAGTAAAAATCCAATACTTTATTACTATACAAATCTCCTATATTGTGGCTGTTTCATCTTTGCGTGGCCGCTAATTTTTAGCAATTTCTTGTTTTGGACAACACACCGACCATTTCACTTAAAATATATATTGTTCTCTCAAAATTTTTTAATAACAAATAAAAACAAAATAAAGCAAATAAGATATTATACTTTGTAATAACCTAGTTAAACAAATACGTAATTTTTAAAATACCCAAACGAAGAAAGCACTCCACCAGCAATGCATCACCACCTTCAAATCAAGCTTCCTAAACAAATATTTTTTTCATTTTCCGATCTTTACCCCTCATTGTGAGGTTAGAATTTTTTTTATATAGTATTTTACTGCTTTAACTTATCTTTCTTTTGGCCCCCCGAAAAAAAACTGCTTTATAACTAAACCCACGTCATGTCATGCCATGCCAAGACAAGAAACAAAAAAAGGAATTGCGGGTCACCTGTCAGCTAGCAAGCTGGCCTGCACTGCCTGTTGTACTGGAACTTTTTTTGTTTTTTTGGGTTAAAAGTGTGCTTAACGTTGGGCTGCTGAAATTTGGTGATTGCTGATTAGTGGTTACAACTATTACAAGTAAACAGAGTAAATGAGGATTAGATGTAAAGAACTTTATATTATTTATTTATTTATCTGGGTTTTGTTTTATAATGACAATGATGGGATTGGCACGTGGATAAAAACATTACAGTAGATTTTTGGTACCATTGCGACATTTGAAAAAGATTTTGAGGCACATGCGTAACACACACCTTACTTTTTATTTTTCTCGTGAAAATGAAGTTTTTGTCATCCAACGAGAAGAAACCTGATTACGCTTTTTTTTCATTATTTTTAATAAAGGTTAAATGCAATTCGATTATTGTATTATGTTATTTGATTTTGATATTTAAAGAATTAAAATTTATAAGTAGGTACGTCTAATATTTTATTTCAAAGACTGACTAGATATTGATGGGCCTTAATTAGGTAAGGATAAAATGGCAACTATCATTATCACATTAGTATGAAGAGAAAAAATAAAAAAAAAATTTGTTAAAAAATTCAAATAACTAAAAATAAAAAAAATTATGGAAACCTTTTAAAAATCTAAAAACTTCCAAATAAAAAATAAAATACAAATTTTAAATTTTAAAATTATTGAAGACACCATTAAATTTTTAAAGTTTGAATTTTAAAAATTCAATTAAAAAATAAAAAAAAATAAAGAAAGAAAGAGGAAAATCAACGGGAGAAAGGGAAGGGGGGAATGAGAAGAGAGAGAAAAATAATGGAGGAGACATAATCGGGCACCACCAATTGACTAGCTGGTTCAGAACGGATAGGGTCAACATGCTCAAGTCCAAGCAGATAAGTGTCGATCTAGCTGTAGCAAGCCAAATCGGTGCCCTAATCGACTACAACTCCCCTTCCCATCCTTTTTTTTTTCCCCATTTTTTCTCCTCGATTTTAATTTTTTTTCTTGATTTCTCTTTTTATTTAAAAAATAAAGGTTTTAAATAAAATTTTTTATTTTTTAATTTAAAAATAACATAATAGGCTTTGCGACATGTCATATTTTATGAGTATTTCTTATAACATTTACCAAAACTCTAACATTGCTAGTTTTAAGTGACTAAAGTATACAATAAAAGTTCATTTTAAATATTTAATTAAAAATTTTTATTATTTAAGTGTCAACCTAACAAAAATGACATATTACATTAGTTCAAATGAATATTTAATTTTTTGAATAATATTACTTTTTTTAGTACATAGGAGTTTGTAGTATAAGATAAAAAAAATATAAATGTTAAGATTTAAAATTTAAATTTATTTAATATTATTTTTTAAAAAAAATTACATAAATTAATTGAGTTAAATACTGCAATCCAATAATATTGCCTTTGCCCATTGTCATTTTGCAAATAAAAAAAAATATTTTTTGAGATTGTTTTATGTAAAATTACTTTCTTGTGTTAAATGATTGAAGTTTTGCATATAAGTATAAATAAAGCATTTCATGTTACCATAAATGGTTAGCTTTACCGGAGGATTAATCAATAATGATTGAGCTTGTTAAAAAGGTAACGAGAATTATCATTATGAAATTTACTGACATGAAAAAAACAAATCATACAATTTTTTTTTCCTGTAAATGACAATGCTGCATTTGATTTTGAATATTGAGAAGCAGGAAATTCATGAACATATGCTGCGGAAAACCTTCCATGAAACGGGACCAATATTGGGGATGAAATCTAAGCAGTAATGACAATATTGCAACTACTGTGACCCCATAATTTAATGGATATATGAATAACTTGGAATTCCGGACCTTGGTATAAAAGAGATTGCAATTTAAAATTAAAAAAAAAATTAAATGTTAAAATTTAAAATTATTGAATATAACATCTTAAAAATAATTATATAAATTAATTAGATAAAACTCTGGATTCTTTACACAATTTTCTTTCTTGCATAATATTGATTGGATTACTTCTAAATCTACAGCTGAAACCCCAACTGTTCACATTTTCTGGATGATGCAAATAGCTGAAGGCTTGAGGATATAATTATACTGGTAAGAAAATGTTGGCAAAGAAATCAAGTGTAATTGAACTCATTTAATCATTAGTTAAATTTAAGAAATGAGATTCATTTAATGTAAATTTTTTATTTATTTTTTAATCTCATCATTTATCCAAAATCTAAAAGCAAAAGAGGTTGCGTTTTGGATTGGATAAGACGGTGGGAGTTGCCTGGTCAGCCATGCCACAAGGACAAGCAATGAAGTGGCAAGCAGTAGTAGTTGAATTTTGACCACTATTCAAATTATAAAACCACGCATCTGTCACACCCCGTGTGAACTCCGTCAAGACTAAGCCAGTGCAAGGAGATCAGATTCTCGATCAGGCATCAGGCCACAGGAACAAATTTTTGTCAGAGTTACCTGATGCTGAGCCTAAAAATTTTACGTTAGAAGCTTTTAGAGAGTTTCAGAATGGTGGTGCGGGCAATGAACATGACAAGGCTTTAAACGAGCCTTACCCAGGTCAAAGGTCAAAGGGGTGGGTATGAAACCTTATGGAAAGGCCAAGTACGCAAATGTCCAAAAATACTGTAGCGTTCAGACGGTGAAGCTTCATAAGGCTCTTGAGCAGAGCCAACTCTACGAGTTATTAGAGATGTGCCACTGAAAATGATCGGTTTTCATTGAAATGAGAAAAGAGGTCATGATTTTGAAGTGAAGTTAAGAATTACACATCAATTGAATACTATAGTTAATCTTAAGATATAAAAATTTATATTTTTTTTGTGAAATATTTTTTGTAAAATAAAATTATGAGATTAAAAGAGTTAGAGTAAATAATCTTTTACAAGAATATGAATCATGACAAATAAGTTAATCTGAGACGTCAAAAAATTTACATGTTTGGGTTCTGAAATTGCTCGAGTCTGAAGGTTGAGTTTTCAACCCGTGACACATGCATGTAGTTTTAATATATTAATTTTATCAAATTCTTAGTTTATGTTAATTTTTAGGGATAAAAGATAATTTTTTTCACTGCACCATGAAATAATATTGAATTTCAATTTCGTTTAATTTTATCACTATATTTTTTATTTTGATAATTTTGGAATAAAATGTAAAAATATTAAAATATTTCACTGAATATTTAATTGATGCAAATGGAAATTTTCATCATTGCTTTTTCAATCCCGTGAATTTTGAACTGAAAGTGACAAAATTAAAATATTTCATAAAATATTATACTAACGAAATGATAAATTTTCATCAATTTTGTTATTTTATGACTAGAAAAATGATAAAATTAAAAATATAATGTCAATATTAAATGTTTAAATATAATAAAGTAACAAAATTTCAAGTACTTGTTGAAACAAAGTTGGGTAGAGTTCTGATAAAGGAATTCACAAAAAAAAAAATTATAAGAAATTAAATGAAAAGAACATGTTAATTAAAATAAAAACCTTTTTAAATTTGTTAAAAAGATTATGAAAAATTGAACTAATTGATTTCAAGCATTTTAAAATCAGTACCCTTAATCTTGGCAAAAATAAAATCACCAAACATGGTAAAAATTCCATCTTGGTTGTTCCAGTCTGAGGGGATATTATTCTTCCGTATGAAGATCATAAATGAGATCACGAGGGTTGGAAAAAACAAAAAACCAAAGAAGGAGACCGGTGACCATTACATTCAGCATATGTGCCGGGTCAGCCATGGAATATTTTTCCTTCTGAAAATGAATTTATGGATATGATAGATACCCCATCAAATTAAAGTCCACAACTTTTGGTGCTTGCGTGATCAGGTACCATAGATAGAATAAATGCATATATATTAAAAAATATTAAACTTTATTTTTATACCTAAAATGCAACCTTATTCTCTTAGAGGTTATTTTTTTTATAGGTATAATAATTTAAAATGCGAACTAAGAATAATATAAATAAAATATATAAAAATAATATGATTTAAAATTTTAATAAAAATTATAAAATTAATAAAATAAAAAATATATTTTATATTTTATATTGATATAAATTTGACATATAAATTTTATATAAAATATGTTACAAATTATCATATTTATTTTTTTATAAGTTATAAACACGTTTTTTTCATTCAACAACTATAAAAATGACTAGGAGTGATGAATCTGCAGAATTGGCGGAGACCAACATGGTCTATAGCCATATGAAGAATGTCATTTTCGTCAACCCGTGCCATACGAAGTAGATCAAAACATACAACGAATGTAACAAACTTCTTCGCCAATTTTGCATGCTGCATGATGTACTATAAACTATAAACCAGGCTTTGTCGGCTATGCCTTTAATAATTTCCTCGACTTAATAATTAACCATACCTTGAATGTTCATCAAATTGAAAATTGATTAACCCCTTGACTTCCATGGTTAAATTGATTGTGAGACAAAAGAGATAAATATTTAAGCTTTATAAGATCCGAATCCCGCTTTTTTAAATAACAAAATTTGTTCAAATCTTTACTTGTAATTAGGATATATATATATATATATATGTCAGTTAACGAACTTTTTAATTTATGAATTACGGTTAAAGCTCGAACTTTAAACTCTTAATTTTGAATCTAACTTTAATATTATTGAACTAAATATACCTTATTGATATCTCAATTAACAAATTTAATAGTACGAAGATGTTTACTTATCGCACGTACTAAAGTTTATGTGCATGCGGGATGGACATGATTATTACCTTTTTTTTTTTGTGAAGAAAGTGTTGAGTGAGTCCAATAATCCAATTTACACAAGAGTGGAAAAAAAATTTTATACAATTTTTTTAATCATTGACGTTAATATATCTAAAAAATAATAAAAATAATTTAATTTTATCATTTGATTTATTAAAATCAATGGTTAAAAAAATTATATAAAACTAAAAAAGAATTCAATTATTTTTTAGTTTTACATTTTTTAATTATTTATTTCAATAAATAGACAAAATGAGATTAAAATATTTTTTTATTTTTATTTATCTCTCTCATCAATTGAATCTGTTAAAATTGGGTTAAAAAAAGTGTAAAATTAAAAAAAAAAAGTTATATTGTATAAATTGGTTCTTTTTGTATATATATAGAGAGAAAAAGAATCAATTTATACAATCTAAAACCATAGATAAATTTATCAATTTTATTAATGAAAAACATAATCAAAAAAATTTCTTTACAATTTTTATTAATTTTTAAATATTCGTAAACATCTTATTTTAAAGTATGGGTCCGTCACTGGTCTAACCTTTGGCTCTTTAGACAGCAGAGAGCTAAGAGCAACAACCATAGGACAAATAACAAAAAGTAAAATAAAAGGGAATCTTAATAACTCATTCGTTAGCCATTATAATTATACATCAATGACAAATCACACTACACTCCTTTTTGTGGTGGACTCGCAGTAATGAAAAGATCAATGACAATCGTTCATGAAAATCGCATAACAAAGCAAAGATCAAAGTCCTTTGGGTTGATTAAACAATGATACCAAACTAAATCATGACGGCTTATGCCAACAATGACACCGCAAAATTCTTTATTAACTAATTTACTATTAATAATGATTAAGTTATAAATAATCTATATTATGATTAATAACCTTAATTTCCCACTAATACAGGATTGTTTTATACATGTGTGTGTGTCTGTCAAAGTGATATTCACCTTAAAAAAGAAAGAAAAAAGAGGAATTATATGTTAGATTTGTGATTTTCTTCTTTTTTTTTTTGGTTACAGACAGATTAGCTCACTCTATGATAATTGATGCAAGCAGAACATAATTGCTAACATAAGATTTGATTAAAATTGTAGTCCTAGAAGGCAGAGAGAGTATGGGTCGATCAAGTCTTTCATTTTTTGGCCTTATGAATAAGAGATTTTAAAGAAAACATATAGACGTGAATTCTAATCTTATCTTCTTCTTTTTTTATATATAAAGATTTTGTCTTTTTATAAAAAAAAAAAATATGGATAGACAAAAACAAAAGAAGTAAAAAAAAAAAAAATTTTCTAACAAAAACAAAAACATCTCCTTAATAATGCCAAAACCAGGTGTCTTCAGCCACTGAAAGAGGATGTCAAACATCGTTGTTGATGACAGAAATTCCACTGTTCCATGCCTTATTTTTCCTGTATCCATTTTTGGATCTAACCACAAGAGTCAATACTAGCAAAAATCAAATGGTAATTTTTTGGGGGGAGATTTTTTCTTTTTTTTTTGGGCATCCAAATGTAAAATTATACAAAAATGGCATTCAATGAAGGTAAAATTATCCCAAAAAAACATTGTAGGTCATTTAACTCTCGACGCAACAATATCGATGATGCAAATGTAGGAATCACAATACATAATTTTAGATTCTTTCAAGAATCTTACTTTCTCTAACCAAATGTCCCTTAAATAAATTGTTAGAGGCGACGGACCACCTGAACTTTTTGCCGCAGCCAATAGCAAACAAATTGTCATCAATAACCCCTTCAGCCTTGGGATTAAAGAAACTGATTTGTGGAATTGCATATATCCAAAATTTCTTATCACGAAGTTTATACCAATTTGCCGAGCCAAATCGGATGGATAATAAAATGGTAAGAAATTTTGTTCTCCCATCCCTAAAGGCTAGAAAACAGCTATCATAAATAATAATGCATAGGAAGTCGTGCTCCTCTTGGATTTCTAAGAAAGTGAGATAAATCCTTCGTTGTCCTGCTATGTGAACCCGACCAAAGCCGAGTTTACCGGCTAGGTGAGAATGTAATGCAATGATTGACTTCACCTAAGCGTGAAGAATTTATTTCTTCTTTTTTATTATCTTTGGTTGGAAAATTTATTTAATTTTCTCTCATTTTTAACCCAACAAACCCTTTGACTCCAATGATTGCCGAATATAAAACTATCGAATTTGTTTGATATGATAATTTTAATTATGATAATATAATATAAATTAAAAAATATAAATTTAATAAAAATAAAAATTTATATTTAAATTATTAATATAAATTATGATACATAATTTTTATATATATTTTTTGATAAAAAATTATAATATAAAAAATTAAATTTATATCAAATTAAAAATAAAATAAAATTTGTTCAAAAAATTGAAATTTACTATTTTCGTATCCAATATGATTCATTTTATGGTCTATACGCTTACTTTTCAGTAAGTAAAAATATTAAATAATTATTGTCAGCTCTTTCAATTGATGGCTAAGGAACTTTTAAAAGGATATAGAAGTATTCGTGGGTTATGTTCATCCTATGGAAAAAAAAAAAAAACTATATAATTCCTTTTCTAATTACACAATGCCTTGTCAATTTGCAAAAAATAAATAAATAAATAAATAAAATAAACAAAAACCAAAACAAAAACCAAAGCAAAAAATGTGTCGCCAGAAATGAGAGGTGGGATCATGAACTAAGAATTATCCTCTTAAAAGCTAAAAGTTTCATAGCAAAAAAATTTTGTATATTTTAAGTAAAAAACAATCGATGACGATACAGCAATTTAGGCATAGACAGTAAGTTAAAGACTGGGCCAGAAATGAGATGGCAGTATTCAGCATCTTGACATTGAGGTTTGGTTGATCCTTGATGCCCTCTCATGCTCACATCCAAGAACATTTCTATTGCCTCAAAGGCCAAGGCCATGGGGGATTAATGCGTGTTGGAATTGGCCTTTTATATCCCATCCCATGTACCGGTGCCAAAACTTTAACTACTTTATATTTTCAAGTTTTGGTTAGCCTGCAAATCGGTAATTTACTGTGCATTGTTTATAATGAATCATGCCTGTCGGTATTAACCTTTTTTTTTTTCCTTCTTCAAGAGATTACTTAACAAAGTGGTCCAATTCACTTCATTTCACCTTATTTTGAAATTATCATATTATTATTTATTAAAAAATCGAATTTCAAGAATTATCGTGAATTTATACATCTCAATTATTTGTACCTATATCCATGTTATTTTTCATTAATAAATGTAAAAAATTTCACAAAAGATTACGATTTGACCAGCAACAAGTCCACAATTTTCACTAATGAAAAATGGTTTTTTTTTTTTTTTTGCTCTAAAAAGTAATGTGATTGTTTGTAATGTTGACATGAAATAATTAGTTAAAATGTTGTATCCGTACCTAAAAAAATGAAAAAAAAAACGAATTGTTTTAGTAGTTAGTACTACAAATCAAACCCAATCCAAGACTCTCAAGCGAAAAAACAATGGAGGAGTTCCAAGAGAATTCATGAATGAATGGGTTCGAGAGACTAGAGAATTTCAAGAGAGGGAGGGACATTTTGCTTTGGCGTTCAAGGCCCGGCAACATCCTGCCTTCTCCGCCTTTTACAGGAGGGAAAGGACAAGAAAAAGAATTGCTTAATATTAATAGTAGCAAAGTAACATACATTATTATAAAAATTATAAAAAGAAAACAAAAAATATTACTTATTGTACAAAAGAAAAAGAAAAAAATAAATAAAAGGCCAAATATTAACCTTTCTTTTACATCTATATAACTCCGTCGCAGTCCCAACCAGACCATCCCCCCATCTCTCTCTGTGCCTTCTTTTTTCTTTTGCTTAGCATTCATTTACCAAACATTTCTTCGTCTCTTCTAAACACCTCTCTTCTATAAAATGCAATCTTTTTGATCCCGTAATTCATTCATTTCCACTCAAAGTTCATCTCTTCTCTTTTGGAAATATAAAGAACCCAAAGTTATAAATCAAACTGGGACTTTTTGTTTTTATATTGCCCAATTCTTGTTCTGGATTTTCACCTTGAGCTAAAGTTTTCTTGAATGGAGAACCAGTTTTTCCTTAATGCAGGAATCCCACCACCTGCGCCGCCATTGCCCTTTGGACCGTCTTGGCAGTCCCTATCATCAACCATGGAAATTCAGGCAACGGAGCTGAATTGTTCCCATCATCAGTCTCAAGATTGTTTTCCGAAACCCAGCTGGGAAAAGCCAACAGATTATGGTCTACAGTTTGACTCAGCCCTGAGTTCAATGGGGTCCTCTCCAGCCGTATCAAATTCCAATATCTCTAATGAGAGTTTTATGATCAGGGAATTGATAGGCAAATTGGGGGGCATTGGTGACTCTGGTGAGATCTCCCCACATTCTCAGCCCTTGTTGGCTTCTTACATCAATGGAAACAACAGCACAAACACTTCTTGTTATAGCGCTCCATTGAATTCTCCTCCTAAATCAGTGGGGTTGAATTCTAGTGTGGCAGAATTCTCAGCTGATCCTGGATTTGCAATGAGAGCAGCTAAATTCTCTTGCTTTGGAAGCAAGAGTTTTAATAGTCGAACTAGTCAATTTGGACTCAACAACAATAATGAAATTTCTGATTACAGATTTAATCCATTGACAGCAAATGCCAAGCTACCCTGTGTTTCGAGTAGTCCTTTAAAGACAATGGTATCTCATGTTGCTGGTGTTCAAGGGACCAAAAAGAATTCTCCATTGCGGGATCGATCAGAGTTAGCCAGTTCTCAAGAGGAATCCACCATTTCCGAACAAAACCCCAATGGTGATCCTGGTTTGAAAGCTTCAAAAGATTCGAATTCAAGGAAAAGAAAGGCAGTTCCCAAAGCAAAAACAAAGGAAACATCAGCATTTGCAAAGGTATAGAATTGAAAGAGTTCTAACTTTCAATCTCAAAAATTCCGGCTGTAGATTTTATAAAATCGTTTTAATATTCAGTTATTATCCTTTTCCAGGTGTCTAAACCAAACGAAGAATCAAATGGAAAGCGATGCAAGTCAATAGAAAGCGCTGGAAACGAAAATGGCTCTGTTGAAGCTGAGGAAGACGAAAAAGGAAGCAATGGAAATACAGGAGATGAGAAACAGAACAAGCCTAATAACAATACAAAGCCTCCTGAACCTCCCAAGGATTATATTCATGTTAGAGCAAGAAGGGGTCAAGCCACCGACAGCCATAGTTTAGCTGAAAGAGTGAGAACTATGAATTCACTTTTCTCAATTCAAACATTAAAGCATGATCTGCTAGTGTTCTTGCATTAACATTGGCTGTATCTGTCACTTGATCAGGTCCGCAGAGAGAAAATCAGTGAGAGAATGAAGCTTCTGCAAAATCTTGTCCCCGGTTGCAACAAGGTCTGGAATTTGTTCTAAAAAAGAAGTGGTTTACGTAAAATTATTGCTGTAATTCTTAAATATAATGGTCTTGGGTTTCAAATTGTAGGTCACTGGAAAAGCCCTAATGCTAGATGAAATTATAAACTACGTTCAATCATTGCAGCGACAAGTTGAGGTAGGTTAACATTTATTGATGACAATGTGGTGATCAATTTCTTTGGATATAAGTTATCTTGAATAATGGTTATGATAATATTTTATTGGCAGTTCCTCTCAATGAAGTTAGCTTCAGTGAATACCACGCTGGATTTTAACGTGTGTAATTGTCGAAGGATGTAAGTCTATGCTCCTATGCCACAAGCTCATTTATTTTTTCTTTTCTCTGGAAAATAATCTTTCAATTCTTTGAATTGGGATTACCTTTTTTTTTTGGTTCTTCTGCAGATATTTCAATCAAACAACACTTTGACACATCCAATATTTCCAGTAGATTCCTCAGCTTCAGCATTTTTCGGGCACCAGCCCCAGCAAAATCCAGCATTAAATAGCGATGTTTCCAATGGGTCAATGACCCAATGCTCAGTGGACCCATTAGATACTGCAATATGCTCCAACCTTACCACTCATTTACCTCCAATTAACCAGTTTACTGAAACTGTCCCTCAGGTAAGTTCATTTTCATAGTTTCCCTCGAAAAAACATGTGAATCCAATGAATTTTTCTGTACTTCTTCTTTCCATTTCGTGATTTCACAGATCTAAACATCTAAATTTTGCCTTTCTAAATTATGTTCAGTACTCAACATTCTGTGAGGGTGACCTGCAAACCCTTGTTCAAATGGGGTTTGGCCAAAATCAGAGCCAGGAAATGGCATTACAGTCAGATAACTTCCAGGGTAAGAAAAAGCAATGCTCCCCAATAGAATTAGTAAACCAGTTATAGCAGACTGATTAATGATAATTATTCTTGTAATGCAGTGTCAAATCAAGTATCCCACATGAAAGTTGAGCTCTAATAACCATTCTTTGGTCCTGGATTAAAGGTCAAAAGGAGGCAACGGCTGCTGTATATACAAGGAATTTAATATGGATCAGTGCATGAACTACTAGTACTAGCCAATTATGCCTAGATTTAAAATAGGAGGATTCTTTCCCCTTTTTCACCCCTTCATTTTTATCTTATTTTTGGTTTTTGTCAATGATTTTGTCTTCTTCTAATTCTTTTCTGTAGAGTTTTTTCCTGCCAAAATTATCCACTGTAAAATTTGTGTATTCCCGGTGCAAAGATCTTACAGCAAAAGCACCAAAACTTGTAAGATATAGTATTAATTAATGCTAATTAGATCATTAGAGTTTTTTTCTTTCACTTTTTTAGCAGCTTTCATTTTCTACACTATTGGACATTCCACTTTATTAATTTGAGACATAATCTTGATTGAACAAGATTTCACAAATTCTGTTGAAACTTTTGTATGGGGTCACGTCAATTTTGAGCCTTGTTAGATAGCGTAATCTGGTAGATTTCATTCTTACTAGTGTTAACCAGCTGTATTTGTTGGGGGCAACTTTCTGCTCTCTCTCAAAAGGTCTTAAGACATTGGTGATCTTTGAGCTGAGCTGGGGTTAACTCAACCCACGATTCTTGGCAATTTCCAGGGGGCTCCAGGATCATGTAATTTTCATAGATTAACCAAAAATAGAAGCTTCTGTTCTTTTTTATTTTTTTTACTGTGACAAACAAAAATCATTTCATTCAAGCACAAACAAGAGATTGGAAGTTATAATCACCCCCTTTAATTATACTTTCTTTTTAATCAATAGTACTGTATATCTGCATCAAAAGCATCCCAGGTTGGCAGTGGTGAGATTCTGACTAGACCCAATGAATCATTGAGCTTTATAATCTCACCTACTTTCAAAATTATATTTTTAATCAGAAAAGGAATAAAGTTGTTATTGTAGTGCAGTTCAGGTATGGAAAGATGCTCATAGCAAATAAAAATGGGTAGTGAATTAGTAAAAATCCGGTTTCTGGGGCTCAAAAATAAAAAGATTTCTGGGGTTGCAGCCTTAATTGTAATTTTTTTATTCAAGGGTCTATTATTGGTCTCCAGATTGGGCTTTGTTTAATTACCAGAAAGATGCTTTGAAATTTGAATGAGGTGTTCAGTGTTTTTTGTTCAGAGCAGTCGTCAAATAAAATAGCAACGGCAGATGTTCATGCGACAGTCTTGTCGCTGAAAAGTTTGAAAAAAAAACCACAATCATTTAGCGACGTGTCTAGCGATCGAATTTTGTTAATTTTTAATATCTGTTACCTTTCTTCTTCTTGCTTTAGTTTGTTTTATCTGTGTTTCTTTAGGATATCTTTAGATCGTGGAAAATACGATGGAAACGGAAAAAGTTAAAGAAAAGCTCAAAGAAAACAAAATAACGGATAGGAAGAAAAGAGAAATTATTCTATCCACAAGGCCAACGAAGTTTTTAAAATTTAAAATTAAAATCACATATATTGTTTAAGATATATTAAAAATATAAAAATATTAATTAAAATAAAAAAATATATCTCTTAATGTAAAATAAAAAAATCAGATTAACAATATATATAAAAAAAAAAACTCAAAATTAAAACCTTACTATTTTGGATGATGCTAAGAAAACGGTAGAGAAAATTTTACATTTGAAATCTGCATCATGAAATTAAATTTGAATGATGAAGAAAATTATGTAAATAAATTATTGATTAAAATAAAAGAAAGTTTGTAAAGAAAGTCCAAATACACGTGGCAACAACTACTTGGAGAGCATAATTTGAATATGGAAATTTATGTTTCTGCTGCTTCAGGTCATAGAGCGCGAGATCCGTTGAGGCTCGAAAAGTTTTCTTCGGATTCTTCACATTTTTTGAAGGAAAATGTGAGAGAGAAAAAAAATGTTCTAGTTCTTTCCTCACTTTTTCCTTACAAAATTTCTTCAATATTTTTCAAATCAACCAAATATGTGAAACAAAATTAAAGAGTTTTATTTATTTCCATCGAAATTTTCTTAAATCATGACCTAAAAGGGTTTTTTTTTGTTAAAAAAATACTTAAAAATAATTATTGAAATTAATTTAATTAAAATTTTGTATAATATTACTATTAGAATTAGTTTTTATGTTTAAAAATTACTTTTAATTCAAACGCAATATTAGATAATTTATTTTTTGATTTTATAATTTAAAAATTTGTTTTTCAACCCAAATAAAAACCTTCTCAAAAGATATTTTACAATAAAAAAATTTATTTTGTTATTCTTATATTTTTAAAGGATATGATCAACTTACACAAATATAAAATTTTTTAATTTTATATTTTTTTAACTATTAATTTAATAGATTAAAGAGATAAGTAAAAATAATAATTCAATCTCATCTCTTAGATCTATTAAAATTAATGATAAAAAAATGTATAAAAAAATATATAACTTTTTTTATGTAACTCAATCTTTTCCCTGTTTTTAATATTTTAATATTTTATATATATTTAAAAAAAGTTTAATTGTTCACAATAGTTTTTCATATTTAAAATTTTTAATCATATTTTTTAAAAATATATATTAAATTCAAAATTTTTTCAACCGTAAAATATTAAAGTAATCATAAATACTTATCAATTGTTAATTTTCAACTTTGCGAAACACCCTTCTCTTAAAAATGGAACTTTCTAATGCTGCAAATCAAATCGAACAAGGATTGCAATTGCATTGTTTTTCCTTTTGCTCTATTAATGCAACCCTATTATTTTCAGGAGAAAAAGACAAAAAAATAATATGTGATACTAGCTATGATCATTGTCATTGTATAATACTATTTGGGAACAAAATATTCTAACAGCCAATGACTCCTAACAACAATAAAATGGGTCTAATTGCATCCAACTCACATTTAATGAGATTAGCTCTTTTTCCAAAGATTGATCAGACCATAGAAAAAATGTGTGGGTGGCTGCCTTTTTTAAAATTCGATGTAACTTCAACATTTTCATGTACATTGAAAGTGACATATAAAAGATAATAGTACCAAGTTTGTTTATTTTATTTTAAATGAACAAGTTTTTTTTTTTTTTTTGTTGATCAGTAATTAGGCATATCCCTTCAGCTAGGTCGTGAATATATATGTTGTAGTTCCGATATTGAAACACAATTAGGTCCCTCTTATCCAACATTTTTGCCCCTAATATTGCCCAATAAAAAGGAAAATTATTATGTTAATCAATTAAGAGGTAATAGCGTCCAAATTTGGGTTAATGGTTAATATGTACTTTGGCTTTTTAAAATGGTATTAGTCCTTTCGAATAAATCAAAAGTGAAATATATGCAACTCTATACTATTTTATAATCATATAGAAGATTTTAGATTTAAATGTTGATTAAAAATTAATGTGCAATTAACATAAAAAATATATATGGCACTTTCTTTTTTCGGAAGAACTTGTGAAGAGACAATCAACATTTTCCTAGTTAAAGAAAACCAAAAAAAAAAAAAAAAAGAGAGGGAAAAAGGCAAGAGTACTGTTTTGCATTGAGCATTGTTACGTGATACATGCTACCCATATTATCTCTTTTTCTTTTTTTGTCATCAATGCTTTCCTATATCCCTTCCCTCTCTAATGCCTCTAGCATTATGCCTCTATTGGTCTAAGTTTTTGATAGTGAATTTATTGGTAACTAGTCTTAATCAAATCCTGAAATCCATGTGCTCAGCAATTCCCCCCACCCACCAAAAAAAACTACTAAATAAAAAAGCCCTCCGAGTCTCCACCACAACAAATAAACAATATTTTTAAGCGATGGAAGTGAGATACTTTCTTAGGAACCCAATTGGTTGTTGTTGTAGGGCACAATATGTATGGATGATTAGGGTAGGTGTCCCATTAACAAAGTAATTGTCGCTATTTCTACCCTCCCCACTCCCCCCCCCCACCCCTCCTTTTTTTTTTTTTCTTTTTTTCTTCTTTCCTTTGCTTTCATACTCTAGAAACCTTTTTGGAGCACTACTTTTAACATTGGTTGGTGTTTTTTTTCTTGCTTTTGTTGGGGGAGAAAAAACAGGGCGTGAAGAAGAAAGTAACAACACAAACCCTTCATCATTTGTTTCACCAACCATGCATTATTTCATGCTCTCCAACTGTAAGCATGTTTTCGTTTTTTTCTGCATTTCAAACCTTCTTTCCATGCCATCAAAAAGCCCAATTTATTTTTTCCTTTTTGTTGTTGTGGGGAAAGTTTAATTTTAGTATTTGTGTCGGCATCATTCGCACTTTCTTCTAGATTGTTGGAAATATTTTTGGCCTTGTTTGCTCCTCATGTTTACTGCTTCTTTTACATAGACCAAATGGAAAAAATATATATTACCAGCATTAATTTCTTTGACTCATATTAATGTCTTTCCACATTTAATTTGATACACTATTTTAACTTCACATGGTTAAAAAAAAGACAAATTTCATTTTTTATAATTTTTTCTTTTCTAATATATCATAAGGATATGTATTATCTTATTAACTTTACTTTTGTAGTCTAAACTTCATTGTCAATAATTTCTCATTGCATCATTAATTTGTTTTAACATAATTACATATTTAAATTTCATAAACTCCTATTATGTAACTTTATAATAAATTTTATCCACGTTAAGAAGAGATTCAAGTGATCGTTAACTGACTTCACTTGTGTGATCATTAATGATTCAAACTGTAACACTTCCATTCACAAAACCTAAAGGTTAAAATTCTCAAAGCCCATCAACGACAACCATGATGGTCCAGTTTGACAATGCGTTAACATATCTAAAGAACAGTAAACTTGTTGTTGACGATGCCCCAAATATATTCAGGCCATCACCCTGGATTTGCTCCCTGGGCCCAACTATAGAAAAAAAAAGGGAAAGTGATTGCCGATTGATTCGTGATCTGAGAAGTCGGGAGGGAGCAGAAATTGGAAACTAGAATTTGAAAGACGACCAACAACATCTACAAAAAGAAGAACATAATCCAATTGAAATTTTTGAAATAGTTTAAGATTCAAGAATTAGAAAACACAGAATTAGAAAGTGTATTTATCACTTGTAAACTTAGGGAAATTAAAAAAGAATCAAAATGTAAATCTCCTTCATCTCAGGATCATATGCTTGTGTTTCTGTAATGTGAGAATCTTAATTCTTGAGCGAGAAACAGGAATTGTTGGCAACCATCAGCTTTTCCTGATCAGCTCCTCCTATATTTTTTCACACACGCTTGTTTTCTGATATGCAAAATCAATTAAGCAGAGATACTCCCACACTTCCTCTTTTCTTAATCACATGGCACATTACATCCGACACCACACAATCTTGCAATGGTACTGGTTTCATAATTATCTTGGGCTCTTGGCAATGAGTAATGCAGCTAATATGGATGAAAACCAATCTGTTCATCTACAAACCCCCCCCCCCCCCCCTTGGGGGGGACTATGCTTTATATCATATTCTGATATTCATGAGCTTCAGCTCTGCGGGACTGGTGTTAATTCATTGTTGTCTTTCCCAGTGTCAACTTATTTTTTGGCACCCAGTTTACGGTTTAAATATACTACCTAAATTAGACTTAACAATTTTAGAAATGATATCAAAATGATACAAAAACATGAAAGTGATACGATTTAATATTTTAATAAAAATTATATAAGTTCGATGAAAAAAAAAGTGTTTTGTGTATGAAAGTGGTACAATTTAGTGTTTTAACAAAAAAAAAATTTATGTTTGACATATTAACACAGAATGATAATATAATAATTTTTATATTTTATATGCATTTATTATGAAACATATAGGACTGTAAATACAAGAAATGCCAAATTTAGTCTAAACGACAGTCCCTGGAGCTTCAATTCCTTATCCAGCTATTGTAACTCTGCTGATAAAGTAACGGAAAAGAAATTAATTTGCTGAAAGATTAGTAAAAAATAAGGTGGAAGAAAAGTAAGTTTCCAATCATTTCTGCTGATCATAATGTGTGGAGAATGGATGTATTGAAGATCCTTCAGTCAAAGGCTTCTACAAATTAACGTTGTATTTGCTTAATTCAGATTATTAATTTGAGCTTTCATATAGAAACAAAAAAAAAAAAAAAATCTAAAACTGGAATTTAGAAATGAAGTTTATCATTGTCACATAAAAAACAAACCAAACCAAAAATGAAGATATACGTCGAACCATTCGGGTTTTCATTTAAAAGTTAAAACTTGGTTAGAATTAATTCCTTTCTGCTATTATGGAATTGATTACTATTGCTTGTTGACTCGCACTGCAGGCCCTTCTCGTCTCACTACACTTACCCACATTCGGATGGCTAAAGCTTGGATAGGACTCAAGAAAACGCACTTATATTTTCCCTTATCCTTTCCCAATCTCATCAAAACAGTTTCTCTCGTATGATCAAAAACTCATCACCAATACTTAATATAGAAATTGAATCCAGCTCAATGATCTGCTGTTGAACACCCAACGGTTTTGAAATTATAAGACCTCTCACCCTCAAAGTATACATCATTTCGTATTAAACTTGCATTTTCACCCACTCCTTTACAAGATAAAATACTAGAAGGACATTTCCATTTCCATATCACTAATCTAGGCCACTTTGAATAGATTGTTCTTGGAATTTATCATAGACATGGAGTTATCCTTGGTCAAAATTACAAGTATAATGCAACACCTTCGTAAGTATCCACCAATTGCTTTCCGCTATAGATCATCATTCTATTTCGATAATTAATCCACAAAAATTTCCAGAGTAGGGAAACAAATAAATTGTAGTCCAAAGGACTTTCCTAGCATGTGGCCACTGGTCACACTAATTATTGTACGACTGAAAAGAATTACATCGGTTTGGATGACAAAGAAAAGCTTTTACATTTTGATCACAATTACTTCCATATACCATCATTATCTTCATTTTCAGCTCAACTAACATAGTCTTTCCCTTACGTTACTATATATAGCTTATGTTATTTAAGTTTCCTAATTTTATTGGCGTTTTCACTAATGCATGATTCTACTTCTCTCTCTCTCTCTCCATCCATATATATATATATATATATATATATATAAACTAATTATTTTATATAAATGGTATTGTATTGTAATTAAGATAAATTATTTGATATATTGTCAATTGAGTATTTTAACTCTATAAGTGAGATTAACATAATAATAAGTGTTTTACTATTTTTAATTAATATTTTATTTTTTTTAAATAGACATGCGTCATCTTTTTAATTTTATTTATAAAATTAAAAAAATTATATTAATAGTTTATTTGATAATTTTTCTTTATAAAATTATTCATTTTAAATCGATTATGAATTTTTTTACCTTTGAGTTACTTTTCTTCCATAATAATTCTTAAAAAAATAAATAGTACTAAAATCATTGACCAAATAAAATCTTAAAAATTAGTTCTTCAAGGCCTGGGAAAAAAATTTTTTTTTTTTAGGTTGTAGTATCTAGTATATAATTGTCCTTGAAAAACAGAATTCAATATGCTGCCAATCAAACTTAAAAGAAATAGGAGTCTATATATATAATTATATGATAAATTATTTGATATATTGATAATGAAAATTTTTAATTTTACAAGTGAAATTAAAATAATGATAAATATTTTTAAAAAATTAAATTATTTATTTTTTAAATATATATTAAAATATATATGTATCATTATTTTAACTTTATTTATAAAATAAAAAAATTTTACTCCCAATATATTTGATAATTTCTCATAATCATATATATATATATATATATACATATATATATATATATATAAAACAAATATGCTTTCTACATCCATGTTGATGCTAAGCATATCTTTGAGAGTTGATTTTACAATATCTTTCATGATATTTGATTTTACAATCTCTTTCTTTAGTAATTATGTCTATTATAAATAGTAAATGAGAAAAGATTAATTTATATTAGTATAATTTTTATATATTTTTAAAATTTTGAATTAAAATTGTTAAATTAAAAATAATTAAATAAATTTTAATTTAAAAATCTCAAAAAAATTATTTAATATAAATAAATCTCTATTCATAATAAATAATTAAAAAAATCAAATTACATTCAAGCTGTTCGAGTTAGTTACTACTTGTCACGGGTCAAGATTCAATTTTTAGGTCTACTCAGCTCCAGGATAGAGCATGCATTCATTCGGGATTTCAGACCAACTTATTTGTGACGGTTCATACTCTTATGAAGTATTATCTGCTCTGATCTCATTGATCTCACGATTTTATTTTACAAAAGATGTCTCACAATAAAAAAAAAATGTGAATCTTTATATCTCATAATTAATTCTAGTACAAAATCAATGTGAAATTTAAGACTACTCCTTAAATTTGTGACACTAACATATAAAATTAATCAATCTTTTCACAAATTTTCAGGGTAAAGGTTAAGGACATTCGTTACATGAAAACATGCTCATGCTTTTGACTGGTTTAATTGAGGTTTTGTTTTGAATGTGCCCCAAGATTTTACTATTTGAGATGTTAGTTCAGTCACTGATCTGACTCATCGTCATCTTTGAACTAATCAGAAACTATCAAAAAAGTTGTTTCCCATTTATAGGTTCCACAACGTCACCCTTTGATCTATTAATGGTAAAAAACTGATTATGAGCATGAATGGGGCTGAAGCGTGAATCATGACAGAAGCTGCCATTCAAAACAAATAAATGGGAATCACGACACAAAAGGGTGACTTTGTGGAACCTATAAATGGGAATTGGAGTTTGGGTGGCAGCCTTAATTAGTAGTAGTTATCCAAACAAAATTAGAATCTCTTACATTTTCAACAGGCATGAAGGATGACAGAAGCTGCCAGTAGCAGCACTAGTGATAATTGAGTAAGGCAACATCTCCATTTAGAAAAGAAAAAGAAAATCATACTTTTTAATTCTGAAATAATTGATGATTACTGACCTTATTTTCTGATGCATGTCTTTTTTCGAAAAAACCAACCCCTACAAAACAAAAGAAAACAGAACTGTCCTTTGATACTCTGTGCACAAAAAAAAATCCCTACAAAAAAAGAGAAAAAAAAGAGACTTGATGGAGGAGAGAGCCTGGATAGGCGAGACAGAGATGGGTTTTGAAGTGTTTTACCAGAAAGTGAAGGTTTTGGTTGAAACAGAGATGATTGTGTCATAAAATTAGCTGCCATTTTTCTTCTGAATAGAGAAACAGAGCTTTGCAATGCTGAATTGCTGATACTTACCTTTTCATGTTGCTTCCTATACATGGCTGTCCATGTAAGTTTAGATGGCTTCAAAAAGTTGTGGAAATACCTTTGGAATGTTGAATTGGAAAAGAGGAAAACCTAAAAAAGTTTAAAGAAGAAGACTGTTTATTCCCAGTGTAACAATGTAACATCAATAGCAATTGTCAGACCTCAAATTCCCAAAGGAAGATTTAACATTAGTCCCAGTTTTTGGTCTTTTAAGGAGTCGCTACTTCCTCCCTTAGATTCATGCATGGCCAACCAGCATGAAACCTGCAACCACCTCCTCCAGCAGCTCCGGTGACTACCATACAGTGAGTTTTAGCTTCTATTTTTAGCTTCTATCCATTGGAAAAAGAATCGACAAATTGGAACAGTTTTGAGTTCCAATAAAGCTTCATCAAAATAAATTTTTTCTTTTTTATTTCGCTTTTTTGAAAAATATTTCTAAATCAAATCCTAATTCAGCTAATGAAAAAGGTAGATGTGAATATAATTATATCTTCGGAGGAGAACCTCGGAGGAGTTTGCCTTGGGTAGAGAAACGAAGCGAGAGTAGAGGTGGATGATTCCCCATTAGGAGGGAGTATGCGGACTTATCCTTGCCGTTGATGCTTCTCCATGGTAGCCATGATAGTGGAAGAGACAGTGGCAATACTGCTAACAGAGGAATGAAAAAGGAGAGAGGTGTCGTCGAGGAGAGAATGAGAGGAAAAGAGTCTGACGAGAGAAAGAACGAAACCAACACTTCAACCCTCAGATTTGTTTTTGACATGGCTGAGTTGGGTAGTAAATTGGCGACTTATTGCTGAGGGGTAACTTTTATTATTAGTTATAGATAATATAATACACAATTAAATGTTTAACATATAATTATCATTTAAAAATAAATAATATTCACATACAACACCTGCAAAAATAAATACTAATTGTAAACTTGGATTAAAACAAAAGGAGTAGCAAAAATAAATGCAAAAAGAGTAATAAACCACATACTCTTTAAACAAAAATCAATCTTCAGCCAAACTGCAGTCCATAGTCATACGCTTTGCCTTCGACAAAGCACAAAGTCAGTTGATTCGAAAATTTGTTTATTTATACACATTGACTTCTTGTTAGTACATTAAATATTCTTTTTATTGATTGTATGAGAAATTCTAATTTGGCTTATAGTTAGAATATTATTCTTACCTTGGAAATTTTTGTTTTAATTTAACAAAATGAAAATATTAAAATGTACAAGTAAATTTATAAAATAAACGCAATTTTATGAACCATAATTAAAATAAATTAACCTACCATAAAACCTTAAACAAATAATGGCCAATTAGAAGAAATGATACAAAAAGTGAAATTCAAAAACTCTACGCATAAGATAATAATTCTTCACAATAGTTTTTACAGTTTATTGTTAACCATAGCAACAAATTTCGATTAAAGTCCCAAGTTTTTCTTAGATTTATTAAGCACAAAAGCATGCGAAAAGTCTTCCATCTTTGAAAATATATTCACCAATAAATAGTAGCTTTTTTAATGTCAACAGTCTTCAGACAGAGGAATCCATTACAACTCATTCTCTGTGCCAAAGATAAGTTGTCCTACAAATAGAACAAAAGTAGTTAAAAACAAAAAAAAAAAAAAAAAACCAGGCATCAACTCTCTTTTGGTAGTCATTGATTAAGGTCTCTCCAGCCTCATCTCCACCTATGCCTTGCTATCTATGCTCATTGGTTTGGGTTCTTTGGCAGCTGATTTCTGCCCATGTCAAAGAAATCAATCAATCACTCCACGAAGCAAGAATAATCAAAACTCATCAAAGATGTTGTATATACAGCTATAATAATTCCTCAATTACACCGGCTATTGAACACTTACGCTGGACTCAACAGTCTCCATTTTATTCATCTTGGCAAACATGTTGCCATAAAATTTGGCTTCCTTCTTATTGTACTCTTTAATCTTCTCTTTCAAAACTTTGTAGTTGAGCTTAACCTCTCTGGTGTCAAACAATAATAAACTCATCATTATAGAATACATTGACAAATGGCACAGGAAAAACAATTTTTTTTTCTTTACCAGTTGTGTTCAAGGGTTAGAGCTCTAGCAGGGCACATTAGCCTATTTAAGGCATATTACCTGTTATCAGGATCAAGCTCAAGAGCTTTCTTAATGTCAAACTCCGCCAAATCCAAATCTGCCAGCTGAATGTATGCTTGAGCCCTTCTATACAGGGCTTTCACGTTTGCACTTTCTAATTCTAAAACCTGCATGTGCATAACAAGCATCAGTAAACGTTGCTACACAATCTAACTAAATATTATTGATTGCAGTTATGAAGATTATTCCAACCTTGGTGCACAACTTCTCAGCCTGCTTGTAATCCTTCAGTTTCAATTTGCAAGCAGCATTATTCAGGTTGCACGCAACCTTCAATGCCTTAGCATGCTTTTTCTCCTCTTCACTAAAGGAAGAATCATAGTCGATACACTTGACAGCCTGCATACACAAACACCAATATATCGATCGCAAGGTATTAGAAAGCAGAAACTGAAACTTTCACAAGCCAATATGTGCATCACTGCATACCTTCTCATATCTCTTAGAAGCTCTCACATATTTGCCAGCGTTGAACAATACATTTCCTTCTTCCTTCTTTTTACCAGCAGCTTCAATCTTTTCTTGGGTGTTCATATCCCATGATTCTTTTTCCTGAAAAAGCAACTTATCAAAACCGATTTTCCAAATAGATATCTTATAGACACACAACAAAGAACTTAACTTGTAACAAGCACACTGATTCACTAACCTTCACAAATGATACCAACTCAACTTCATAGTATACAGTTGAGTTCGGTGGTACCAGAGCCAACTCTTGCTGTGACTCAGATGACCCAAAAGCATACTCAGGTGCAACAGTCAGCTGTGCTACTTCACCTTTTTTCATAGTCATCACGGCTCTATCAAGGCCATCAATGACTTGCTCTGTAACAAAAATTCAAGCAGTCACATTTCAGCTACAATCATGAAGTCAAAAGAATAGTGGAAAGGAGGCTTCAGTTACCTTCATCTGTCTTGAACTCAAACAACTTTTCTCCTTCATTGTGACCCCTTTTCAAGAAGACAGTACCATCTTGCAGTTTCCCAATCAATTTAACTGCAAAAAAGTACATAAAAATATATTAAATAACAATTTTTTTGAATTGGGAAAACTGAAATTTCTTTTTTCATAATTTAACACCAACCTTGGACAATAGCCCCCTCATTCGGGCGCTCATATCCCTCCCCTTCCTTCAAGATTTTCTTTATGATCTTCTTGTCATCACTAACCTCAGTCACAGTTTTCCATGAAACCAACTCCAAGGTAATCAGGAGTGTCGCATTTGGAGGCACTGCACCTTCAGCACCAGTGGCTGGCTTACCCTTCTCACCAAAGCCATCTTTATCATAGTACAATGGGGTTAAACATCAGAAACAAGAACTAACCATATCTATATTCATGTTAAATGAATTAAAAGAAAATTAACTTACATTGTGGCTTCACTGTAAGAAGTACCTTCTCCCCCTTCTTCATTGTCTTAACAGATCTTGCCAATGCAGGACAAAATAGACCTGAACATAGAGGAAGAAGCAACCCCTGTATTTACGCATTATAGATGAAATATTGGGAGGGAAATAAAATGAAGAAAAAGGACATTGACACAAACCATCCTTAACAGTGAACTCCATGCCATCAGCTTTTGCCACCACCGTGCCATCATCAAGTTTAGCTTCATAGTTAACTACATTCGAGACACAAATCCATTATTAAACCTAGCTTAGCTCAGTCAAAAAGTCACTCCCCTTTATACAATATTATTATTTTATAAATATTAAAAGATGGAATAGATTATGATCATGTACCTAGCACCTCATCGAGGTCCTTTGGATTGTCCCATTTGTCTCCTTCAGCAAGTATCTTCTTAAATATCCCACCATCTTTGCAAATGTCCTTGATACTTGTCCAAGATAGCAATTCAACATCGAATTGGAGGGTGGCATTAGGTGGAATGGTTGGTGGTGAGCCAGACTCACCATATGCCAGCTCAGGAGGAATGGTAAAAATAGCATTTTCACCTTTCTTCATTGTCTTAATACCTTCATCCCATCCTTTAATAACTTGTCCTGCAAACATAAAAAGAAAGCAGAAATACCATATTAATGCGTAATGCCACTCCACCATAGTTTCTCACTTAGACAAAAAAGATCCGTACATGTCCAACATTATGCAAAAACTTAACAGCGAAGGATTTAAATGGCATATCCTCCTCATGCCTTGGCACATCTTGAACTTACAGAGGTCTTGCCCCTCAATATTATCATCAAAAGACAAAATCCCACTGAATAGACTAAATTAATTACAATAAAAGCATGGAGCCGGTATCAATAATATCTACACAAAACAATTCACGAAGGTGCAAAGAAATGCCTTTAGTACATTCCAAATATAGTAAGTTCAAAAAAATGTATTGATATTAGAAATTTGAACAGCAGGAATACAAAAGTTTTTATTTCAGAAACTCCCCATTGTTTTAATATAAGTTCCAAAAATTTTAAATGCATTTCCAGGAAAAGGAAGAATACAATCATAATTAATGGGTCAAAATTAAAGTGCATGTTATTCATGAACAATGCTTTGGACTAATGTCTATTTACAGTGCAAAACACTAAAATCAAACTTATACTTGCCAGATTATGTTCATCATTTTTCCTTCAAATTCAATGTACACCTGAAAAAATTGCTTTCGGAAAATTCCAAAAGAGAAATAGACGATTTTTGTTTACCTTGACCGAGAATGAACTTAAAAGGAGTCCCCCTATCACGGCTCGAGTCGAACTGAGTTCCATCGAGCAACGTCCCCGTGTAATGAACTGCACCAATAACAACCAATCAGAATCCCAAACATTTTCAAAGCATAAGAATTTTTTCTTTTTCTTTTAATTTTTACTTCCTTGTTTAAATTATAATTTATTTATACCTTCAACTTCGTCGCCGGTTTTAGCATAGTCCCAACCTTCACCTTCCTTAACAAGCTTCTTCTTCAAGCCTTGCTTTCCGATCTCCTTCTCTTCTCCGACTTTCAAAACGGGACTCTCGTCGGGAAGATCCATATCTTCGTTCATCATGTCCTCCGCCGCCGGGATATCGAAATCGTCATCCATTTCTAATCGAAGAATCTAGAGAGAAAGAGAGAGAACGCGTGGTAAAGAATAAAAAGAGCGTACACGGTAAGCTTTGAGCTTTGAGTAGCGCGGCAGGGGCGACTAAGAGGGGGCTTTTATGGAAGAGTGAAGGAGAGAGAGAGAGAGTTAGGAGACTGTGGCTTCTAGAGGCTTCCACAAAGGTTTAGGCAGAAACTAGATCAGAGTTGATCGATGATTTCTGAAGGGTAAGGATGCTTCCAAATTTCCTCTCTTTTCTTTTTTTTTTAAATTATTTTGTTTTATTTCTCGGTGGTTAAAGATTGTATTGACTAGATTGTTTGTTGTGCATGGTTTAACAGTTGATCGGACGGCTCCAGCTTGTGACGTGTGTTTTTTTTTAAGGCTGTTTGTTAGAAAAAATAAAAAATTTATATAAAAGTTATTAATTTAATAATTAATAATTTTTTATTTTTTAATTATAAGTTGATAAGTATTTTATTTTTATTTTTATTTTTTCTATCCTTCCAATCAAACAATGCTTAAAAGAGGCGGCAAGGTATTACTTCTTGTCCTAATTTCTTAAAATACTTTTTTTATTAAATATTTTATTAGTATAAGTGATCAATTTTATTAAAATTTTTTATTTTATAAATTATAAAATATAATAATAAAATTCATGAAAATATCACTTTTATATGATCTTGGATTGATGAGATTGTTATATGCTAGTGTCTCATAAATTTTACATGATTTGTTTTTATAAAAATTAAAGTCTTTATAAATAAATATTTTTATCATAAATATTATATAATCAATAAAATAAATAATAATACAAACATAAAATGTCGTGTCTGGATTTGAGGAATAAGGTTCCAAATTTTCATGGGGATGTCACTTAAAAATTGGACAGCGCAGAGCCTAGTCAACTGTCCACTGAAATCAACTAGGAAGCTTGTCGGTGAGTCATAAGAGATTTTGGATAAACTTAAGGAATGCATAGTTGAAATCAAATATACTTTTTTTCACCATGTAAACTTAACTTGGTTTAGTAACAGAAATAGTCTAGTGCAGTTTGGGAAAAAACAAACAACTAGGATGATAGTAATTTGGATTTGATTTAATTATTTAAAAATATATATTATTATAAAATTTTAAAATTAAATTTGAATTTGAATTTATTTTTTTAAATTGATTAGATTTGAATTAAATTTTATTGATTTGATTAAATTTATCAATTTTTAAATTTTTAAATTTTTTTATATATTATTTTTAATATAAATTTTATTATATTTAAATAAATTTAGATGTAAAATAATTATTTTATTTTTTAAAAAATTAAAAAATATAAAAATATATAATTTGATTTTTAATTTTATATAAAATTCAGTTAAAATTTAATATATATTTAATATTTGATTAAATCGATTAAAAAAATAAATAAAGTATTATTATTTTAGATTAATTTTTTTAATTTTTTATTATTTTGTTACCCCTAAGTGCAGTTGTGGCATGTAAATGTGAAGCTGTGAAGATGCCTCGTTCTTTAGCAAACAAGAATTGCACTTTGAAGGTGCCTTCATCAGAAAATTCACAAGTAGAGTACTGCGACAGAGGCCTTTTATCAGTTCTTGCACGTGCGTATGTTATGAATTTAAAGGGAGTGTTAAATCTAACATCGAATATAATAAGAGGATCATTGAGATATAAAAATGTTCACACTATTTCTGTCTTGTGAGGTGCTTTTTGTAAGATAAAATCATGAAATCAAAGAGGATCAGAGCGGACAATACCTCACAAAGGTGTGAATCATGACAGGAAGGTTGATCTGAGACGTCGGATGGGTGAATGCCTAAGTCTCGGAGCCGCGCAAGTTCGGAGCTTAAGTCTCGACCCGTGACAAGTGATATCAGAACCAATTCTAAACCGTTCAATCTACGCCAAACATTTTGAAGGACGAGGCAGGGTGATCAGCCTCCGTGACAAAAGCGTCACGAAATTGGATGTGAAAAAATATCACGGATCTAAAAGGGAGAGTCCTGAATCCCACATCGAACATAATAGGAAAGTCACTGAGATATAAAAGTGTTCACACCACTTCTACCTTATGAGACTCTTTTTTTAGGATAAAACCGTGAGATTAAGATATTAGAACGGATAATATCTCACAAAGGTGTGAACCATGACAATCAGACTGATTCGAAACGTTGGAAGAGTGAATATTCAAGTCTCGAAATCGCACGAATTCAAAGTTTAAATCTCGACCCGTGACACGTGTACTATGTACCAATAACAGGAACCAACCCGACACCTAAAAATCTTCTTTACTTGAATTAGAAATTGGGAAAAACCCTCCTTCTGGTCCAAAAGAAAAAACAAAAATCGTCCTTAAAAGTTAAAAGTAAGAAGAAGGATTGTATACAAAAAGAGGAACACAACTCTAGTATCAAGATGGGACCGATACTTCACTTTCACCTCCATTTTTTTTTTCTCGTACTAGCCACTGCTTCTCATCCTATTATCCTACCATCTCACTTATAAAGTTTAAAAATTTTGCTATCAATATGTTTAATAATTTCTTTTGATTTAATTTCAACATTAAAAATTAGTTTCTCCAACAAAGTAACAAACAAATCGTTTCGCTTATGAAAAAAACTACCAGAATCTAGTTTCTAATTTCTAACTAGAAGGCCGGGTGAGGTTACCATATTCTCTAGCGTTTCTAAAAGGAAAACAAATATGTAAAAGCTAAAGCTGCTGCTTCTCTGACTAGTGGCTATAGCTCATCTTCACTTGTATTCTCCCCACTCGATGGCTTCCCATTGACTGCAACAAGCTCTGCGTCAAATATTTTGCTCCACCTGTAACTTTGGCAGAACCACAAATTGTTCATATTTTCTGATGGACAAACAAGCGAAGCAAATCAAAGATTTTGATGCAATTATGTAGTGCAGCTTGCATAATAACATTATTCCTTCAATTATATAAGTAATGGACAACTGTTTATCATTACCTTCTCAAGGCATTGAAATACTTCTATCAACCACAAAAGGAATGACTAACAGGAAAGGAATTACCAGGGATGGTAGGTGGTGAACCTTGTGCACCATAACCAAGCTTTGCAGGTATTTTCAACTTGCGCTTCTCACCAACACACATCCCCAACAGTCCTTGGTCCCATCCTGCAAAGGGCATATTTTCTTCAAGCATCAATGAACTCCATGCAATATACCAACCAACAATCCAGTCATAAAACAGATGAATACTTGTCTGAGTTTTAGCAAAAAGCTGTGAGTGATTGCTAGGGGGAACAAACCTTTGATAACTTGACCACTACCAAGCTCAAACTCAACGGGATCACCCCTTCGAAACCGGAATCGAAAACAGTTCCATCAGTGAGTTTCCCCTGCAAAAAGAAACCCATATTCAAAAAAAAAAAAATAAAACTCATAGTTAGCAAACAATTAATTAGACCATAAAAATTTTTAGGGGAATCTATTCTTAACCATAAAAATCACATGACTAATCATTTTCTTCCTTTTTTTACCCCTTTTATAATGAAAAGGAATAAAATGAATTTAAAAAATTGGAATAATGGCACAAGCAAAAGGATAGTAGAAACAGCCATAAGTCACAATAAGTAGGGCCCACAAAACCATCCAAGTTGATGGGCCTCTACCATGAAAATTAAAAACATAAAGAAAATTACTACACCAAACTCCTGTGTTCAAAATCCAACACAGGAACATGCTGGCGAAGTTGAAACCAGTTGACATATAGCAATCTAAAAAATGTTTGGCTCCTCCTATATTACCAAAAAAAATTCAAAAGAATTACCTAAATGTTTCTTAGAAGTGCAGGACAAAAAGCACAATTGAATATTCATCATTTATATTTAAGGATCAAGCAATATAGTGCAAAACTTAACATCCAGTGGAGGCTCTCTTGAAACATACCCGAAAGTGCACTTTGATTCTATCACCCTTTATCAGCTTGAAATTCACATGATTTGGGCTTGTACTGTGAAAAAGTGAGAAAGAAATAGATAATAAGATCACACGCAAGGAAAAAAGGGGACTTCTTGCGATGAAAAATCAATGGTAGCCCTAAAGAAGCCATGGCCATTAAGAATGAAAATAAAATAGTAATAATAATAAAGAACAATTACTACCAGGAATCCATAATATTCTCCAAAACAGCAGAATATCATATTAAAGATAATGAAAGACACATTTTACAGCCTTTAATTAATCTCAAATCAAATACTATAGCACTTAAATTTTTTTTAAAAAAAAAAAACTTTAAAAGGGAAATACATATTGCAAGGGTGTAGAAAAGAAATACCTTAACGCCGATCTGGAGCTCGGTCACATCGGCTGACTTCTTGGCATTCGCTGAAGAATTCAGGTGTAAAGAAAAACAAACCAATAATAAACGTAAGGAAGCTAAATCGCTTGCAAATAAAAATAAGGATTAAGTCAAAAGACAAGAGCCGTTTTAACAATTGATCAGATCTGGAAATGGCGAGACCTTCTAATTGATGAGCGAAAAATTGATTGGATAAAAAAAAAAAAACCTTACAAAGTGTTAAAAGGATCACCAGAAGCAGAATCGGAGCCACCTTCAAAGCGCAACTGAAAATCATTTTGTTTCACTCTCTCTCTCTCTCTCTCTCTGTGGACTTCTGGTGATTCGATGTTTAAAAACAACAACAGACGCCTGTACTGAGCTGAATTCTGGTGTTTCGATGTTTATAAACAAAAACAGACGCCAGCAACGGGCTGAAATGATCTGGCCTTACATTTCTGTTACGACCCGTTTTAGATGTCAAAGGATTGATTGTTCTCGTTTTTGTAATTTTGTTAGTACCATTTGTTTTTCTCAGAACAAATCAACGCCTCAGCAATTGAAAAAACTGATAGACCTAGCAAAACATTTGAAGGTCTCAAAAATTGAGTACACCAAATTGTTAAGGATCATCCTTTAGTTGAAATTATGTTTGTTTTGGTCTAAAAGAACAAAGAATGACATGATTAAAAACAATATTTTCAAGATAAAAATTGTAGAGCTTAATTGTTTCTATTCGAGCTGCATAAATATAACCACAAATGCAGACTACCATAGATGCCCATGCTAAGTAAAACATTTCTGCAATATGATTGCGAAATTTAATTAGTTCTGGAAGGATTCAGGAGCTGCCTCCACCTGTATACACAGCAGTCTTATTAACCAATACAAGCAAATCTTGTTATAATATTCTCAAATTCTTTCTGAGGGCACAACCATATATTAAAACAAAACAATAGAATGCAATGACACCAATTTGTAGCAGCTGTAACATCCAAACTGCTGGCAGGACTGACTAACCAAGAATTATATAAACTGATAGATGATTTTGTTCCACCTGCAAGACATTTTATCATCCTCTTTTCTCAATGTTATCAGCAAAATCTCATGACTAGCCACTTTATGTTAACAATTTAGACATTCCACCAAGAAGTAAAATTGCCGTTAATGTTATCAGGGTTAAGTTGCTTGTTTCTGACGGTTGATAACAATGAATACCAGCCCTGACGCCCGTTGCAAGGAAACTTAACCTTTTAGGATCCTTCTACTGATCAAAAGTTGGTTCAGTTCCTACAATAACACAATAGTCTATACCTTTGCAGTGCCTCCACGAAGAATGGATCAATGTGACTTCCATTAAACTAAAAAGGGCATCCTGTTGATAATGTGCACGAGCAATGTCTTCCCTCCCTCCCTTTTCTCCTCCTTCACACTGATTACAAAGTTACCCTTGCCAATAGACACACTGAAATGTAGATCCATTTAAAGAAAAACCTCAAAAGATCGTGATCAATTCAACATCACACCTTCATAAGCAAGCTGTAAAAAAGTTCGCTGCTTCACATCTGATTGACAGCTAGAACTTGTTCATTTTCTGACTGGAGTCAAATATAGTATCATAGACCAGAGAAGAAAATTCATTCTCAATTCTTAAAATGCAATGCATCCAGCAAAATCCTGTAATTCTTTTGGCCCATAGACAAATCCCTCTTCTTCCACTCCTCTAGCAATTCAAAAGCATCATTACTCCTCCCTCCCCTACATAATTCCTCCAGTACAGTCTTATAAGTCAATAAATCCGGTGCCATCGAATTCCCCAACATATCAGAAACAACATCAACAGCATCCTCAAGCCTTGACTCCATCGCAAGACTGCAAATCAGAATCATATAAGCACTCCTTTTCGGCACCAACCCTTTCTCCCTCATCTCCTTAAACAAGCCAAACCCCTGCTGCACCCTTCCTTTCTCACACAACCCTTTGAAAATATAACTATATGTATACTCATTCGGCTTGCATCCATACAACCCCATCTCGCGAAAAACCCGAATTGCTCCATCAACATCCAAACACTTTGAATGGGCCTTAATTATCATATTCAACACGAAAGCATCCGGAATAATTCCTAAAGCTTTCATTTGCTTCGTTAAAGACCGGACCGAGTGTAAGTACACATAACAAACATTTTGTCTATTAAATCTTCTAAGCAAAGAATTGAACAATAAAGCAAATGTCTCGAGCGTGGGTTTGCAATAATCTGATTTCAGCATTTTCTTGTAAACATCAAACGCGCGGTTGAAAAGGAACTTACGGCCACAGCAGAAGCGGATTATGGTGTTGTACAGAGGGACACTGCTGGGGCAGGCTCCAGCGATGACTTCTTCGACTAGGGTTTCGGCGTGGCGGTAGCGTTTGGCGGAGATGAGGAGTTTTATTATGGTAAGGTAGGTCGCATCGGTGTGTTTGTATCCGCGTTGCAAGGCAGTCCAGCGGAAGATGTCGAGAGCGAGATCGGCGTCGGGTTGGGCTCGTAGTGCTGCCTCCACGTCAGCGGGGGTGAATCCGGGTTTCAGCTTTTGGATCCATGTTTCGAATTGGGTCTCGAGAGGGGTTCGGGTTCGGGGACGGAGGAAGGGTGAGGTGGGGTTTTGGGAGGGTTGAGGTGGGATGGAAAAGTGGCGGTTATAGAGCGGCGGGCGCGTGAAATGGAAGGAGAAGACAGCTGGAAGTGGAGAATAAAGGAGGTTTTGTGGGGTTTTCTGGCAAATGGAGGTGACAAAGCGACGGAAGGCCACAGGCATTTTCAGTCAGGGTTTATCGGGTGATTGGAATTGTAAAACGAGAAAAGCTTACTAGTTAGCTAATGGAGTTGTTGTTGACTTGTCGTGAAAATCTTAGCCCAAAAGTAAGAGCATTTGAACCAACTCTTTCCGGGATGGGCTAGGCTTGACGTTAATGACTAACCAGACAAGGCTTTTAGGATGGGCTTGGCATCACTTTGGGGTGTGGAATTTGATGTTTTTTTTTTTGTTCTTAATTTTGAGAAAAGAGTTATCAGATTTTAATATTTTTCTAGAAAATTTTCAAGCCTATTTGAACCAACATGCCGACTGCCGAGTTGGACCCCGGATAAAAATTTTTAAACGTCAGTTTAGCCTAATCGGCTCATAGAAACTTCTAAATGTCACCTTGTTGTAAGAATTTCCAATTCTATAAAAATAAAAAATGTTGGAAGGACGTGTCCCCTACTTCCTTTGCTTGATCCATTCGTTCTAGAAAAGAAGGAAAAGGAAAATCCCATGCCGCCCCATTTTCCTTGCTATACAAATCCAAGAAATCTTATCTACCTTCCACCTTGCCGGTGCTGAATCTCTTCCGACCACCTATTCTAGCTAAAGGTGAATGCTTCGCATGTGAGATGGCCTTGGGATTTTGAACCTCCCATTTAGTAAGTAACGTGTCAGAAGTCTGTGACTGTAAGATTCTTAGAATAAATTGAGAGAAGAGTGAGTTTATTACAAACAAAAGTAATACTAGTCCCATATAAACGGCAGAACAAATCAATTATCATTAAAAAAAAAAATGTTATACTCCTTTCTTCACATGATTTTCTGTCATTATTACTTGTTTGGAAGTTTTTCAGCATTTGTTCGGACAAATTACATTCGCATATGCGAGGAAAGGGACAAGTTGCTGGTATTGTTTTCGCTACAAGATGTGTGGATCACAAATTTAATGCTTTTTCAGTGCAGGGTTTGTTTGTTTTCAAGTTAATTAGATTATGTTTAGCAAGTGAAAAAAGATACCCGCATAATGCCTTTACCTTTTGCATTTTATGCGCTTTATCATATTGCTTTGCCCCAACAGAATCCAAAAAAGTTTTAGCCTTTTTATTAGTTTGGACAAAAATTGCTCGTCATCATTTTTAATTCTTAACTCTATCTCCTAATTCATTTCATCCATCCTCTCGATAGTCTTATCCATATTTAAACTATTCTCTTTCCTTTATCCTTTTGTCTTAGAATGAAAGATTATCTCAAATCTTTTTTATAATAGTTGATTGATTTGATTTACAATTGAGACAACTTTAGACTAACAGCAGCAAACTGTTTTTCTCTCTCCAAGTTAACTGTTTTTTTTACCATCAACTAATATAGTTAACCAATTTGTCCATGTAACGTTTGATCAATAGTCGCATGTCAAAGAAAAAATTTTAAACAATTTTTTAATTTTCGCATAAATGTCATGTGGTAATACATGGTTGGTGATTAAAATATGTAATTTTTTAATTAAAATTAAAAATATATTAATAAAATTTATTTTTATGATTTTTTTGAAAAATGAAAAAAAAAATCGAGAACCAAAAAACGGAGGAAGAGGAAATGCATTTCTCCATTCTCGTCTTTCTTCTTGATTTAAAAAAATAATAATAATAAAGAGTATTTTAATAATAATTTAAAAAATTAATAATTTTAAGGTTGTCATTTAGCATTTATGTGAAAATTGAAAATTTATTTAAAATTTTTTATTTGATGTACATATGATCTTATTTTATTGGTCACGAATCACATATATAAATTGATTGAAGGTGTCAATTAATGACTCAAAATATTACCTAATTTGAAAATTTACGTATCAATTTATACATTTTATATTTGTAAGTATTAATTTATACACTTTTTTCAAAGTTAAGATACAAAAACTAGCATTAACCCAATGGAGCATAAGCTATAAATAGATAGAGTTGATTTGAGATGTTGTTTCTGCCTGCCCAGCTGCTAATGGTAATCTACTATTTTCAGATATTGATTACAAAACCTCCTTATTGAAGAGGAGATAAGGGTACTCGAAACAGGTTGGCAGTCTTCCATGCTTCGCCATGTTCGCAGGAAAACTAGTTGTACTGCTGACTGAGTTGCTAAGATGACTCGACAGAGGAAATATCCTGTTCATTGGGTTTTATGCATGTCCTCTAAACTTTTGGATTTGTTATCTTTATAATGTTTCGATGAGTGGGTTGTAATTATGCAAGAACAAAAAAAAAATGTATACTATTTCAGGTAACACTCAGGACAAAATTATGCTTATAGAAAAGCTACAAAATGAACCTCAAATACACATGGATCTGTTGGAGTCCTGCCGGCCCAACTCTTAAACACACGTTTCTATCTCAGAAGGCCACGGCAGTTTTGAAGGACATTTGCTTATCTGTAGCCTGTAGAGGAGCCAAACGCTACTCTAACGGCTATCTGCGCTTTCTCAGACAAAGTCTTTTTTTCTGACTGAACATCTCTTTCTTTTTTTATCCTTCACTCTCTTGCTTTTTCCTAGGCCTCCAGGAAACTAAACAAAAGCTATAATAGATCACATAAAAGTCCCTGACTGCCCCACCATACATATCTTATATACGACTTTTTTATTCCTTAAATATCATTTCTTCATCTTATTTGATTCTCTATCGCGAATCACTTTATCATATCGTCATTTGTTTCCTTTTCTTTCTTTTTATCTTTTACCATCCACAAAGTAGAAGTGTACTAAAAAAAGTATTATTCCATCACAGCCATAGTTTTAATCTCCCCAACACACATCGAAACAAAACCCAACCTTTCACGACAATCTCATCAGCCACTGCTTTGTTTCAAGTCCCTATATGTCATTTTTGTTAACCCACCTCATCTTCTTAAGAACTGATCAAAGATCCAATCTTTCTCTCCTTGACCTTTTTTTAACAAGGCAGCCATTGTTGAATAGACTTGGAAATAACATATCAGGCTCAGGAAGAACCATCTGACAGCGATGCTGAATATGGGTCTTCTTCCTTTCTACTTCCTCTTTCTTTTCCTTTCCATTTCCAGTAAGCTCTCTCTCAAAGCCCAAACAGAACAGTCATTTTTGCTTACTTTTTTGGATGTTTTAATGTATTTCCATTTGATTTGTTTTCTTTGCAGGTGGTGAGATCTCAAATCAAGTGGGAATAAACTACGGTCAGCTAGGGAACAATCTACCATCACCGAAAGAATCAGTTAAGCTAATCCAATCCCTCGGAGCCAAACGTGTCAAAATCTACGATGCAAATCCTCACATCCTTAACGCTCTCAGAGACACAAATCTTCAAGTCTCGATCATGGTCCCAAACCAACTCATAACCAATATCTCCACCAATCAAAAACTAGCTGATTCCTGGGTCGAATCCAACGTTGTCCCTTTTTACCCCAAAACGAAAATCCGATACCTCCTCGTCGGCAACGAAGTCATCAGCAGTTCCCCTAACGAAACCTGGTACAACATCGTACCAGCCATGCGTAAAATTAAAAAAGCCTTAAAAACCCATAGGCTCCACAAAATCAAAGTTAGTACCTCCATGGCAATGGATGTCCTGGAATCGTCATTTCCTCCTTCGAACGGCACGTTCCGATCTGACATCGCCGTCCCGATTGTTAAACCGATGTTACAGTTTTTAAACCGAACCAAATCCTTCTATTTCCTCGATGTTTACACTTATTTCCCTTGGTCCACCAACCCCAAAAACATTAACCTCGATTATGCGCTTTTCGAATCCCAAACCATAAAATACACCGACCCGGCATCCAATTTAACCTATACCAATTTGTTTGACCAGATGGTTGACGCAGTTGTTTTCGCAATGAAAAAACTCGGGTACCTGGATGTTCGGATCTGGATTGCGGAAACGGGTTGGCCCAATGCCGGCGATATCGACCAAATCGGAGCCAACATTTACAATGCCGCTACTTACAACAGAAATGTTATCAAGAGACTAACTGCCAAGCCTGCAATCGGCACTCCGGCCCGTCCCGGATGGGTTCTCCCCTCTTTCATATTTGCTCTTTATAATGAGAACCAGAAACCGGGTCCCGGAACTGAGCGACATTTCGGGTTGTTGTATCCTAACGGGTCCTACTTGTACGGGATCGATTTGAGTGGAGAGACCCCGGATTCGGATTTCGAGCCGTTGCCGAAGCCTGATAATAATGAGCCGTATAAGGGGAAGATTTGGTGCGTGGCGGCTAGAGGAGTTAATGCGAGCGAATTGGCTTCTGCATTGTCGTATGCGTGTTCGCAGGGGAATAAAACTTGTGACCCGATTCAACCCGGCAAGAAATGCTTCAAACCCGATTCGTTGGTTTGGCGCGCGAGTTACGCGTTTAGTTCTTATTGGTCTCAGCTTAGAAATACTGGTGCGACCTGTTATTTTAACGGCTTGGCTACTCAGACGACTAAGGATCCAAGTAAGTTTATTTTCTTAATTTCAAGTTTTTTTTTATGGTCTAAAATTGATATTTTGTTGGATTTAGATTTAATCATTTTTGTATTTATGTTTATTTATTTTGTATTAAATATAATATAAAAATGATTATATTATAATTTTTATTTATATCAAATATATTTTTGTTTTTATTAAAATTTATTTTTATTTTTCATATCTATTTAGAATTATCAAATTTGATATAAATGTAATATGTAAAATTTAAAAAATAGAGTGAACGAAGTACAGTTTGTGTTTGAGATTTGTCAAGCTATTTGTTTTTTAATTTGTATGTATTCTATTTTTTGTTTTTCAGGTTTTGGACACTGTAAGTTTCCAAGTGTGACTCTTTGAAGTTTGAAGAAGCCTTACTCAGATTTTAGGAAGTCCTGTCGTACAGTGATTTGGGTTCCCCTTTGATTCATTTATATTGAAGAGAATGTGAGATAGTAATACAAAAAACCTCTCTAATTCAATCCTGATTTGGTCTTTTGCAATTTCATGATCAGTAAAATGGGCAACCAAATCACTTTGTTGTAATTTTAATTGTTATTTAATCTTAATCATTCTTATTTGTTAATGTTAGCTTTAGTCAACAAAGTACATATTATTTGTTGAAATTTATTGTTTGATGTGCTTTGTTGATCTATGTAGAGAAAGCTTCATTTCATCAACGGCTAATTGTTGTTCTTTATTTTTATGAGATGACATGGGTCCTGATGCCAACGGTTAGACAAGGGGGGCAACAACTTTCAACCTTTTAGCTTTTGGCAAGCTTAGGCTTTTTCATTTTTTTATAGGAAGGCTTTGGCCTTTTGGGTATCTCATTTCTCCTACAGAAGCTGCTTGTAGGTGTAGATAGTAGCAGTACTGCTAGTGCTGGATTGATGGGTTCTGGCATGCCTTTATTCCCTTTCCGAAAGCGACTCTCCTTAGAGCCCAGTCATGAGTCATCTTCACCCCATTCTCACCAGTCACACTCAGAGCCCTCTACTGAGAATTAATTTCTGCACCGTCCTTTGTCCTATTCCCATTTCCTTTGTATGATAGGACGCTAGAAGTAGGATTAGGGCTAGCAAACCGATTCTTACTCGTCAATGTAATCCGATCGATTTTATGAAATTAATTATTTTTAAAAATTTTAAATTTTGAATGAGATTAAATTATATATTTTTAAAAAAATTAAAATTGAATTTTATATAAACTCATTTTGTTTCGATTTAATATATATTATTTTTATTTAATTTTATATTTATATATTTATTTGAAAAATAATATTTTATATTAAAAATCATATTAAATAATATTTTATATTAAAAATAATTTACATTAAAAAATTTAATATTTTTAATTTTAAATTAATTCAAATCGATTATAAATTTAAATATATATAAATTAAATCAAATTTAAATTAAAAAATAATATTTTAATATTAAATTAAATTTAAATATTAAATTTATATAATCCAATCGAATTCAACACAAATAAAAAATTACTTTGATCCGATTTATTACCATTCATAAGTAAAAAAACAATGATTGATTGGGAAAGGCTAAATTTTTTCACACTCGTATGAGATTTTCCATAGCATAAGCAGTCATGATCGATCATTTTTTTAATTAGATTCTCTGCCTCCTTTCAAGCCTCTCCATTTGTTTATACAGCCACTAAAAGAGCGGAGTTCAAAGAAACCATACAAATTTACTTCAAAATAATTGATATCATGAGTTTTAATTATGATTTGCTTGCTCTGCTAAAGTCATCCCCCAACTCCAAAAGATCCAACACATCATTACATCATAAAAACTTTTTAGCAAAATGTGATTACTAAACTGCAGTAATGAAAGTGTGACCTAAAAGCAACTTCAGGATTGAAATGACATGTCCAATTGTGAGGAACCTTACTTGGGTTGGGTGTTAATTCAGCTAAAATATAAAAAGGGCCATGACATGTACAATGTGGATGCAACGTGGATGCCATGTGGTCTCTAGTCAGAGTAAGCTGGTTGGACAGATTATTCTTTCTTTTTAATATCTTTTTCTCTGCACCTTTTCCTGCGTTCGCCTTTCTTTCGGCCTTTTTTACTTTTAAAAAGGGCCAGGCCATCCAGGATCCAAGGCCGAAACCTTAGTTCATGATTGGCCATGTCTTAAAGTTTATTTAAATTTAATAAATTACTTGAATTCAATGATAATAAAATGAAATTTTATGATCATCCATAAACTCAGATTTAATAAATTAATTCTGCATTTTTTACGGGTAAATCATCCGTAATTTTTCTGGTTAATATGCATTTGGAGTTCCGTCGATCGAGAAGGGGGCACTGGTCTTGTTGCTTGATGTTACAGTCGGGGTTCAGAACCTCATCAATAACGGCAAGTGCCGGCCATTGCCTATTCTTATCTCCGGATTTTGCTTGCACTGGCCGTTATTTATTGGCATCAAAAATAGGGAATGACATTCAGCTTCCATATTTATGGACCCTGCCTCTGGAAAATTATGTTAGTTGAATTGGAGGATCATGTATAATTATATAATACCTGAGCTCAAAAAACGCAAGTAGTAAATGAAACCTTGATTGTTTTAAAATTTTGTAGTCAATCTATGCCTTTTATCAAACACGTTACTGCTGCTGCATTATTATTTTACAAAGAGCTGCAGCCTTTAATCTGAGACAGATTGCACCACATTTATCAGTTTATTCCTGACTGTCATCGCCTCTTCGGCATCTATGGTATTTTAAGCAACCACGATTGCAGCGGTTAGCGTGCTGGGAAGGGCTGTTTTTATCAGGATGGCACCCGGGATGTGGACCTCCAGGCCTTTGGCAAGGGTCAAAGACCCCTGCGTTGATGGGCATCCCAAATGCATCCACTTGGTTCACGACCCAAGCAAAATGACCAAGCCTCCATGATGGAGAATACAATGACTAATCAATACAGGCGATTAGATTTTTAGTTTTTTTTTTTTCACGTTTAGCGACGTTTGTCAAAACGCTTGTAAGAGTCTTACCTATTTTGTATTAGGAAAAAATAGTAACCTTTTAAAAAATATATTATTAATTTAGTGATATTTTTTACTATAAAAATCGTTAAATTTAACGATTTTTATAGTAAAAAATATCACTAAATTTAACGACGTTTATAATAGAAAGTGCAATTACATTTTAACATTTAACAGTATTTTTAGGCACAAACCTTACTAAATTAAAAATTTTATTTTTAAAATTTTTTTAATATTGATTATTATCATTAAATAAAAATATTAAAAGAAATAAAAACGAACTTAAATTCATAAACTGAATATTATAAATACATAATTTATTCTAATATAGATGTAATACAAAATTTAATACATGTAATAACATTAATTATTTTAGTACATTAACTAAAAATCTAATAAGAACAGAGATAACATCAACTAAGAATTTATGCAAATTTTAATCGAGTATTCATACATCTAGAAACTTCTAGTGTAATAGAGAAAAATTAAGTATGTGGCAAATACTTTATTTTGAAGTATTCACAAATGACTATATATGTCTTATTTTGATTTTCTTTCTTCTGTTGTTGATGATTTTCATCCATAACGAATCCTTTTAAGCAAGATTAAGTCGTTTCATCAAACATCATAATCTGAAAAAATAAATAAAACAAATGCTAAAATGAGATGAAAAAAAACATAATAAACTATTTCATAATGGTTTTCTAAGGATATCTTAAATGAATCAACAAATTCATGTTAACAAGTAACAATTTTTTAGTAATTTCAAAAGTATTCTGTTGAAAAAAAAACTAAACTTAAAATTTCATTCATGTTTGTAACTAAATTCAACGTTCAATTTCAAGTTTTTAAGAGAAAACCTTTTTTTTTTCACTTTTCTATTTTATCTTGAATTTTTCTCACAAACCAAATAAAACTAAACTCAAAATTACAATAATAAAATAAATTGGTAAAAAAAAAAGGGCCAAACACTGAAAATTGCTAATGTTAAAATGGAGCTTACCAATGAAACTTGAACAGCCGCAGAAGCGCAACAAATTAAACAAAAAGTTTAAAGATTTGACCAAATAAATTAAATAGTAAATTTAGGAATTTGACCTAAAATACAAGAAAGTTAACTAAAAATTTGCAAAAACAAAAAGTAAGAAAATGGAAATTGACCATAAAATGACTAAAACTTAGGCAAAAAAAAAAAAAAAACGACCCAAAATGAGCATAAATGGAAGAAATGAGTGGGAAAAAGAAAAGTAGAAAAGGGAATCTCGCGAGTTTGAAATTTTAAAAAAATTTAACAGCGAGAAAGTGTGATTATTAAAGGTTTTTTTGGTTAAAAATACTTTCAATAATTTCTTCAAATTGGAAGAGATTATTCAAAGCGTTTTTGACTAAAAACACCTTTAACAATCCTTTATTTTTTTTTTTTAGATTATTCAAAATAATTTTTTACCAAAAAATGCATAGAATAATTCATTACAAAAATTTGAATGAGATTATTTAAAGCATTTTTAGCTAAAAGCGTTTTTAATAATCCTTTCCAAATTTTTTTTGAAATATTCAAGTGTTTTTAACCAAAAAAACATTGAATAATCTCTTTTTATTTTTTTTGAAGATTATTCAAAGTATTGAATAATCTTTTTAATTAAATATCAAAGTATATAGTGACATTTAAGTTAACACATATTATAAAAATTTATTTTTAGTGACGTTTTTAAATCAAAATACTACTATAGAAGAATTTGGTGACGTTTTATAAAACAAAGGTTACGAACCTTATAAAAACACGAAACATTATGACGTTTATTTAAAAATGTTACTAAAAAATAGTCACTAAATCTCTATTTTTATGTAGTAAATCTTCATCTTTATTAAAATGGTTGTAGGGATATTGGGATATCACGTATACATTGGTTTTGAGTGAGATTCAAATTTAGAAAACGGCTTAAATTGCCGGATATTGTTTTGCCTTTTTTTGGGTTACAAGATTTGAATCCAAGCTTGGTATTGCTAAAAAAAAAAAATTCAAAAACAAATAATTTAAATTTAAATATTTAAACTTTTTTTACTACAGATTTCGTAAAAGCATAATGATAAAATTAACCCACGAATTATGCAAAATGTTTTTATATTAATCCCTTATCTTTAGATGATTTTTGAAGTATCTGTATTCGAACTCAATTATTTATCAAAATATTTGAATCCAATAATTATTTAAATATTTTTAATTTTTACTATATGAACAATATTCATATAATATAAAAATGCTTATTAATTATCCAAACTTATCAAATATTTTATTTCTTAAGTCAAAGTTTGACTTTAAATATATATTATAAAAATATTTAAATTAATAAATTAAGATTAACTCATAAAAAATAAATTATAATTAAGATATTTAATGAATTAATTTAATCAAATATTATATTAATAATATATATTTGTAAATAAAATATATAATATAAAAAATATATTTTTTATAATCAGATTCAAATAATGAGTATCCTAACATTACTATCCAAACTTTACTTGAATTCGAACGATAATTTTACCATCTGAATCCTATCCAATTTAATTATAAGATATTTTAATTCTGTTTAATTGGGTCAAATAATTTCGGATACTCGTTTATAGGCTACCTATATCCTCACTACTTTTATATTGATCACTTGAGCAATCTCTCTTTAATTTTTAAGAAATTCATAATCTTTGAAAGAAGTTCAAAGTATCCTGGAATGATCCAGTGCAAAACAGAAAATTCATAACGCGGCTCGATTAGCTTGGGAAAATATTTTTCAATCCTTATTTCCACTTTTATGCTAGCTATAATCAATAAAATAAGATAAATGAGTTTAAAAACTCCTTTTCTTTGTACTTTATGAAATTTAGGGTAATTATTTTACTTCAGATTAATATTATAAATGATTATTAAATTATAACAAAATATGTAATTTAATATTTAAATTTTAAAAAATTTATAATTTAATATTTAAATTATAAAATTATTAATTAACATAACATTTAAATAATTATTTATCCATCATATTTTATCATTTAAAATTAATTATATTAAAAATAAATATCACATTAATTAATAAATTTATAATTTAAATATAAATTTAAAATTGACATTAAATATTTTATAATAATATAAATATTATTTATTATATTAATCATTTATTTTTTTATCGATAGAATAGATGTCATCACATTTATTGATTATACCTTTTATGCGTGTCGTCAACCACTTAGCATGTAAGGTCTGTGAAACTGTTGGTGTTAATAAACCATAATTTACGCAAAAATTTATGCAACTACTTAAATAATATATGATAAATCTAAAATTTAAATATTAATATTTATAATTTTTCTCTCATTTTTAAATTCATCTTTTTGTATGAAAAAATAAAAATCCTAAAACTTAGGCCCAGCGAAGTAGGTTGGACCTTGAAAGACAAGCCCCAAGTTCATCATAGGTACATAAAACATTAGATAATCATTGTCATGTTCAGTAATGGACCGTCGATAATTCACATATATAATAGTAATAAAAAAGTGAGCTGGCCAAGTGATTAAACTTATCGGTTAAGGTGCAATATTTTATCCTTTCAATTTAAAAAAAAATAATTGGTCACAGAGAGCAATGATTGGAGGACAAGATTACTATAATAACCTAACCGTACTTATCAAAACCTCCGGCTTTTTTCAATTGGTGTAACACAGAGGCGTCAAACTCAATCAATACGAAACTCAAATACTATGGGTGCCTTTGGTTTGGTTTGCTGTCCATTTTGTCCCCTCTTTCTCTGCCTTCATTCTTCTTATCCCATCCCCAAAATTTCAGTCATTGCCTTCTTGATCTTTCCTTCTATCGCTACTTTCCATAAATCAGTTTATTCGAACGAGACGATAATATAATATAATAATAATAAAATTTAAATTTAATAAAAAAAATTACATTTAATAATACAAACCTTAATAAAATAAATTTTATATTTCATGAATATATAACACAAAATAAACCAATACACAAATATATATAATGCCAAATCAATTTGAACCTATTATATGCTCATAAGTCATAGGGATAATAATAGTTTTGTTTGAATAAAATTTGATTTAATTTTTTTAAATATTATATAATGTTATAAAAATTTAAAATTTAATTTAAATTTAAATTTTATTTTATTTGAATCAAATCGAATAAAATTTTATTTATTAATTTTTATATATTATTTTAATATAAAATTTTAATATATTTAAGTAATTTTTAATATAAATTTATTATTTTTTATAAAATTAAAATATATAAAAATTAAAAATATATATAAAATTCGATTCGATTTAATTTTTTTAATTTAAAATATAATTTAAACTTAATATATATTTAATATTTAAAATTAATCTTAATCAAATAAAAAATAAATCAATTTAGCTGAATCAAATATTATAATTTCAAATCTATTTTTGAATTTTATGATTTTTTTTCTCAACTTACCATGACCCACAAAATTGATTTTTTTTTCTTTTGCCTCTTTTCTCTTTTGGGACCTTATTGAGTTATCGGTCATTGTTCTTCTAATAACAAAGATCTGCTCAAATCCGGGCCCATTTGCCACCAATCATTTTCTCAACGTGGCTAGTTGTACAAACATTGACATCCAGCTCAAGTAGCCATAACAATTTCTCATCTTTTTTTATTGTTTATCTAAAAAAAGTTTGGTGTTCAGTCCAAAAAAGCCATCAAAACCCTATCCAAAGGAGATCTTTTTAAGCAAGGCTAACAGCCATAAAACCATAAACCTTACCTCCTCTTTTCTTCTCCTACAAAAAAAAAAGATCTCCCATAATTTCAGCGGATTCCATCTGGGGTTCTCCTTCACAGTTAATGGACCATAGTCTCTCCCTCCACAAAGCCTCTTTTGTCTCGTCTTTTTTACCATCCGCGGTAAAAAACTCCCAGGGGCCCTACGTCTTTACCCCTCGGAATTTACCTTCCAACTTTACTTCTTCGCACCGGAGACGACTTACGACTGGCTTTTCTTCTACTGCTTTCAGTAATCGGAAGGAACCATCGGTCAAAGCCAGCGCCGGGGCTAGCCACTGCGACTTTAGCAGCTTGAACGCGCCTCTTGAGCCAAGGTCTGCTCCGGGGAAGTTATTAAGCAGCGTTCTTCAGAACCAACGACAGTTCTTTCACTTCGCCGCCGCCGATGAACTTAAACGGCTAGCCTGTGATCGTGACGCCGCCGTCGCTCGTATGTCTCTCAGCTTGAATTCTGATGAAGCTTGTCTTCACAGGTTTGTATTACAGTTGGGTTTCTTTATTATACTAAAAAAATTCTTAACTTTTATTTGTTCTTTGAAGGGGTTATTTTAGGTTGATAAGATGTGACTAGGGAAGTTTTAATTTTTGCTGGTTAGTATTGGAATGTTTGTTTTTGTGGAATTCATCTTTGATTTAGCAATGACGCCAATTGATTTCAATTTTTATTCAAATCCCTTGGACATTGGAATGTCAAGCCAAGAATGTTTTGAATTGAATTGAACTCTAATTATATGGTAGTATGCTTGTTTAATCATTTGTAGTCTTGGTCTGCTAAATGAGATCCATCAGATGAAGAGTCTTTTTTGATTGATGGGTTCCTTTGGTTACTTACAATCTGAGAAGAAAGTCATGAAAATTGCATGGACTTCAAGGTCATTAATGATGGATCATTCATGATATGAATAGTTCGGTATGAACAAGGGTCAGATATTTCAGTCTCATGTATGGCTTTGTGCTTTAGAGATGTTATTGTTCCTAATGCCTTGAAGATTGACTGACTCTAAGACTATGGTAAGCCTTTTGAATAAGAAAGTTGTTTGACCATAATTTTTCTAGAGTCAGTGGTATTACCAAAGTTATTTGGCTTTATCTCTTGTTTGGCTTTGCAACACATCTATTTGGGCATGTGTGAAATCCATTGAATATGCATCAATTCTTTTATTTAATTATTTTACAGTCACGTTTATTTTGGGTATCCTTCATGTCTATCAACTTCTCTTTCATAATATACTATTAAAGAATCCATCTATATTATCTTTCCACAATACAGTATCTGAGGATATGTTCCTACTTAAATATTTCCCAGCTGATGCTCTACTTGTAGTGAAGCCTACTTGGTAAAGATGAAGCATTGCCACGTCTTATTGAGGCTGAAAGTCATATGATGTGAAAATCACAAACAGTGGGCTCATCTTTGCCAAGGCTACAGCTAGCGATTATGCTTTCTTCATTCTGTTATTATTCTCAAGGCTGAACACATTAACTATTGAAGCTTATTATTCAGTTCTTTCCCTCTTTACATTAATTGTGGTCATTATATTTCACTTGTAATTTTAAGCTATGAAAAGCTTGGGAAACTTATTGATATTTATAAACAGATAAGAACCACTCATTCCTTAAGAGTCTCACAAAGGCAACCTGCTAATGGGTTTTATCAAGTTTTATGTTCCCTTCGGTCTAATGCAACTAAATCATGTCTGGTAATAGAATGGAAGTACGTAAAATCTTTGGTTACATGCTTATTGGATACTTGTTCCCCAATAGATGCTTATTGGATACTTCTTCCCCTGTTCTATTGCCGATTTCATCTTTCTTCTGATAAATATGTAATTAGTAATTGGTATGCAAGTAATCTTTCTTTTTTTTTCAGTTCATGCTGTGATCATAGGTTAACTTGTTAGTTTGTGGAACTCTTCTGTTGGTTTGGATTAGAAATGATGTTTATTGTATTTTATGTTTTATGGTGATATCAATTAGACTTTCTGGCATATTGTGCTGAAAGGGAGCTCTCCAAATCCCTCGCTTGACATGTTTTACGATGCACCCAGGCGATGGTTGTAATGGTATTAACCACCAATGAAGTAGGTGTTATTTTAGCTGGCAATATTATCATTCTAATAAATGAGCTGCCATTGGAATACCTCAAAATTTGTATGTTGGTTACTTTGACTCTGTAGATGGTTAGTATCACATTCTCTTAATTTTTTTTCCTTTTTTGACCTAATTAGATTTTCCTAAATGCCAGAAGGATTGCTCAAGTGAAAGAGCACGACTGCCAAGCTGCTGTGGAAGATGTTATTTATATGTTAATCTTCTACAAATTCTCCGAAATCAGAGTACCATTGGTTCCAAGGCTCTCCAGGTGCATTTACAATGATAGACTTGAGATATGGCCTTCAAAAGACTGGGAGCTAGAGTCCATCCATAGCATTGAGGTTTTGGAGATGGTTAAGGAACATGTCAGTACTGTTATTGGCTTGAGAGCAAACTCCAGTGTTACAGACAACTGGGCTACTACAAAGATCCAACGGCTCCAACTAGGCCGAGTTTATGCAGCCTCCATCTTGTATGGTTATTTTCTCAAGTCTGCATCCTCTAGACACAAACTGGAAAGATGCCTAACTTTGGCTCATGAAGAGCGTCTGAATCATAGGAACTCCCTTCAGTTTCCAGATCTGTTACCTTGTGGATTTAAGAGTCTCATATTTGGTCATGTTAGTGACATGCAATCTGTTTCATTGGGTAAAGGACCAGTTAGACAGGAAAAGAATCTTGAAGAACTAAGGTGTTATGTGATGGGATTTGACCCTGAGACGTTGCAGAGGTGTGCCAAGCTGAAATCCAAAGAGGCTGTCAGTTTGATCGAGAAGCACAGCTGTGCACTCTTCGGAGATGAGCAGACAGGTATGCTGGAGACTGATGAGGTGATTCTGACTTCTTTTTCAAGCCTTAAGAGGTTAGTTTTGGAAGCTGTTGCCTTTGGTTCTTTTCTTTGGGAGATAGAAGAATATGTTGACACCGTATATAAGCTGAAGGACAACTGACTGGGGAGAAGGGGAAGTTATAGCACTTGAGTAAAGTCTCTTTGTACAGAGGAGTTATATTTTCTACTTCGTTTCTTTGGTCTGCAAGCACTCGGCAATTCGCATTGTACAGTATAAGTTGGTATCATTAAATAATGTACAGTATAAAACTTTTCTACTGTCTCTAGTTGCAGTGGTTGAGCAATCATCGTTATGTGTAACATTTTGTAATTAGTACATCAATGAGATCATTCTACTTGCTTTCTACGCGTTTGATGACAAAATATGAGAGTTAAGCGAACCAGTTGTAGTTAATGTTCCTGCTCAACGGCATAGATGTAAAAATGTCAAAGTGTAAATGCGTAGTTTAGAATTCTGGGGGTTTATTTTAATTAAGAAAGTTTCAGAGATGTGTTGAGATTGTCTCTTCTAGACTTGCACCGATACCTAATAACAGTGTTCTGTTGAATTAATTCTATGCATTAATGTGTCGGCTATTGGGATTTTTTGCATCTTTCTCTGTTCATGTTTATACTGATTGAGTTGAGTGATTCATAGTTTTCCTATAAAGTCACTACAAGAAAAAATTTCTTCTCCCAGACTCCATTTATTGTGCACTGAGGAATGAGGATCTCATCAAAGCCGGATTCTCCTTTGCCAATATATCATAACCATCAAGGTAATGATTGAAGATGCTTTCTTTCTTTATTTCCTCTTGTTTTCCATTAAGGGGGATTCGGACTTGGATACTTAATCTATCTTTAAGCCAAGTGCTTAGGTGGGTATTTATTTCACTCTATATTGTGTCTCTCTACCAGGTTATATGCATGTAGTTTTGGGGCTGATCTTCAATATCCAAAACTCCGGTGGAGGGGAGAGTGATCCATTGAAAATTCAATGTTCAACCCAGAAAACGTTTAAAAAGAAAAAAAAAAAAGGGGTTTAGCGTGGCAAGATGTTTGGAATTGACAGTCCTTTCTTAGCTCCTATTTGAAACCTGGATTGGAAGCACAGCCACTTCAAGTAACCTAAATTACCATTGCTTAGAAACCTGGATTGGAACTCCCTCCACTTCAAGTAATTAACCTATTAACATGGATGATCACTTTCTTTTGAAGCAACTTGCTGTTTTAAAAATTCTCGAAACTTTTAAAATCATGTTTCTCTAACATCTGATGCTGCTTCTGCTTTAGATATTGTTACCTATAGTTGACTTGGAAAATGGGTTTAAAATGGTACAGAGTCAATAAGTCATTTTATAAATAATTTTCTAAGCTGTGAACTTTGGCAATTCATGAAGTCCTCCCTCAAGTCTTTAACAATAATAGTTGAGATCTCATGTCTGATGCAATCAAGTTTTGATTAACATAGTCAAGAAAATTGTACCCTTCCTACACGGCTTTGATCAATAATAGAGCAACACTTTTTGAAAGCCAAATGTGATTTAGTTTCGTCTGAATTTCCAAGAAGTGAAGACAACTACTCCATATAATACCACGCGTAACAGATCATCTGATGACCAAGTTTCACCTTTCAACGGTCCATATAGTAATAAAAATACTTCCTACATCACTTTGGAAATTTTGCACCAAGTGAAGCTTCCATAGAAAACTACTTGATCTCTTCTTCTTCATTCCCTTCATTCTCAAGTTTTAGTTTTTTATTTTTTCCTCTTTTGTTGCTTTCAGAACAATTAGCAGAAGATGTTAGCTCTCCTTCTCAAACTCATTTTTTCCACAGTCAGTACGTTATCAAACCTGGTTACTCGCTTAATCTTCACCGCCACAGCTTACTTTCTTGTGTTATTGATCCATGTTTTCAAGGTACCTGGTGAAGCCCTCGGGGTTGCTTTAGAAAAACTTGCGGAAGCCATCGAGTCATGTTTCGACTACTTCCTAGAGCTGATTATAGAGCTAACAGGCTCTCTCATCTCTTCCGTTTTTAATCTTTTTACAGAAGCTGTTACGTCGTTTGTTTCTGCTTCCGGGGAAGCTTTTGGTACACTTGTGGAGAAGACACGAACATCCCTTGAAGAGTTGTTAACAGACATACCAGAGATTGTTGAAGGGTTTGCAGAGATGATTTCGACTGTGGTGATAGATTTGTGGAATAATACCAAGTATGCTTTGGGATATGTTACGGAAAATGCTTGATTCTGTGTAAGCACAAAATATCAGGTTGCTTGGTTGTTATATAAAATTTTTAGGATAAAATACCAACAATTTTGTCTCGGAAAACTAAATGCTTTCCATCAATCTCTTGACCAAAGTTTAACGGTTTATGCCTTTGATCATTGTTATTTTATATTTAAGAAAAGACCATGCTTTGGTGTTCTTGTTTACTGTTCTTGTTTATGAAAATGACCCACGTTTACAAGGAAGAAGAGGCACCTTAAGGCACGAAAAGGAAATGAATCTATACGCCATAGACAAAAACACACAATTTTGTGTTGTATGGGATGTCTGTTTTCTTGGACAAGTCCACGTTGACCATAAGAATGTGCTAGATCTCACAGGGCACCTCAAAACAATTTGAGGTTGTTCCATTTTAGGGAAATAATTGAATCAGCATTTGGTCTGAAATTTAGTATTAGAATGGAAAATTCTTTCATGCTAAAGTTGAAAGTGTGCAGCAAAAAAAACTCTATAACAAAGACCCGAAATTTTAACCGACAACTCGAAAATTTCAACATTTTCATTTTTTTTAGCCAGAAAATTTCAACATTTTCTAGGATATTGAAAACAATCCCAAAATTAAAAGAAAATAGCATATAAAAATTCAAACCTCAACCACGGCAAAAACTTCTTGGCACAAAAAAAAAAAAAAAAACACCCAAGGCAACAACCTTACGTTGGGAAAAAAACAATTTTTGATATGCAACCACACGACTCTAGTTGGAATTTTTTTTTTCTTGCCATTTGTTAAGACTGTTGGATACTGTTTTTTGTCTGGCTGGCGTATAGGAAAATGTTGACATAAAATAATATTACTGGACGGAGCTATGAATGATTCCCTATAATAATGTCGCTCGTATTGGTAAATCAACTTTTAGGCTTCACTTTTTAGGATGTAAAGAAAAATAAAAAAAATTAAAAATTAAAAGAAAAAAAGTAGAAAGATAAATACATATTTTTTATTGGTGTTTTTGGTTGAAAAGATTAAAAAAAATTAAAAATTTTAATTTTCTTATCTATTATTTGTTAGAGTCAAAAAAATAAAAAAAAAAAATGATATGATTTTATCATTATAATTTAAGATGAAAAAAAATATAAATACGATTGACAATTTTATAAATAAAAATATATGTTCACATCATAAATTTTTTAATTTAAAATAATTTATTTTTATTAATAAATGTAAAAAATATAATCTTTTTAATTTTTTCTCTCATTTTTTTTCTTATCAAACAACTTAAAATTCATTTCCTTCTATCTTTCTTCATCTTTTCACTTTTCAGTTCTACCGACCAAAACCTTGGAATCCACCAATTTCACCGAAACTTAGTAAAAAAAAATCTATTCGAAAGATTTTCCTGCAAAATTGTTAAGTGGTATATCGGTCAATTTATCCGTAGTCCCCCGTTTGGTTATCTGGTTACTACAAATCCAATAACGCCTTCCGTATTTATCCTTCTCAGTTCACATTTTTTGCCTTGCATTACGGCATACTTAAAAAAGAGCTTCGTTTTTATCTCCTCTCACAAGAAAATGGCTGAGAATCTGATGCATGCAATTCAATATAGTAGTTATGGCGGAGGAGCTGCTGGTTTGAAGGTAATCTAGATTGTATTTTTTCGCTTTCGTTAGTAAATACTTTATCATATTATTTTCTGGGTTCAAATATTTTTTCATGTTTAAGATGGACGTTTCAGTAAAGGTTGTTAATATAGTGCTTGTATATATTGATCAAGGAAGGGGGAAGAAGGTTTTCAAAAATTTATCATCTTATTAGTGATTGAAAGCATCCAGATAATTTGTACAAGGGCCGGAAGGCACTAGGAAAGTTGAGAGGTTGGCACTTGACACCACTTGACAGCGAATTGTGTTAAACATATTTTGGCAAATGTGTTTCCAGCATTTTCTTGCTTGGTTAACTTGAAAAATTATTGCCAGTGACTCGATGTCATAACGGCTGTGACTTTGATATGCCTGTTGCAGCATGTTGAAGTTCCGGTTCCCACTCCAAAAAAAGATGAAGTTTTGCTAAAACTGGAGGCAACTAGTCTAAATCCAGTTGACTGGAAGATGCAGAAAGGGATGCTGCGCCCACTTTTTCCTCGCAAATTCCCCTACATACCTGGTAGTTTACTCTTTTTTTTTCTTGCCTTTTGGCCGCTTCAAAACGTAAAGACTTAATATCTTAAGAGCAAACTTGGTTCGCTATCATTTATCATTAGCAAATTATATTAAAAGTATCCAACTTTAGATCATCAGTAAGGACTGCCGTTTTCTTTCTGCTGATATTTCGGTTGCATCTTTTCAATCATTGGCTAAAGATTTTTTTTTTTTTTGAGCAGGTACTGATGTAGCAGGAGAAGTCATAAAGATTGGATCCGCAGTCAAGAATTATAAAGCTGGGGATAAAGTTGTGGCTCTACTTAGCCATTCTGTAAGTTATTCTTTTCTTTTTCTTGTTAAAATTTCAATAAGCATAAAAGCCCAATCTAGCAGGCTCTCAACTAGCATGTCCTTGATCACTCTGAGAATAATCACAAAAGGAGATTTCTTCGTGGAAGAAGCACTAGCACTTTACTAGCATAATAGATAAATATTTAGAAAGATTAACTTTTAAAATGGTAAGCCTTTCTTTGAAAACATTTGGCTTTGCATCTTTGCTTCTATTAATGGTGTTGCTTGAGGGAAACGTATGTATGTTTCATGTTCCACTGGCCTATTTGTTGGTTCAAGCTATAGGAACATACCCAATCCCCGATTTTTTGCACGTTCTTACTTTTCATATTCAGTTCTATCATGTTTTGAATGCAATCATCCTTTGTCTATGTGACGTCTATCATTTCTTGGGAAGTGATTTGATTTTACAATCACTATGTGAAGCATTTGGCTGAGAGAAGACCTAGATATCATTACTGTGGGCCAGTAGTATGGTGATTTTATTTTGTATTTTCAGCAATTCAGCATCATTTATGTCATCTGCTATGGTCATCTTCTATTATGAAATATATTTTTGCAATGACAGAGTGGAGGTGGACTAGCTGAATTTGCTGTGGCTAAGGAAAGTTTGACAGTTGCAAGGACTCCAGAAGTATCGGCTGCTGAAGGTGCAGGTTTGCCCGTTGCTGGTCTCACAGCTTACCAGGCACTCAACCAGTTTGCTGGGGTCAAGCTTGATGGAAGTGGCCAACAAGTAAACCTCCTGATTACTGCTGCTTCAGGTGGCGTAGGTCAATATGCACTTCAACTGGCAAAGCTTGGAAACACACATGTAACAGCCACTTGTGGGGCTCGTAACATGGATTTAGTCAAGAGCCTGGGGGCCGATGAGGTTCTTGACTACAAGACTCCTGATGGTGCAGCTCTGAAGAGCCCTTCTGGTCGCAAATACGATGCAGTAATCCACTGTGCAACGGGCATTCCTTGGTCTACCTTTGAGCCTAATTTGAGTGCAAAGGGGAAGGTAATAGATATTACTCCTGATGCAAGTGCTGTGATGACTTTTGTTCTGAAAATGCTTACCTTCTCCAATAAGCGGCTGGTACCACTGCTTATGATACCTAAGAGGAAGAACCTTGATTATCTTGTTAAGTTGGTGAAAGAAGGCAAGATTAAGACAGTAATTGATTCAAAGCATCTTCTAAGTAGGGCTGAAGACGCATGGGCCAAGAGCATTGATGGCCATGCCACTGGGAAGATTATTGTGGAGCCTTAGTTCATGGAGATTACTTGATACTTGCAGTAGATGTTTATATTCATAAGCACTCAGTACTTTGAACAATGCAAATGTTGTTGTGAGTTTTTCTCGTATCTTTTGCTTGAAATTGATTGAGATCACGGCCTGGTTACCATTACTAGTGAAAGCTTGCATCAAAATTTAGCTTTAAATTCTTTTTGGGTAAAAATAACTGAAATTTACATATTAACAGCATTAATCTGTTTATAAAATTTATATTGAATTAAATTTTTTATTTTTAAATTGAATAAATTTTATTAATCAAATCAATTCATTTAATAAAAATCTTTTAATGGAATTAAAATTCTTATTCATAATTTCAATGAATCTCATCACTAATATTTATACTACAAAATATTAAAATTTGTAATTTAAAAATATAATAAACAAAATATAGATTTTTACCCATTCAAAAGTTTTTAATATTTGTGCTTGTAGATAATACAGATGAATATAGTGTTTGTAGCCCAACCTTCTACCTGTAGTTGTCAAGATTTAATTTGTTTATGGAATCTTATCTTTATCAATTATATTTATTTTTAAATCAATCAATATAATATTTGCACGAACACTTAAAAATTATGAGATTAAAAAAAATTATAAGCATAATGTTTTTTTAATTTAATTTGAATTTAAAAGAATTTATAAACGTAATATTTTTTTAATCAAGTAAATATAAAAATAAAAAAACTTAAAAAAAGTTCAGTCTCTATCAAATGAAGGATCCATGACAAAAGAAATTAGTGTTTATCGCAAGATCTTATATATTCTATTTGTTCCCTGTTTCAATGGTCCGCCACAAGTTAATAACCATTGTCCACATAGTACAAATCAAAAGAGGCTTATACCAAAAGAAAGTATACAATAAAAGAGGGTATTATGACTAAAATTAATACACTCTTATCCAAAATGCTTAAAATAAGAATTAATCAATGTCAGAAAGTTACATTTTCCTACTACTCAAACACTTTAACAAGGTGCAAAATCAACATCTCCTGCTTAAACATTAAACAATGATATTTGAAAGTGAATTTTCCCAACCCACAAATTTTCTTTTCCAAGATTAAGGTTCCATCTTCCACACAATTTGTGCTTCACTTATTTTTTTAGGCTTTGTTAAGAGAAAAAAAAAGGTATAGGAAGAAAAAGAGTGGTTCTTTCCATCATTTCATTGGTTTGAAGAAAGGATGAAAAAAATAGTGAATTTGCACCTTTTTATTCTTTTTAAATTCAATCCCTTCAAATATAAAAAGAAAACTCATTTAACTTAAGTTAATAATTTTATTTATAATTTTTTTATTTCTCTATTTTCCATTAGCCATAATAAACATAACAAAAAAATAATGTTATTTTCTCTCATTCCTTTTATTTTTTTCTCATTTTTTTTCATTCATTCAAAATGTTTTCCTTCCTACCAAATATACTGTCAATCTCTCTTTGTATCCGAAAAAACTAAAATCAATGCAGTCTTAATCAAAGTAAGGGTGTTTTTGTATGAACGCCAATAACCCCTCAAAATACTACTTATGCTTTAGTGGTTTTCATCTCATCCCATATGAACTTGCCTATTTATTTACATGGAAAGAAATAGTTAGAGATGGTAACGCGTCGAGGTGAGTCAAGTGTTTACTCACCTCGATTCCAATCCAATCTTATATGATAAAAATTTTAATTTAATCTGATTTAATATTAAAATATTATTTTTTATATTCGATTTTAGTTCGACTTATATATGCATAAAAGTACAATTAATTCGATTTGAAATTAATAAAATATAATTTTTAAAATAATATAATATTAAATAAATGTAAAATTCTCAAAAACTTAATTTTAAAAAAGAAAATATAAAGTTAGAGTGAATCGAAACTTCATGGATTTAAATTGAATTACCAACCTTACAAATAGCCAACCTTTTATCTGATTTCACTCTTAGCCCGGTCAATGAAAAAGCAATTACTACAACAAAAGTATTTTATCAGCAATTGAGAAAAAAAATAACAAATAAAAAATTTTGGCTCAAGGTATTATTTTGTTTTAATTTGTTTTCTCCATTTAAAAAGAAATTTTATCATCTTATATATTAATAACAAAATTTTTAAATTTCGCTACTGAAATTAAATAAAAGACTATTGCATATATATGTTTTATATATTTATTTAAAAAGATTAATAAACTTTATAACAATTAAATAAAAATATGACAACATACTAATTTCATTTATAAAATTTATAAACTATATCATCCACTATATATAATTATAATTTTGAAAAAATACTTATTAAACTTCTACAACCTAACAATTCCACACCTACACGCCAAATTCAAAAAAATTCCAGTCTCGTGTGGAGAAATTTCATGTCTGGTTACTATAAATTCAAGAATTTACCTGCAAATAAACCATCCGATAACGCCTCCTGCTCCTTCCCTCTCTCTCTTTCTCTATTACTCACTCGTTCCCTTTTGCCTTGCAATAAACTTAAAAGGAGCTTTCACACACAGAAAAAAAGGGCTAAGAATCCGATGCATGCTGTTCAATATAAACGTTATGGCGGAGGTGCTGATGGTTTAAAGGCAAACTACTTGATTCTTTGATTATGTTATTTTTGTTGCTTCTTTATTTTTTTAATTACTATTTTATCTAATTTTTCGGGCTAAAAAGTTAAAATAAAAGGAATATTTTTTCATGTTTAAAATGAATATTTAATTGAAAGTTGTTTATCTAGCTAGCCATTAATGGGAAGGGAAAGAGAGGTATTAAAATTAGTTAAAATTTCAATTTAGGATCAAAATTTTGTCCGGTTGCTCGTATAAGAATAAAAAAAATTAATTCAGCCAAATAATAATTAAATATCTTAGAATTTTAACAAATGAAAATTATCTTTTACAGAAATAAATAGGGCTAAATATTGATTTAGTTCTTATAACTTTTGTAAGTTTGATATATAATTTAAATTCGTAATTAAGTATTAAAAATTTAATTCCATCAAGTTCTTTAGTATTTTAAATTAATATTATTATTTAACTTATTGATGTAGTTTGCATATTTGATAAAATCATGACATATAATAAAAAAGCCATATCATTAATAAATTCATAATATGATGAGAAAAAATTAAAAAAATTTAAAATTTCAATAAAAATATAATTTTTTATAAAAATTTAAAAGAAAAAATAAAAACATAAAAATTAAAAATTAAAACAATAAAAAAATTAAAAATTATTAATACGACGTAACATTTTTTGTGTATAATAGTTTTATAAACTGTTTATGTCACTTCAATAAATTAATTAAAAATATTAATATGAAATATTAAAATACATGATATAATAAAAATTTAAATACCTTTTTTAATTATAAAAATTTAAGTACTTAATTACAAACTTTAATTCTTTAAATACTTAATTGATAAAAATTATATAATAATACGAACTACAAAGGCCAAATCGATATTTATCCCAAATAACTATGTGCACATTAGGCGCGGTAACGACATTTTAAAATCTGTTGCTACATGTATTTTTTGCACGTGCGGCTAGCCGTCACAGCCGCCGTTGCTACTCTTCTACTTTCTCCCTCCATCTTTCTTCTTTTTTTTTTTTCCCACTTTTCACCTCTCTTTCGATCAAGTCCCCTTTTATTGTCTATCAATTTATCCCCTTACTTTCTCTAGATTGAAACCCCTTTGTGCCTTTTCTCTCTCTCTTTTGTAATTTCTGTTTTTCACTTATTGCCCAGATCCCCTTTTGCCTGCTTTCCACCGTTGTTCCTGGCTGCGCCGCCTTTCGCTACCGCTCTTCCTTCCTTCGAGATCAGGACTCTGGATTTATCCACTCCAAATTTCTATTTAATTTTTTGCCTCTCTCCCTTTTTTACTTTCAAACTTTCTCTAGGCTTTCAATTACAGGTGAAATCGAAAAGGGACAAGAATTTTGGATGTTTATTAAGTTGGGTTTTTGAGGTTTGGGTCCGAAGATCTAACTGATTCTTAGGTTTGATTTTCTGGAGGCTTGAGTCTCAACGCCTAATTTATTCCTTCACTATCATGGAAAAGAATAAACTAATCTGGAGATCAAAGTTTAATCTTTCTTCAATTCATCAATTGATTCTACTAGCATGGAAACAGATGATGTTTGATGGGAATTTCCATTTTTTTATTTGGAAGGAGAGAAAATTCTTCGCAAAAAATAATATAAATAAATGATCTCAAATGACACGAATGCTTATATTCTGGCATCCAATTCTAGAATGGAATTTTCCTTCTTTAAAAAACTTCAAAAATTTGCCAATGACTTTATGTCATAAAGGCTGTGAATTTGTTGCGTGTTGCAGCATGTTGAAGTTCCGATTCCCACTCCAAAAAAGGATGAAGTTTTGCTAAAACTGGAGGCTGCGAGTATAAATCCAATAGACTGGAAAATACAGAAAGGGATGCTGCGCCCTTTTTTACCTCGCAAATTCCCCTACACACCTGGTACTTTACTTTTCTCTTGCAGCTGTTTCATAGTTTATCATCTGCAAACTATATTAAAAGTATCCAACTTTAAATCATCAGTAACCATTGCAGTTTTCTTTCTGCTAATATTTTTATTACCTTTTTTCAATCATTGGCTAAAGAACTTTTGTTGGAGCAGTCACCGATGTAGCAGGAGAAGTAATAAAGGTTGGATCAGGAGTCAAGAATTACAAAGCTGGGGATAAAGTTGTGGCTGTACTTGTAAGTTGTCATCCGTTTTCTTCTGTTTTTTTTTTTTTTTTTTTTTGTTTCAAATTTTCAATCATCATAAAAATATCAGGCTCTCCACTGGAGAGATACTATCGTATCTTATTAATGTGAATGATTGTCTATTTTTTTTATACAAGTTGTATGGTGGAATGTCACTAATCATTATGAGAATAATCAGAAAAGGAGATTTCTTCGTGAAGAGTGGAAGAAACACTAGCAATGTGCTAGCATAATAGATAAAGATTTGGATAATAGTTGATGGCATTTGTGTTTTTGGGTCATAGCTCAAGCAATTAATTGGGAGCTGAAGTTGGGTAGGACTCATAGTGCAATCAAAATAATAGTTGAAAAAAAATGGAATCCCATATAGCCAAATAATCCACTCAGAATCCAATAATTGAATAACAGTAGTAAATCATAGACCCTTATAAAGTATTTTCAAGGACCGGTGCTAGAATTGTTGTTCCAAATGAACCACGTCAGTCTTCCAATGAATAACCTTAATTAATTCTAGTCATGGCATCTGGTGGGCATTGCCCTGCTTCCCTGTTTTGATGAATCAGATAAAATGAAAGCTACGTGTCATGTCTTCCCAGAATATTAAATGCTGTTATATTGCTGACCATGGGATGCTTTCCTTGTAGATTAGAAAGATTAACTTTTTAAACGGTAAGCCTATAGTTTAATACTTTCGGCTTTCCATTTTATTTTATTTTTGGATAAACTGAATTTTTATTCATCCAAAGTCAGCAGGAATCTGCTACAATATAACCATTCTACAACTTAACAAACAGAGGAAAAACAATTCGTTAACAGCTTATTCTAAAAATTCTACATTCAGATTCTAATCTTCTCTAAGTTTTTTGTTTATCATATCTCCTGCAATATGTTTCAATCCATGCAGCCTGTACCTTACAATTTCCTTGACTTTGTTCACCATTTGTGCAGTCGTCATCTCCCTTTGCTTAAATATCCTCTGATTCCTTTCTCCCCATATGAAATATATACATGCGTTCCAGGCAATTCTCAATAGAATTGAGATCAAAGCTTTTCCTTTTAATCTGTTTTCTGCCCAACTTAGTTCTGTGTCCCAATTTCCTACTCTTTTATCAATGTTGCACAGCTGAAGGACCTTTTGCCAAACTTCTATTGTATAGACACTTAAAGTAAACATGGTCTCTTGTTTCATCTTCATTGTGGCATAAGTTGCATCTACTATCAATTCCCATTCCCCATGATCGCAACTTATCCTTCATTGGAAGTCTATTTAAGATCGCCATCCACGTTATTAGTGAATGTTTTGGGATGTGATATTTGAACCATATTAGTTTTTGCCATCCCACTTTCCGTTGTTGTGGTCTGATCTTTTCCCATACCATGGCAGTGTCATACCGTCCTTTTGGAAATGGCCATACCTCCACTCCGTTTTCCTTTTTGATGAACTTTTGCGCGATTTGCCTTATTTGAAGCAATTTTCTCCAATTCCAACTGCTAGTTTGCTTGGCAGCTGCTTGCCATATGGTCTTCCCTTCCAATTCATAAGCTTCGATCCAAGCGATCCATAAAAAACCAGCTTTTGCAATTATCGACCAGATGTTCTGCAAGACACAAGCTAGATTCCAGGTCAAGATATCTTTAAATCCAAGCCCTCCCTCAGACTTAGGATAGCATATTGCCTTCCAACTTACTCTAGCTCCTTTTGCTGATCCTTCATTTCCTTTCCAAAAGAAACCAGAACATAACTTGTTTATCCTTTTCAGCACATGTTTTGGGAGGATGAAATGCCTACACCAATAGTTCTGCAGGCTAAAAAGCACTGACTGTACTAATTGTAACCTGCCTGCGTATGATAAGTGTCTTGTAGCCCAGCTGTTAATCCTTGCTGTTATCTTATCAACTAAGGGTGTACAGTCTTTCTCTGTGAGCCTTCTAGACACCAACGGGACCCCAAGGTACCTGACTGGTAACGTACCAATCTTAAACCCAGAAGCTTGCTGGATTCTGGCAAGTTCTTCCCTGCTAACCCCTGCCTGATAGAGCTCACTTTTCTCACAGTTCAACTGTAGGCCAGACATAGAATAAAATGCCTCTAACATCACCTTTATCCCTATCACTGAATCCAATGCTCCCTTTGCAAAATCAACAAGTCATCAGCAAAGCAAAGGTGAGTTAATTTAATTCTTTTGCATTTAGGATGATAATCAAAGACACCATCTACGGGAGCAGCATCTAGTAGTCTGGACAAAACATTAATAGCTAGATCAAACAAGTAAGGGGGAAGTGGATCTCCCTGCCGCACTCTCCTTGCTCCTTTAAAATAGCCTACAAGTCTTCCATTAATCGACAAGGAAAAGAAAGAAGTAGTAATGCAACTTCTTATCCATCCTATAAACTGATTCGGTAACTTCATTGCATGCAAGACTGAGAGTATGAAGCTCCAGTCCACTGAATCAAAAGCCTTCTGAAGATCAATCTTAATTGCACATCTTGGAGATAAAGTGGATTTGCCGTATCCTCGAACCATTTCTTGAGCTAGCAATACATTATCCGTGATGCTTCAACCTTTTATAAATGCACTTTGGTTACGACTTATCATCCCAAGTAGAGTTTCCTTTAACCGGTTGGCCAGAATCTTAGCGATACATTTGTAGATTGTGGTGCAGCAAGAAATTGGTCTGTAATCCCTTATACTATTAGGATTGGTGCATGCAGGAACTAATGCTACTATTGTAGAGTTGAAAGCAGGTAGCATATTCCCAGTTTGAAAAAAATGCTTTATAGCCTTAGTAGCATCATCTCCGACAATGCTCCAAGATTGTTTGAAGAAATGAGCGTTAAAACCATCAGGTCCTGGGGATTTCTCACCATTCAATGAGAACATTGTCTTCTGAATTTCCTCTTTAGTAACTGGTTGTATGAGAAAATCATGAGCCTTTGTAGATAAGGTCCCTTGTAGGAGCTCTGCCAAAAACTCATGTGTGCATCCTGTAACATTTTGATCCATAGTTCCAATTAACTTCTGGAAAAAGGAGTTTGTTTCCTGCAAAATTTGGTCAAACGTATCCAATCTCTTCCCTTCTGAATCCATTAAGACTCGTATGGTATTCTTTTTATGCTTTGCTGCTACCAAATTGTGAAAAAATTTTGTGTTTTGATCACCTTCTTGCAGCCATCTTATTCTTGATTTCTGCCTATAATAACTCTCTTCAGCCTTCATTAGGTCCTTGAGTTCTTCATATAGCTTCTCTCAATCACAACCAATTCATTTGGTGGGTTTTGAGTTAGAATGGCTTCCTGCATTAGTTTCAGCTCTTTCCTCTTTGTCTGCACCCGACTAGACAGATTACCATAGTTTTGAAAATTGAACTTCCTGAGCTCCAATTTCAACCCTTTAACTTCTTATGCAATATTAGCATTGGGCTACCTTTGATAGGGTCTTCCCAGGATCTTTCCACAATTAACTTGAACTCCGGATTCCCTGTCCAATAGTTAAAAAACTTAAAAGGCTTTGGAGGGGATTTAATTGTCATGCTGAGTTTGACAAGTGCAGCACAGTGATCAGAAACTTCTGGAGCTAAGAACTCAACATGCGACTGTGGGAGAGCTAAAAGCCAAGAGTCGTTTATCAAACTCTATCCAACTTCCTTGCTAAGTAACTTCCTAACTGATGGCTAGACCAAGTAAATTGAGGTCCAACATAAGCATGATCAAACAAGCCTAGTTGAGTTAAGCAATTCTGAAAATCCTTCATCTCTGAGTTTGCTGATTGATCTCCATTATAATCCGAGCTTTCAGAGGGATGGACTATAATGTTAAAATCCCCAGCCAAAATCCAAGGGTTGTCTTGCACTATACCACTGATGTGAGTTAAGTTCAACCACAAGTTCCTTCTTTGAACACCATCGTTACTCCCATAAATGGCAGAAAAATAAACTTTCCTGATTTCATATTGTAACACACAAGTAATACTTTGCTCAGAAAACTCTAGTGGGTCTACATGCACATGATCTCTCCATAATAACCATATCCTTCCGTTTGGAGATGCTGCATAATTGTGAAGAATACCCCAACCACGAAAATGCTTTTCCAGCACAGGCTGCATTTTATGATGCTTTATTCTAGTTTCTAATAAACACACAATATCTGCCCTTATTCTATTTATTCTATCTACTACACTTTTTTGTTTTTGAGGATCATTAAATTCTCTAGTATTCCATACTATCAGCTTCATGTTGAAGAACAACTAGGCTTACCTCCAGAGGCAGTGGATCCCGCCTTAACCTTCTTCCCCTTATCAATTGGACCTTTCTTCTTGCTTTTAAGGGCCTTCATTAAATCAGCGACACCTGCAGCTGCTGCTCTCTGTTTCTTTGGTGAGTATGGAATTATCTCTTCAGCCTCATTTTTTGAACTCTAATGTACATTACCTTCATCCACTAGCAATTCTGATTCCTGCACAGCTTCTAGGATCGAGAATTTATTAACAGAACCTGCTCTAGCAGTTGAGAGTGCAATCGGAATCATATTCTCCCTTATGGCACTATCTGGTTGTATCTCAACCACTTCAGTCAACTTTGCCTCCTGCATAGCTGTATTACCCTTATCCTTAGGCACCCAGACCATTGCTTCTGTCTTTACTTTCTTTGTACAAGTTGTATCATTGTGCCCAAATACACAACAGTGCTTGCATTTCTGTGGCATCCATGGAATTTCAACTGAAACAGACATAATTGATCCATCCCTTCTTTCCAATTCAATGAACTTTGGCACTTCCATACTTGCCTTCATCTCAATACAAATCTTTGCATATGCCAGTCTCTGCTTATTTGCAGTGATCGAATCCATATATAATGGATTACCTAGGGCACTTGCTATATAGCTAGGTCCCTTTTTCGTATAGAGCTCAAGTGGTATATTGCCCAATTGCACCCATACTGGCAGCATTTCCATGTTAAACTCTAATGATCGCATTCCTGGCTCCCATTTCCGAACAATCAATGGTTTGTTCTGGATATGCCATGGCCCATGTTCTATCACCCAATCCCTAACTTCCTCGTTTCAGAATTGAATGACAAACAGATTCATTCCAGCAGACTTGATCTCAATTAAACCGCTTTTCCCCCATAAAACATTAACCATCTTTTGAAACAAACTGAAATTTGGCATCCTACCGATGAACTGAGCTACCAGCGAGCTTTGCCATTGATGGATACCTTCCTCGAAGACATCATCAGGAGGTTTTACAGTTATTCTACCATCTGTCTGTTGAGGGGGAAAGTACTCCAACGCTTGATCCACTGGGGCTGCAAATAGATTCCTCCAATCCATTTGCGATCTCCTTTCACTACCTTACAGATCGGCAATCTTCTCTGCATTCAGCCCAACAACCACGCAGTCCTCATTGTTAATCTTAGTATTACATTGATCCTTACCAGAACTCTAAAAGGAATAGGATTGTGAAGCAAGAGATGGTTTCTTTGACATCGCCGATTGCTACTCTCTCAAAACCCCAAATTAAGTTCAATGAAGAACCAAATCACCAAATTTATTCCAGAACCAAAGAAATCACTACTGGAATAGAAGAAATTAGATGAAACTAGCTCGTAATGATGAAATTTGCACCAGAATCGATGGCTTAGGCGAGGAAATCCTCCACTCAAGAAAGTCCTGCTATCGTGAGCCGAGAGCTTTTTCCTAAATGTGCGCCGTTCTTTCCTTCTTTTAGCTCCTTTAGATTTTTTTTTGCTTTCCATTTTTGCTTGTATTAATGGTGTTGATTGAGGGAAATGTACGTATGTTTGATGTTCCACTGGACTATTTGTTGGTTCAAGCTATACGAACATCTCCAGATTTTTTGCGCCTTCTTACTTTTCATATTGAGTAGTATCTTGTTTTGAATGCAATTATCTTGACATGACTATCATTTCTGAGGGAGTGCTTTTACTATTACCATGTGAGGCATTTGGCTTTGAGAAGATCTAGGTATTATTAATGTGGGCCAGTGGTATCGGTATTCTTTCGTCTGCTTGTTTCATCGGCAATTCAACATCATTTATGTCATTTATTAAGGCCATCTATTATGAATATATTTTGCAATGACACAGTGGAGGTGGACTAGCTGAATTTGCTGTGGCCAAGGAGAGTTTGACAGTTGCAAGGCCTCCAGAGGTATCAGCTGCTGAAGGTGCTGCTTTGCCTATTGCAGGCCTCGCGGCTCACCAGGCACTAAACCAGTCTGCTGGGCTAAAGCTTGATGGAAGCGGCAAGCAAGTAAACCTCCTGATTACTGCTGCCTCAGGTGGCGTAGGTCAATATGCAGTTCAATTGGCAAATCTTGGAAACACTCATGTGACAGCCACTCGTGGGGCTCGTAACATGGATTTAGTCAAGAGCCTGGGGGCTGATGAGTTTCTTGACTACAAGACTTCTGATGGAGCGGCTTTGAAGAGCCCTTCTGGTCGCAAATACGATGCAGTGATCCACTGTGCAACGGGCATTCCTTGGTCTACCTTTGCCCCTAATTTGAGTGCGAATGGGAAGGTAATAGATACTACTCCAGGTTTTAGTGCTTTTATGACTGTTGCTCTGAAAAAGCTTGCATTCTCCAAGAAGAAGCTGGTACCATTGTTTATGACACCTAAGAAAGAGAATCTTGATTATCTTGTTAAGTTGGTGAAAGAAGGAAAGCTTAAGCCAGTAATTGATTCAAACCATCCTCTAAGTAAGGCTGAAGACGCTTGGGCCAAGAGCATTGATGGCCATGCCACTGGGAAGATTATTGTGGAGCCTTAGTTTATGAAGATTACTTACAGTAGTTTTAAGCTAGTGGGGTTGCCTATGGCCCATATTTATATTCATAAGTACTGAGTATTTTGAACAAATGCAAATATTGATGTGAATTTTCATCTTGTCTTTTGCTGGGAATTTAGACAATAATGTTGAAGTTCATGTTGCTGAGCGCCGTGTTTGGACGTCGTACATAATGAGAGAACATGACTTCTCAATATATAACAACAGATTTTGTACATCAGAAAAAACTATGATAAGTCATTGATAGACGTGAGAAGATTCAATGATTGAATAAAAACAGATTTCCTCGCAACATGTAATCCAAGGGTTCTAAGCCTCTCGGTTCAAAAATTGCCCCTCAGATTCGAACCTAGAGTCAAGCGGATACACTTGAACTGCAAAACATCCCGCCCTCCGCCTCTCCCAAGTCTCAACTCTCCTCATTTTTCTTCTCTGATCAGTTCATGGCAAATTCGTGCTTCTATTACTTCACTTTCCTTTCTAGTTATCTCCTATCGCTAAACGTTCTTTTTTTTTTCCTTTTCCTGGCATGTTCTCAGAAAAAGCATCGTCAAACTCCCCTGCAGATATCCTGCCTTTTAACTCTGCTTCCACTCTCTACTCTGTTTCTATTCTTTCCTCTTACAACCAAACAACCCCCGCAGTAGTAACCCAAGAAGATACAGTTCATCGTACTACATCTTAATCAACCAACCGAACTGGAAAACGGACCAAACCCTCAAATCCTTAGTTTCCCACATGAACCCCAACGTTGCTGCCCAGGTTATCCTCCTTCAAAACGACAAAGTCTCACTCGCTTTCCAATTTTTTCAATGGGTTTGTCAACACTCCACTCATTGCTATGATATAACTAGTAGAATCCACCTCTTCTACTTGCTTATATCCTCCAATTCATTTTGAATTGCTCATTAGGCTATATAATTGAACTAACCAAAAATTGTAGTAACAATAAAAGCGACCTTTTGAAGCACATGGAAGCGCTTGATGAGATGAGGGAAGACTGGTTTTCGCTTAAATTACCCCTGTTATAGCATTCTTTTGATGTCTTTAGCTAAGTATGGGGTCTTTAGCATTTTTTATTTATAAAAGAATGGTAGCTGTAGCTGAAGGGTTTGCTCTTGATGCTATTGATTATGGAACGATAATCAATGCTTTATCCAAAATTGGCTTTGTATGTCAAGCTTAAATGTTCATGTGCCAAGCTTTGAAGCTTGGGTTTGAATTGGGTACTCATATATATACTTCTATAGTGTTGCATTATTGTTGACAAAATGATCTCTGGCAACCCTTCCGGATGCTTGATGTAATGTCCAAATCAGATGGTTGTGGAGCGAATTCCGTTACTTACTCGATTTTAATACATGGTTTACGTGAGATTGGGAGAGTTGAAGAAGCATTTGCTTTGAAAGAAGGGATGAAGGAGAAGGGTTGCCAGCCGAATACTCAGACTTACACTGTATTAGTAAAGGCTTTGTGTGATGATGGATTGATTGGTAAGGCTTTGGGTTTGGTTGGTGACATGGTTGCAAAAGGATGTAAGCCTAATGTTTATACTTATACTGTTTTGATTGATGGGCTATGCAGGGAAAGGAAGATTGAGGAGGCTAATGGGATGTTTAGGCAGATGGTAAAAGGGGGTGTTTATCCGGGGATTGTAACGTATAATGCACTGATTAATGGATATGGTAAGGGAAGATCGGTTCTGTTTTTGAGCTTCTCAGTGTGATGGAGAAACGAAATTGCAAGCCTAATATCCGTACCCATAATGAGCTTATTAAAGGGTTGTGTATAGTTAACAAACCTTATCAAGGAATGCTCCTTTTGTGAAGGGTTGTCAATAATGGATTATTGCCTAACAGCGTAACTTATAATATTCTGATTGATGGGTTCTGGCCCTGCAGAGAAGGCCATTTTAACATGGCTTCCAAGATATTTGAATTGATGAACTCATTTGGGGTTTATCCTGATGCTTATAGTTTCACTTCTATGATGGATTGGCTGTGCAAACAAGGGAGACTGAAGCTCGCAAATGGGCTGTTGGGTAAGATGATAAAGATGGGAATAGAGCCTGATGAAGTAACATTTACCGCGCTTGTGGATGTGTTTTGCAAGATTGGTAATAGTGGAGATGCATCAAATCTTTTCAAGATGATGATTGCAAATGGTTGGGAAGACTTGTCATGCAATTCTTCATGTTCTGAGCAAAGAATGCAAGTTGATAGAGGAGTTAGAAAGATCGCAAAGCATGGTTTAGTTCCTCCTGTTGTGACTTACAAAATATTAGTAGGTGCGCCTTTTCAAGCAGGCAAGGTTGACCATTCCTTGAACATGATGGAGCTAATGAAACAAGTTGGCTGCCCTCCAGATGTGTACATATACAATATCGTGGTTAATGGTTTGTGTCAAATTGGAAGAGTTGAGGATGCAGAGAGAATCCTGCATAGCATGTCGGTTTTAGTTGTACCTCCAAATCATGTTACATGCACTATATTGGTCAAAGCACATGTTTATGCTCTCAGGTTAGATCGCGCCGTTGATATTATGTCTATTATTGTTAAAAACGGATGTCAACCCAACAGTCGGATATATTCTGCTCTACTAGCAGGATTTGTTTCATCAAACAAGGCCATTAAAGCAGGAAGCTCCAGTTTTATCAGTCCCCTAGATTTTAGCTCACCACTTACTGCAGAAAATTATGATGATTGTGTTTCCTGTAATGTTCTGAAGGAAATGGATCTTGAGCATGCATTTAAGTTCCGGCTTGAAATTGAAAAATTCAGCGGGTCTGCTTTGAAATTTGACAATTTTCTAATTATGAGTTTATGCGAAGTGGGAAAAATTTTAGATGCTGAACATCTTACCAAAGATACAGTGAAACATGGTTTATTTCCTGACCAGGCATGTTTTTCTGTCATTGACTGGCATTTGAGGAACAGCAACTGCAATGAGTGCCTCGAGTTCTTGGATCTCATTCTCATTCATTGTTTCCTTCCATCTTTTGCATCTTATTGTTCAGTGATCCACTGTATGCGTACCAAAGGAAAGATCAAAGAAGCTCAAAGACTGCTTTCTGACCTCATTAAATACAATAATATTGGGGAGACAAATGCATTGTTACCTCATATTGAGTTCCTAGCAAACAGTGATGAAACTGAAAAATGCAAAGAGCTTCTAAAACTGATGACAGGGAGTGGCCAGTCATCTAGTTTATGCTCCATTTCCTTGTTCCTTGAAATCATTGCTTATCTCTGAATTCAGGATCTCCCAAACTTGCTAGAGGAGGAATATATTTAGTATGGACAGATTGTCACTAACTCACCATAAGAACCAGATGCACAGCAGGAATACCAGGTGAAATCTAGTTCATACTCGTGCAATTTTTTCTTTCAGAGATCTGTTCAAATGAAAGCCCTGTGTAGATGAGTAGGACTTAGTAAATGGGATCTAAAATGTAAAGCAATATAATACATTTCGTTCGAGTTTAGTTGTTCTTTTTCGTGGACGATCTATAAATTCAATACAAGTCTTCTTTAAAGCCTACCATTTGCTCTAACCTTGGAATGGAATGGGAAAATCTACCTTGTCCTAAACTTTTTTATACAAAAAATAAATTTCAGTCTTAAAGATTTAAAGCCTCATTTTTGACAGACAACATGGATAAAATGTTGGTTTATATCTATCCAGATCTTGGACTCCTCTTAACTCTATTAATGTGCATGATATCAGGAGGTACTTCAGTAATTTGAAGGATTTTAATTCTCTTTCCCATTGAAATGTTCTGAATACAATTTACATTTTCTCAAGTTGAATTTTAAACGACCTTGATGAGAGAATCTCCCTTAGCCATCAACGTGTCAGCTGTTAACCACCAAAGAATGAATGCCCGATGCTACAACGCAAAGTAGTCAAATCCCCGTTAAGGAACCGATCCTAAATTTAGACCCGAGTGAAGCGATAGTCTGGGCCGGATCCGAACTGTGTCAAATCACACGTCAAACCAGCACTTAAAATTTCCCACGGACAACAACACCCATACGCTTATCCCTTACTGACGCTTAAGTCCCGCACTAGTTGCGCTCATTTGAGTCACCGTCCACGTCACTCCTCATCAATCCATTCGGGGCAATATCGTCAAAAAAATTACAATTCTGTAATATATTAGGTTCTTGAGGGACAATCTAGTAATTACATAAATAAATAATATTATATTACCTCCGGGACCACCTCCCTTCCCCACCACAACCAAGCATTGTTCTTCGTTTCAACTTTCAATTTTTTTTAAAAACAATAAATTAAAAAAAGAAAAAACTATAATTATCTTTTTTTAAAATAAAAAAGTTTAATTATTATTATTATTATTTTATTTTTCTTTGGTTTCTTCTCCTCCGCTTCTTCTGCAGAATTCTCTCTCTTGGCTTCACCCGTAAATCTAAATTTCCCTTTCTCTTTCTATAACTGAAATTCTCTCTCTGAAAGTCTTCCCGTTTTCTTGTTTTAAACGGCATCGTTTCACATTGGCGGTCTGTTTCTATTTCTTGGTATCTTAGATAGTTTTTACGCTTTGGTTGTCTGAGGTGAGTTTAACTTTCTCTCTCTTTCTCCCTATCTGTCTTCTTTTTTTTCTTTTTTAATTATGAATTGTCAATCGTTGTTTCTTTTGACGAATCAATCGTTGTTTCGATATATGTTTTTTCTGAGCTTTGTTTTTCTTTCACATTGGAATGCAGTTGGATTTTTCGTCTTAGTTCCTGTTTGTTTTCCTAGAAAACGGTGAGGTAAAAAATTTCTGAACGTTCTCGATGTTTTTCTTTAATTTTGCGCTTTTTAATAATCAAAGTGGTAAAAGACAAGGAGACTGATTCAAATTAGGCCACGGTATATGTGGTTGAATTAGGCATAGCTGAGTGCTGGTGTTCATGGGCTACTAAATTCGTAACGGTAGATATGTATCCATATTTTAATAAAAAAATAGGTGTCTTTTTCTAGGTGAGGAAATTGAAATTATTGTTGAATATATGGTTTAATTTTTTTGCTAAGCATAGATAGCTGTTTGCATCCCTGATGCAAAATTTTTTTGTAACTTTTCAATTACAAAGTAGGAAAAAGTTTGCCACCGCCCTCGCCTTTTGATTATTTATTTTATTATTTTGGATTCTAATTGATTTGGTTCATCTGCTTCGAGTTTAGAAAATCGAGGACTTCACTCAGCAAGATAGCAGTTTTCTTTTTTTATCTTTTTTTTTTCCCGTGTCTCATGATTATATTAGGTGTGATTTTTATTTTTATTTTTATTTTTACTGCTAAGCTGTTAAAAATCAATTTATTAATGACTTTACATGTACGAGATCTGGTTGAATTTACTGATGTATTTCTTGTTAAACTCTCCTTGTTTGGAAATGTGGAGACTTGATTTGTTAAACACTTTGTTTGATTAATGAGTAAAACAGGATAATGAGGGAAAGTCTGATGTTGCCTTGTGATTTTGACCGCATAAAAATTGATCCATGGCTCTCAGTCCACATTTCTTTCTATGTCTAAACCACCGTGTTGCAATCTCTTGGACAAAATTTTGTTTTATATTTTTGGTATACAAGCCTTATAAGACAGAGTCTACTTATTGCTGTCATCTGATATAGTAATATGTTGGTCAGTTTTCTTTCTTTAGATTATGATTTATGACAACAATTTTGTTGTTGGAGTTATGTTTGATTTTTAATGATTGTTTACAGCCCAGCCCTGGTTTTTGATAAATGGGGGCATCATTTAAGCTGAGTGTAAAGAAAATGGATCGGTCCATGAAATTCAACTCTTGTACAGGATTTCTATTGGAGGTCTTGTAGACTTGTTGGTTTTAGATGATACGAGCTCGTTGCAGCTTGTAGAAGCTGCATTTGAGAATGTTGATAATTTTCTGGCTGATATTCAATCATTCTTACAATGAGAAGTCTGTTCCTGTCAACATCATACATTTCATGCTACAGTTTAGCACTAAACCACATACACAAGTTAGTGATCAAGCCTATTTGGATACAATAGACACCTCTATTTGGAGGTTGTTAGAAGTACATTGACAAATCGTTGATTGTCATCTGTTACAACTGTAATAATGGAAAGGTTAGTTTCTTGTCGCTGCTCTTAATATTATTAAGTTTATCAAGTTTTCATTTGAAGTCTTGTGTGTCTTTGGCACTATATCTTGCTACTTTGCCTTTTTTCACTTAGGTATAAAATTTTGGAGGAGCTTGGAGATGGTACCTGTGGTAGTGTGTTCAAAGCCTTCAATACAGAAACATTTGAGATTGTAAGGAACTTCATTAGTTGCTTTTTTACCTTTCAGTTTACATAACTCTATAATTTTCATTTTGTTTGCCATTAAGATATATTCTTGTGCCTATCTTGTACCTCACCTATCATTGAAGTCTTTCAATGATTAATGTCATATTCTTTGCTTCACTTAGAAATTTTCTTATCCACATTAATTGCTTGTAATTGTGACAAGCAGGATATTTGTACATTGGTCTCATGTGATGATTGGAATTACCTCAATGCCTTGAAGATAGCAAATGATGAAAACAGAATCGATTTTGAAATCACTTTGTGAATTTGTATCATTAGGTGTACTCTGCATTTCTATTTGGTCAATCCTTCATCTACCAGCTATTAAATTTTAGTGGTTACTTTAAAATTTATATCTGATTTCCCATTTTCCTTATGATATTTGAACCTCAGTTGATGATCCTCTGTCTCTATGCACCTGGCTGTTAAGCCTCCCACCTCCACCCTGTTCCTCGTAGGAGGGGGTTGGCAAGCATTTTGAGCTGTCTATTGCAAGAAAAGTTAAAATGAGATTTAAAGCTCTAAATCCTAATGGGCATGCAATGTATGAGATGAAACTCTGTGTTTGAACTTTGACTTTACAGCACTAGAAAATTGGGTTGGTTTGATATATACATGGCATGAGATATTAGAGCATATATACACATAAGGGTAGTCCTTCAAGTAGAAACTTAAGAGCATATATATTTATATATAGAAGCAAGATTAGAAAAACTTAGGAGCTGACTAGAAAGGTCGGTGCACAAAAATCGATGCATTTGATTCTCTTTGGAAAATGATGTCTGGTGTTGTTTCACCTTAATGAGGGTTCATAAACTGTGACAATGGTCATTTGGAAGACCTTGGATTAGAAAACTCAACTCATTCTATTGTGGGTGCTTGTCTTGAAATGTTTTTTTTACCTGTTTATACTCCTTTTTAAGTTTCACCAAGATTATAGTGAATTTACTAAATGTGAAACTTCCTTGATTGGTTATTTCTTTTTATAAATGTTTTCAATCTAGGTTGCTGTAAAGAAAATGAAAAGGAAGTTCTACTTTTGGGAAGAGTGCATGAATCTAGGAGAAGTTAAGGTATGCTGTAATATTTCTTTAAATGTTAGAGTCCTCTGCTTTTTACCTAAGCCTTAATCAGGAGAGCATTCCCCATTTATTGTATATCATTCATCCATTCACACAGTTTCTTGATGGTATGAGTAATTTATTCTCTGCAGGCCCTTCGTAAACTAAATCATCCTAATATTGTAAAGTTAAAGGAGGTTGTCAGGGAAAACAATGAACTATTCTTCATTTTTGAGTACATGGTAAGGGCGCTTTTCCGACTTCACATTATCATTCAGTGAAAGCATGAGATTTTAAAATTTTATCTTCCACTTAACTATTGTATCTTCCCTCTGTGAGATTATAATATTATGTTCTTTTATTCCTATCATTTTTTGTCAATACAAAGCTTGGGAATATGACTATGATTTGACTGGAGCTAGGGAATATGACTATGATTATAATATTACTAATTTCCTTAATTACAAATGCCAGTTTGTAATAATTTCCTAATCTTGTGCTATGATACTAGGGATCTATTCAATTGATTACAATGTTTAATCTTGTTTAAATTTTGAAAGGTGAGCCTTACTTTCACCAAAACTATGTATTGTTGACTTTGGAAGCATTCTATAATTGATTTTAGTGAAAGAGTTGTGCAGATACCTGCATTGCCCCCCCTCCCAAAAAAACGTGCATACACACAGGGACAAAAAACCCTCCAATTTTGATATCTCTGTTCAACAAAGTATTATGGTTTCTTTCAACAATAAATGTTTCAGCTTGCTGCATTTGTCTGCTGATTTTCTCACTATTAGTTGTGTACTTCTGTGTAATTCATTGTAAACTGGCTTATTTTATCTTCAATTGAAGTAATCATTGGTGTGATATATGACTTACTGTAAGCTAGCATGAAGTTGAATGAAACCCTTTCCAATCATTTGGTAAGAGCTTGAATTTAACTTATTTCTAGGAACATAATCTTTACCAAATCATGAGAGAGCGACAAAGACCTTTTTCTGAAGGGGAGATACGCAGCTTCATGTCTCAGATGCTGCAAGGACTTGCTCACATGCATAGACATGGATATTTTCATCGAGATTTGAAACCTGGTAAATGTTCTTTTCATGTTTGTGCGTTATGTAAGTCATTTTTGCACATTGAATGGTGGATATCTTTAGTAATATATTTGCTTTTTTCAGAGAACTTGCTGGTGACGAAGGATGTTCTAAAAATTGCTGATTTTGGACTGGCGAGAGAAGTATCATCAATGCCTCCTTATACAGAATATGTTTCTACACGGTGGTGAGTAATCATGCAGTGGCATTATCTCATATACTTTGCATTTATGTTTGTTTATGTTCACACAATGTGGGTGCAACCTCACTGATTACTTCATAATTCTATCCTGTTCATATAGGATTAGTTTTCTCATCTGATGATTTGGGTTAATCATGTCAGGTACCGTGCTCCAGAAGTCTTGTTGCAGTCTTCCTCTTACACTCCTGCAATTGGTATGCAGATATGACTTGATCTAAGTCTCTCTCTCTCTCTCTCTCTCTCTCTCTCTCTCTGTATACATATGTACATCTTCTTCTAGTAGCTTTTATGGTGTTGTGGGACCAATCCAGAACTCCACTTTATCAGATAACATATTTACTATTTCAACTTGATTTATTGAGCTTTTCTTTCTTTCCATTAAATCTGTTACTTTGAGATTTATCTATATCATGTCTTGTTTTGCTTGAATGATGTCTGATAGTGGAAACATTTACAGATATGTGGGCTGTTGGTGCGATATTAGCAGAGCTTTTCACTTCATATCCTATTTTCCCTGGTGAAAGGTGATTTCTTATTCCAAGTTTTTCTCTTTTTAATCTTGGTGGAAAACACTGTAAAATTAAGGCATTCCTTTTGTGCTTAAAAAATATATCTTTTCTCACAGCCTAAATGTGCACAAGCAATGCAATACTTTTATGTCAAACATATGTTCTCTAACCATGGTTCCCCAATGTGTATTATACTATATAGTATATCCTAACTTCAACATGTTCTTGAAATTTGCATTCTAGTTTTGGTTGATAAATTTTTCTATAATATATGGTTGGCATGTCCTGTGACACTTGACTTTGGTAATTCTGTTGGATTTAGGGTCATGATTGCTAATGTTGATAATTTGAATGGCCTAAAGTTTCTGGTTTAATTGATTGTATGTAATCGATAACCTAACCATGTATGCCAAGCAAAATTAACACAGCGTGGTTGATCTTTGTTTGTGCTAATGTTGTTTCTGTTCTACTTTATATTCATTTGTCCTTTAGGCACTTTTAACCTGAACCAAATTGATCCTATTCCTACCTACATATTTTAGATCTAGTACCTTTTTGCTTATGGACAAAATATGGTACATAAATTTTCTCATATTGTCCTCAGTCCATGCCTCTTTTTCTGTTTTCTAGATACTGGTATGTGTATGTAGATGAACTTGCGTGCATGCATGGGTGGGGATGCATAAATATAGATACCGAGGAATGTATATTTGTTACTCTTCTGTGAAATAATCTCGGTGCTTTGATCCTAAGAATTGAGGATACTGTTCTATGTATGTATATGAATGTTCACGGATGCATCCATGGGAGGGGATGCATAACCATAGATATTGAGGAAGTTATATTTCTGCCTAATAATCTTGCAAGTGCTGTGATCCGAAGAACAATTCTTTACTTGCCATGCAAGTTTCTTAATTACATGCCTTTATCCACTATTTTTATTCTTGTTTGCTATCGGTTCAGAATACATAACTTTGTAGGTGATGCATGTGCATTTTTGTTATTTATCTTTTACCACTGAAGTAAAACAAAAATATATCAGAACTTGTAAGCATTTTTTCTTACAGTAATACTTTCACCTCTTGCCAGTGAAATAGATCAACTGTACAAGATATGCTGCGTTCTGGGTGCACCAGATTGGACTTCTTTACCTGAAGCAACCAACATCTCTCGTCTAATCAATATTAGTTATTCAGAGGTATATTTTTTTTTCTATTTATTAGTTATCTATTGGCTGCTATGTTTAGATGTTTGCTTTTATTTTATTTAATTTTAATTTATCATTGTTACTTTTGGGCAGATTTTACCTACCAACATATCAGATATCATTCCCAATGCCAGCTCAGAGGCTGTTGATTTAGTCATGGTGTGTACTGTGGTTGACTAGTATTTAGCAAAGTGACATTTGCTATTCTATAATATCTTACAACCTCTGCTTTGACATTCTGTAGCAACTTTGCTCATGGGACCCATTAAGGAGGCCAACGGCAGATCAGGCATTGCAGCATCCTTTTTTTAATGTAATAAATGTGTTCTGGAGCTATTCTCCGATTTTTATTTGTATTGGATCAATTTTACTAAAAAGTCTTGGGCAGGTGCATGCATGTGTTCCTCATCCACTACTGTACGATCCGCTTGAGTTGAGGCTAAACAACATGGGTGAGAGTTTTGAAGTTCACTTCTAGTTCCCATGCAAGACTGATCGATAACATTTTCTCTGCTCTTTTTTTCTGGTTCATCTATTAATGTTTTCTTGTACTATTCTGCAGGGATGGAGCCAAATCTTGAGTTGAATCTATGGGATTTCGACACTGAACCTGATGATTGCTTTTTGGGCTTGACACTTGCTGTAAAACCAAGTGTTTCAAACTTAGGTAATATTTTTGTACCTCCTGTGTTTATAGTTTAGTGGCCTGGTGGCTTTTGTTAGCTAGTGATGCCTCTTAAATTTTAGTCACCGAACTGCATAAATACATGTGGCATGGGAAGGCATCTTTTTTCATCCTCTTCTGGGTGATTGTGGAGGAATAGTGGAGTGGTGTCTTAGATCTTAGGATTTGGTGCCTACCTCAAGTAGCCGGCTAGGCAGAGTTTTAGACATTCATGGAGAGATGGAAGTGGATGAACCTAGAAACAATGTCTACTTTTATCCACATAGCGAGGGATATTCTTCATGCTATGTAGTTCCCATCTTGACCAGCTGAATATGCTTTTCAGTGTTATGTTTTAAAACTATGTCGGCACTAATTCAGAATGTATATCTGCTTTTAAGCATCTTCAATAAAAACATAATTGTTCAGGAAGTCCATTTGCATTATTTTATGGATAATGATTTCCATTTATTGGAACATTTCTTTTGTATCATCTTTCTTTGGATTCTATTTCCGCTATGTCTAAGGATTTGCTTATGCTTTTGTTTTTTTTTTTTAAATAAGAATATGACATTTATATCCTGCAGAGGTGGTCCATAATGCCTCTCAAGGTACGGAAGAGGTGAGTTTTGCAGTGCTAGACTCAGCAAAGTTGCTTGTTGCTATTATAGATCTTTGATGTGGATCGGTTTTTACCATTACTGAAATATGGCTTAACTGCTGAACTTCATGATTCAGGATATACTGTTTTGTCCTAGGCTAAAAGATCATCCGGAGCAATCAGGTAATTCATATGATCCTCAAATATCCTCTTCAGAAACAGAGACTAAGAGAAATGGGAATTGGCAATAGTGATGCATAAAGCAATTTCATATGAGAAATAGATCTTTGTTCTGAACGTTAATCTGGATACCATGCTTTTAGGGGTGAAAAATCGGTTAGTTCAGTCTTTGAAAATTCAAAATCCGACTTAACCGACCTCACCTTAAGTTCATAACCGACAATAACTGAAACCGACTTAGGTCGGTTGGTTCAGTTGGTTAAATTAAGTTTTGCATTTTTAAAAGCCAAAATATTTAATAGGCAAAAGCCAAGGCAAAACAGTTGGCTGCCGGTCATAACTCACATCTCAAATCAGTAGCATAACAGGAAGTCTCTAATTTTTTCATTTTTCTGATAAAAGTTAAATCTAGCATCCATTCCAAGATTGAATTTCCAACTGCATCCTGTTGTTTTCCATTCGAGCTAATGCCTATGATATACGGCAATACCGTAATAATAAACATAATGAATTACAAATTTTAAGTGTTTAAACAAGGTAGAAAGCCAATTTTCACGAGGCGGCTTTTGTTGATCACGAAGAAAGTGAGCATATACCTTTTGTCTTTTTAAAAGGATTAGGCATGCAAATCATCCATGCTTTAATTTAACAAGCTCTAATAGCTAAATAAAATAATTTGATCAAGACTTTCATTCTGCTATGGTAATTGAATAATTAAATTAAAGTAAACTATATTTTGGTCAAAAACCTGCTGCTAGTGCTTCTGGTGGCTGGCTGTTGTGACACCGGTGGAGGAATACTTAAATTAAAGCAAAGAGGAGGTCACGGTCACAGCCACAGGGCAGAGGAGTTTATGGCTTAGGCTCACATCTAGAAGGCAGCGTTGTTGTTGGGTCAGGCTCCCACCCAAAAAGGCTGAATTGTTGTTGGTGGATTGGCTGGCTACTGGACGCTGGTGGTGATCCAGTGGAGATGAGGAGAGAACAAATATAAAGGGGAAGCGGAAGATAAGTGATTGGTATGGCAAGTGGATGAAAGGGCAGCAGGCAGAGAAGCAAGAGTCGTATAGGCAGTCGGCAGAGATGTGTGATGGGAGAAAAAATGTCAAACAAACAAAAAATAATAATTTATATTTCATATATATTTATAAAAAATCAATTATATTAGTAATCAGTTAAATCGGTCAATTTGGTTCCTAATTTTGGTAACTGTAAACCCACTGAATTAGTCGAAAAACCCAATCTCCCTTGTTTTTTTCTAAACCAATTAGGTCAAATCAAATTAACCAAATTCAGTAGGTTTAGGCCGGTTAACACCACCAGCTTCTTGTACTTTTGAGAAGTAACAATGTTCACCGGTTGTTTCATTTGTTTTTCTTCTTTGTTTAGACTGTAGTGTTTGCATCTAATGGGCTGTGGCCTGTGGGTTCCTTTCACTCCAGTTTTTTGGTCATTGCTTACTCCTGGTCAAAATGGAATTCACCCTCCAGTTGAATCCACCTTGTCTTTCCCATTCAGGTGAGTTAATGCATTTAGCCTCGCTCATGTTAGAATTTGTTTATGTGGTGACTCTAGCAGGAAGGCATATGTGTATTGATACTTTTAACTGGACAATTGTCATGGTCCCTGGAGTTTGGCTGTTAGAAAATTTTCCTTTATGTTTGAATTAGTTGTTCGGCACTAATTCTCACTAATATAGGAATCTCTTTGATCTTTTCTAGCAGTTTATACTTAAATCACTGCTGCAAGACGAATGGTTTAGCTTTCCATTTAAATTAACCATATATGAAAAGTAGTTTTTCTTGTGCCCGCATTCTGCACTGATATTATGGTACATTGTTTATGGCTGGCTTGATTGCCTGCATATAGATTAAAAGAACACAAGTTCTCATTTACATATTTTTCTCCCCTTTTATGCATTACTTTCATCGCTAGACCTATCAATGACATGACATCTGATATTCCCCCATCTTTTGGAGGGAAATTTTCCATGGCAGTTCGATTCAGCATCCACCAATTGGAGTTCCACAATCTGCTGGGTTTGCAATGGCATCATTGCAGCCTAACCTCTTAGAACGTCAGTTGTTGGCTGTGTCCTCCCCCTTCCAGCAAGGTCATTACCTTTGACTGAGTTGATTGGATAATCTAATAAGGGGCTGTACAGAATTTGTAATTTATTATTCTTTTTTATTATTATTAAGTTCCGTTTAGTACTCTCATTTATGCAAAATAGGTGTCCTGAGAAAGTTCCCATGATAAAAGTTTTTCAGATCCCATCATTTCAAGTATAGGAAATTATACTCTTTACGGTCAAAGTTGGTGGAATATTCATCTTGGTTAATGTACATTTTCTTTCATACAAATATCTTTCCCTCTCACTGTATATGTATGTGTAAATTTACTTAACAAAGGGAAATTGTCTCTCATTCTCTAGCAGAGCAGTGATAATGAATTTTCATCATGTATTTCATATCATCAGACCTAAGAGAGGTTAAGAAATAAAATGGTTGATGTAAGCAAAGGAAGTAAGACATAAGCTAAGGGCATCTATATGGTTGATGTAAGCAAAAGTGCAAGTAAATGAATTATCGCTGCCATCAAATCTAGTTTTCAGAAAACTTGTCGGTAGCTGAAACCCCTTCCAGAAGCAGAAGCCGTATAGCCTTTCTTTTCTTTGGCCAAAAGTTTCTGTTCACCGTTTAGAGAGAGACATGAAATAGTTGTAACATTTAAGGCGCTGGGTCAGATTGTATGTGATTGGGAAAATGACATAAAGTGAAACATTAAATGCTATAGCCATGTTTTTGTTTGATTTTCCTACCTTGGATTCTGTTGTGACATCTATTCCTCAAAAATAACACCCAACAAAATCAAATTGAACAATTAAGACAAAAATCATTGTTTGTTAATGATTTGGATTATTTTAAAGTTTTAATTCAAGACATTTAAAATGGAATTTTAAACTTTGTAAATTGTTTTCGAGAGAACTCCACTATGTTAAATAGATTTTTTTGATCTCCAAGGTTTTTCTGTCTCCGTAATTGTTCAATCCCAGGACAATAGATTTAAATGAGCTAAGATTTTCATGTCCAATTCGAGGACCATTATTACGCTAATGAGCCAAAGCTTCTAAATACGAAATTAGTGCTTTAGAGTCAAATTTTATTATGTTTACTCTCATTATTTTTATTGGATTAATTTCGGATTAGAGATGCTAAATCATTGTTTTTGAGTAAATTACATGAATAATCATATAAGATTTTATATTTTGATTGTTTAATTTTAAAAATTAAATTTTAATTATTATTTTATACAGTTATTTTAAAAAATAATATTTAATAAATCTAAAATTAAAATAAAATAATTTTCATTTCAGACTTTTTAACATGACTGTGACTTTTTTTTAAAAAAAAATTTATTTTTATCAACGAGTCTTTAGTGTCTAATCAAACTCTACTATGACAAGATACCATGATCTCGTGATATGTTTGATTTCACGAGGGCCACACGATATGTTTGTTGTCAAGACAGGCGCACGAATCTGAAGTTAAGATCCGAGGACGAGTCCAAGCTAAATTCCCAGACCGTAACATTTCGTATCAGAAAAAGCCAATGACATTGCATTAAAAAAAAAATAAAAGCCAATTTTTTTCTTTCCATCTTCTTTTCTTTTCTTTTTCAATTTTTTTTTCCTGTCAACCGTCAAAACATTTTATTTTATTTTTAATTTTTCATTCCCCTCTCTTTTAAGCTCTCTTACTCTTCTCCTTCTCTGTAACCAAAAATCCAAAGAGAAACAAATTCCAATTGGTGAAATGAATGTAGTACTGGCTGCTGAAGACACAAACGGGAGAGTGGTCATGGGAAGACCAAGCGACCCAGAAACACCTCAATTCGATGAAACTAGGCGATCTCTATTTCTTCTACCACTAGGGTGCCAATGCTCGTCTCGTTGTGGGTGTGGCCAGCATGGTAAAGGAATGGCATTCAGAGGGCAGTGATAAAAACAGTGAGGTGATGGTGGATGTGAAAGCGCTAGGGGAAATGGGGAGGCAAGTGGACTTCAAGGGCATAAAACAGGATGGGCAGTTTGGGTAATGGTTCGGATTAGACCATTTAAAAAAAGTAATGATTGTGGAAAAAAAAAATGGAGGAAATTTGAAAGGAATGGTGGTTGGTTTATTACTACACGTCTACTGCTTGGTAACTTGTCTCTGGCATTTTAGTGAACATTTACCGTGCAATGCCTAAACCCATCCCATGCAAAAATTAATTAATGAAGGGCACGTCCTTCTGAAACGTGGCGTTTTAAGGACAGAGAATGGAAACATAAAATTTGAATGTTAGTAAGTTAATTTTTTTTTAAAATTGAACGATCACAATAAAAAGTCACTCAAAATTAAGTGATTATTTGTATAATTTACTCAATTTTATAATAGATTTGTGTTTTGGACAAATTAGTATTGATTTGGTTAAAGAGTACTTCAAGATAGCTAGATTTATTTAGTTAAATAATAATATTTTTAATATATTAAAATTCATTATTCAAATACTACTTCAAGTAACTTAAAAAATTATTAAAAAAGTAAAAACATTTGCAGCTTTGGCAATTATTTTTTATTGTTATTTGAGGGAATTCTTTGCCAAACGTTATTGAAAAACACATAAAGATGCTTCGACTTTCAATGGAAAGCACAAGGACCCCAACGGAAAGCGTTTTACTTCTATGCCATGGCTTTCATTTCTTGAACCAGATCAGAAAAAAGCCTGCCCTGTATCTCTGCATTCAGCAGGAAATCCTTCCACTTCTTATGATTCTCTCTTATGGACATGCCTGGTTTCTTGTCAACCTCCACCATCACAGTCTGGACAGGATCCCTAATGTTTTCCCTTGAGAAATACCCATCCTCTTCTCTCCTACTCACCTCCACTGCCGCCTTCATGTCCTCCGCGATGAGCTTTGAGTTTAAGAACTGGTCACCCTTGAATGGTAACAGGACCAACTGGCAATCGTTCATCAAAGCTTCAATAACAGAACTAAACCCAGAGTGACAAACATAACAGCCTACACTATCATGGGCTAATATAAGCTGCTGTTGGACCCAACCTGTGTGGACAACCCCCCTACCCTTGATCGCCTCTGTGAACCCTTTTGGCAAGAGCCGCTCAAGCTCAGCCTGGCCATGAACTCCAGCAGGGAAGTTCAAAACCAGAAAAAATGGCAATCCTGTGAGTTCCAAACCAATAGCTAGTTCGTTTATCTGATCATCTTTGAGAAATGTTTCACTACCAAAGGAGGCAAAAATAACAGACTTGGCTGGATGTTCACCCAACCAATCTGCCCATTTCTCCTCTAGCACACCGGATGGTGGGTCTGGAGTAAGTGGACCACTTAAAAGAACTTGCTTTTGAAACTGAGTCTTCATGAAATCAACATAAGGAGCTTCCATTTCGTTGCAGGTTTTGATAACTATGGCACTGCAACTGTTGAGGCAGTCGATGACTCTAGAATAAACCGTAGGGCCACCATCAAAGCTCTTGAAAATATACGACACGTCTTCAGCCTGGAATGCTTTGAGAGAGGTAACTGAGGTTTCTGGGAAGCCGTGTGGAGGCTTCTTTAGATCATCAACAGTGGGTTTCTCACCTTCTACTCCTATGAGCCTTGCAGGGACAGTAAGGTAAGCACCTGAGATGGCAGAGAAGACTGAGAAGCAAAGCGTCTTGATGCCAAGTTGAGAGCATAGTTCTGGAAGCCAGTGTTGGAAGAAATCGAAGAAGACAAATTGGGGTTTGAGACCTGATAATACAATCTTGACTTGAGGCTGCATGAGGTCCAAAGCTTGCTTGAGGAGCTCATGCATAGCAGGTGTCATTTCAGAGGTGTTGTGGAAGTCAGGAGGAAGGCCTTGGATTGGAGGAATTTGAAGAGGGATAATTTGGATCTTTGGAGAAAGAAGGAATGAAGATTTAATGCGTGAAACGTTACCAGGAGCTGTCAGGAAAGAGATTCTAACCCCGTGAAGAGAAAGCTTGTTAGAGAGTTGTATGAATGGGCCGATGTGACCAAAAGCAAAATATGGGAACATTACCGTATGGAGCTCTTTTGCTTCAGAAGCCATGTTTGCTATCGTTTGAGAGCTTCGCTAGATGTTTGTTTCATCGGTGCGTTGAACATCTTGGGCTGTAAATAGATGTACGCAGTCGTTGATTGGTAGGAACGTGGGTTAATTGGGTATAAAGAAAAAGGGAACAGAACTGTACAACAGGTAATTTAAATTCTAGAACTATGAATAGTTCAAAAACACTGTTTGTGAGCTTAGTGATTATTAATCAGCCAACTAAGTTGAAAAGTGGCACTTGAAGACAAACTCAGCGTAAAACAAGTCAATTTTGACAAATCAATTTTCAACTTGAGTTGTTGTGGAATTTATTTGTTAAAGTTTACTCCAATTTTCAACTTCTTTTAACAAAAAAACATTACATCGAATCTTATCATCCATTAGAATTAGAAGGACAAATTGAGAATTTCTCATTATAGTTGGACAACGACAGTGGAGAATAGAGAAACTAGACCTAAAATCTCATTGGAGGAGCAGCTAGTTCTGTAAGTATGGGCTATTTCGGCCTAATAATGAGAAATTGAAGATACTTTCGGCTTTGAGCCTGTTACGCTCCAATTCTATCATATTCCCAGCAGAGGCGGAGTGTCACGGGCCGTGCGTTGTTTATATCGAAATTACGGGTTTGTACGGTATCCAAACTTTTTATAATTAAAGTTAGTTTTTTTAAAGTTCATTTTTTCATGGTTATCGATCATTACAAGCGCATACTCATAAGTTTTTATTGGTTCAGACTCTGTGGGGTGGCACGTAACATTTTCAAACTCGATGGCAACTCAATTTCTATCGTTATCATTAGCCTGCAAATTTCAGAGTGGTTCTGAGCACCCATTCATGTCCACAAGAACTAAGGTCTCAAGTACTGATCCTCCTCAAATTCACTTAAGGACGTGCAGCTCTAATTCTCGTCGTGATATCTCAATCTAGCGTGCACTATATACAAGCTCTCGTGTCTGAAACCCAAAGGTACAATATAAATATTGATTAGCAACCAGCCTAGAGCCATATTAGGCTCATCTCATTCCCACGAATTTATATCTCCGAGCCTCGGCTTTTAGCCTCACATTTAGGCTGCCTACACGTATGAATAGACACCTAGTTATATCGATCTCACATCATAAAATTCAAATGTGTTACCGCTGTCATAGTATACCTCTATCGAATAGCTACAATGATCTAGCAGCAAGCTTGCTCATTCCTTAGACTCGATGATGTCTCTCTTATGCAAATATCACTTTATGATCTTTAGTTACTTATCAATTTGATTTAAAGAGGAAAAATTAAAAGATATAGTAAATGTTACAGTCTAACCTCACGATTTAAAGTAAAAATATGATATAAAATTCGTTAGCTTCAATTATCTACTAATTTATTATGATTCTAAAAAGATATTGTATCACACTTATGACCTAATAATACCTTCTTACTTAGACACTACATGTGTCTAGAAATATTGTATCACACTTGTGACCTAATAATACCTTTTTACTTAGACACTACATGTGTCTAGAAATATCTCACTTTAAAGTAGTAAGGTCTTGTCTACTTACTAGTCAAAGGGTGGTAGAGAGCAATCACCAAACATCTCCTTATAAAGAGTATAAAAGATTTTTCAGCTATGCCATAAGAAAATTATAAGCATGTTTAAAATTGAGATATTTTTCTTTTCAGTCATTTGAGAGCTTTTTTTAATTAATTCAAGGCCTAGTGACCTACCTTTTATCCATAAGGCTTCTCAAAATTTGCTTGATGCTCCACCAACCCATTCAATGACGTCTCGTGTATGACTTCGACTGACAGCACTCGACTGACTATTAAGCTCCAAGATACCTACACATTGATTTGTATTTGCCCACACATCCTAAGAGTAGGGCTCCCACTGTTTACCCACAACTCTAGGATCATTGCCTCGATTACAAGGCCTCATCCTCTGCTCAGCTTAAGGTTTATGGTAAGACTAAGGCACACCAAAGCCTGACCATGACATTGAGCTTGATTAAAGCCAGAGGGGGCATTGATCCTCCAAAATTTTACCAATCCTTTAATGTCAATGCTAGAGATAATTAAATAAAGAGTTACTTAAACATTTATTACATTAATGAATTTAGTTAAAATAGCTTAAAAACTCGGTAACTTATAATAATAAATTTTTAACTTTTTTAACTGTTTAAAATTTCATAATTTATTATTTATAAAAAAAAAAAATTGATCATAGCATTTCTTGATGTGCTTCTTTATACGAGCAGGTGTTGAAAGACAATTGAATAAGTAATCGTTTCTAGTACTCCCCACCCTTTTAAAATATATATATATTATACTATAATTATTTTATATGTTTAAATTTAATTTAATTTAATTAGTTTTCACATTAAAATTGTTATTTATTAATTTTATTTTTTGTTTTTAATTTAAGTTTAACAATTTTAATTTATAAAGATTAAAATCACATTATTATTTGTCTATTTATTATATATGCAATCATTATTCATAAACTCTAAAAAATAATAGATTTATAATAAATATTAAATCACTTCCATGTAAACTTAAAAAAATAAAATTACCTTTTTAGCTTTCTCAACAATATTACAATTTTTCAACCAAATATTAAAAGTATATATTTTTATAGCCAGCATTTATCTTCTCATATTTTTGTGACTTTTTTCTTTTTTTTTTTGTTTGATAAAACTTTAAATAAAATTGTTAATTGATCTAAATTTTCTCTTTTTTTTTTAATATTTATGTTTGATACATATGTAATAAATATGAAAATAAATATTTGACAATCTAAAAATAATAAAACAAACCTTAAAAAATTAATATATTTTTATTAAACACATATTGTATTATTTGACATTAATTTTTTGAAATTAAATAATTACTCTTCAAAATCGAATGTGAAGATTTGTCACTGATGGCAGCGTGAATTTTACACACAAAAAGCCTCCCCGATCAGTATGCCGCCATTTGGGCCTCGATGCTGATGATAGTTTATTTTTGCTCGCTTCTTGAAGTAGTGATTCTGATCTTTGATTTCCTTGGCTATAAGTGATTTATTTGGATTCTATGCCCCTAACTTTCTTTTCCCTTTTTATCTTTGGAGTTAGGATGGAAATGTCTCTACCATTTAACTTTGTTTTTTCTATTTTTATTTAAAATTATAAAATAATTTTATTAATTTAATATAATAAATTAAATTTTCTATTATATAATGAATTAATAAATAAGTATATTTTATTATTATATAATTAAAGTGAGTTAATTAAAAATGTTTTAAAAAATAAAACATATTTTATTATTTTGTTATTTTTAAATAATTATTTTTTTCGTTACAATTCACGTAAGGAATCATTCTGACTTAATATATTACTATTCTTAGTATTCAATTAATCTCATGCATACAGCCATGAAATCAACGGCCATCGGCCACCATTGTAAATCAATCTGATCGCACCTACAAATGGACTCTCTTTAATGCGTGATTTTGACAAGTGTCAAAAGAAAGAAATAGAGAAAAATCTGGCAAGAAGTCAACGTTCATCGGATGATCGAATTGGCGCAGTTATCATCTGAAGTTGAAAAGAAAATCTTAACCCGTAAGAAAACAGAATTTACTTTTAAAGGGTCCAATGTCCTTTCCATTACACTGGAAAATCAAAAGCAAAGGAAAATCAAACAATCAAAAAAATGGGTGGTGAGACGATGACCCCTCCTAGCTTCACTTCTGGTATGTAAACACTCACTCTTGCTGGTTCTGTTTGATTTCATTGTTGTTTTAATATTAAACCTTTTTTTTTTATTTTTGCTTTTGCAAAATTTGAACATGGCAGAGGAAGAATCCTCAGTGGACCAAGATTTCCCAGTTCGATCATTTTCTTCCCAAAAACCCACTTTGGTCAGGTATTTTGTTTTTACTGTTTCAAAAGATGAAATGATTTTATCCTATGTACTTGTCTTAGGATCAATTTAATTTTTCTCTCTATGTTGGTTTAGTATTTTGAATTTGTTTACTTGGTTTTCAAATGAATCAGGGATGATTTGAGAATGGAGGTTGAAGATGGAAAAATTAAAGCTGGTAACGTCCTTCTTGAAGAATTTGACCAATTGGGTCCTCAATTTTCTTCTTCTCTGGAGTTTGAGGCTTATAACAACCAGAGACTACAAGTTTACCAAGAGGTCTTGCAGAGTTATGATCAATTGCGGGTTCGAAGTATGAGTCTAAATGAGGCAAAGAATAAAGTTTTAAGGTTTTCATCTTGGCACGAATTCATTTTCTTTCATCAAAGAATTCTTCTTTTTTTTTTTTCAGGGAAAAAAGGTTCTTTGTTTAGTTCAAGAAATAGAAGTTGACTTCTCTAAAGAATAGTGGTTTAAACCTTATAAGCCCAAATTCTTGAATCTTTTTAGATTTTGTTCATTATGGGATAGATTGGGCTTTCAACTTTACTATTCTTTAGTTTCTATTTGATGCTGAAAATCGAAGTTGGTTGCTTGAACTCAACGGAACAATTCATGGAACCTGGAAGAATTCAGTTTGTTTTTAAATAAACTTGAATAGACATTCTCATATGATCAACAAAATCAAGATTGCAACGTACTATTACTATTAAGGCTTTCCTCTCTCAAAGCTAGTTGAAGAGCAGAAAATCAGATTTTAATTTACGTTTCAAAACCAAAAGGATTGTATCCTCTCATCCAAGGTTATGATATAATTAGATTATCAACAATCGGCTTGGAATACAAATTATTTTGCTACATTATTTCAGATGTTTCTTGCAGATGTGCATTAGTCGAAACAACATGAACTCTGGAATGTGGAGTTTCTGAGACCTTCTTATAATTGCTACTTAATGATTGAATGCCAAATTTCATCTTGTAAATTTTTTTTGTCAACGTGTTTGATGCATAGTTCTCATGCCAACCAATTGTCATTTTGTTAATTGTGGTCTACAGCCTGATATGCTAAAACAGGGCTTATTGAATATATGGTATACATACGCTGACAATTCAAGCATGTAACATTATGCTCAGAATATTTTATTGTAGTTGAAGTTCAGTATTAGTTGTTCATGATTGATAGACTTGGTATTACGTTTAACTGATATCTGTACTTTGACATGAACAGTTATATTCCTGGTGCATGGATTGAGAATGTTGGTGGCATGAAATTGAGTGATTATGATGTTCCAGAAACAACGTCACTCCTTTTGATTGGTCCAAAAGGGTGTGGAAAAAGTAGTCTTGTCAATAGAATTTCAAGGGTATTTGAAAATGACAAATTTGCACCAGAAAGAGCTCAAGTATCATGTAATGTTGTTTTATTGGTTTGTAGTAGATGTTGAATTCATAAAGAATCACTTTAATTTTTTTGGTGAAGTAGATGTAGTTATTATATTATCCTTAACCTTAAATTACTGTTTTGTCTAAAGCAGATAATTCGTCTGTTGGAGATGGGACCTACTATCTTCAAGAATACATGATCCCAAGAGGTTCAGCTTCGTTCTGTCTTTTTGATACCCGGGGCTTGTGTAACGACTCCTCTGATAACATTAATATGATTAAGTATTGGATGAAGAAGGGTGTTCGTCATGGGGAACTTGTTGTAAGGTATGCATTTTTAACCTTGCAGAGTAGTTTCTGTTAGGCATGTAATTTTTTTTCTATTTTCAGATAAGTTCATCTTAGTGATTTGTCAATCAGGAAATCAGATGATTCTAATTTAAGAAGAAGAATAAAGTGCAAAACACGGGAGCTAGGTTGGCGGTCCTGCAAGACCAGGACAGTTAATTTTGTCATTTTTGTTGTTGATGCTGTTGCTGTTTTGAAATCCATGGAGGGTGATAGCCCAGCTGAGGTGCAGTACATGCAGATGATCACCAGGGCTTTCAAGTGTCCATGCTTGTCATTTAAAGGTACAGAGATATTACTAAAGTTTTTATTTCATGTAACATGTAGAGCTGATCGATAAGACTTAAAATTATTGACTTTGTCAATAATTTGCTTCCTGCTTTTTCCTTGTCTTGGTTAAAATTATTCTTGCTGGATTTAGATTTTAGAACATGAGCAAGAAGGCAGAAACTAGCAGTTAACCATGCTTGACATGGGAAAGAATATATTAAAGGAGGAAACTGATTCCCAAAAAGAAGTGGACCCTGAGACACAACCTCCTTAACCTATCACTTTGCCCCATAGAAAACAAGAAACAAAAAAATAAGGATGCAAGAAGAAAGGGATATTGCATCAAGTGGTAGAAACCAGTAAAAATATGCATACTGTCAATTAGAGCTAGTAATAATACTGGCAAGTTCCTCAAGCCCCACAATTAAGGATCCAAGATACCATGAAGGCGTTACCTAATTTTGCTTTGCTAAATAACTTGCAGTTCAATTAGTCCTCAAGCTTTAGAGGCTTCACTGCTTAGGCAATAACATTGACGTCTTTTTATTTTTTGGCCATGATCTCAAAAATGTAAAATTTTAAGTTCATTCAAAAAAGTATTAAATTGCTGGTAACCACCTTCAATTTCTTCCTATGGTTAAATGTTTCATGTTATACCTGCTCCCTCTGTTTTCTTGCTCGCCTATTCCTTATTGGTTTTTCTTTTTATTTTCTGGATCAGTCAATTTTGACTTTGAGTTCTGGTGATCAACTTGCTAACTGCTTCTTCTTTATTTAGATGATAAACCTGTTCTGGTTATCACACATGGGGATTTACTCTCAATTGCTGATCGTGTTCGTGTCCGTGTTCATTTGGGAGAGCTGCTGGGTATTCCACCTACAAAACAAATTTTTGATACTCCAGGTGATTTCATTAAGTTATTTACTATCTATTCATGTTTTTTAATAACTTTTTGCCACCCAATTATATATGCAATTTATTAGATTTAAGGATTGAATAAAAGCCTTTGATCTTGCAGAAACCCATGATCCAATGACAGAGTTGGCCATTGTTGATATGTTGCGTTATTCACTTGAGCATGCAGATCGAAATCTTCCTCACAAGAACTGGGTAAAGGAAAAGGTTTGGTTTGTCTTGCACCCATACTAATGGCTAAAATGTTCTTAATGGCTGTATTCTCATTATATACCAATTGGAAAAGCATGCTGATAATTTATCATGCCTTGCTTTGGTCTGATATCATAATGCTGATGAAATATATTGGGAAGTGTTTTGCTCTAATCCAGATTACTTGAGGGAACCATTCTGCCAATAAGATAGTCATTTAGCTTTTGTCTCGTTGTTGTTCAGTCTGGACATGAAATATATATAGTTATTCGTGATGTCTATGTATGAGCCCAAATGATGATACGAGGTCTGGCACACACTCATGGAACTTGATCAATTATTTTGTATGAGAGATCTCCCTTAGTAATAATGGCTATAATAATCACATGCAGGTGCGTAAAGTTTCTCTGTTAGCATGCGTATATCTGTTAGCAATGCTGGGGGCTGCCTTAGTAGCAGCGTACATGAAACGTTGGACTATGAGGCATGCTCACAAATCAAAGCTTCACATAGATTGGCATGATATCCGGCACATGTGGTTAGAGGATTAGTGCAAGTCAGCTTCATTTTCCTGGTTTGACACCCTTCAATCCTGTTCATAAACTACATAAATGCATTCTCTCTGAATGACTTTGTATATGTAAAGGGTTTGATCTTTGTGATGTACGTGGAATTCGAATCTTTTCAAAGATTGGAATTAAAACTTTGATATTATTCTGTGGTTGACGGTGTACAGTACTACAGCTTTTCTGCAGCAGTTTGGTGAGATTATGGGCATTATATTGCCAAGATATTAAAAATATATAAAAAATACTAAAAATAAAAGAGTGAGAAAATTAAGCCTTGGAAGTATATATATTTTTATTTTCCATGTTTCTTAACGGGTGTTTAAATTTCAATATCTTCCTCGTTTCATGGAGATATTCGAAAGAAAAAAAGTATGCCAAGAAAAGTAATAATGGAAGTCTGACTCGCCCCTGAAATTTTCTCACAGAGGATTTATGCTACAGTGAGTAAGCACAAAAAAATTTCTCAATTTCATGCCCTCTGCAAATAAATGGGCTGCAATTTTGTAGTCCATGAAGAAAATACACTATAAATTATGCCATCTTCTGCACTGCTGTGGATCGGAAAGGCATGAATTGAGGCAAAGAATGACAAGATCTAGCTATGAAAAAGAACTTGAGATTGTAACTACAATATTCCAGATGTAATACTGTTTGGAATGCTCTGCAGAAACATAGCCCTAGCAGCAGGATCAGTTGAAAATCGACCTAGCACAGCAACAGTAGCTGTTTTACTGCCAACCTTCTGAATCCCTCTAGAAATCATACAGGTGTGGTTAGCCTCCAAAACTACCATGATATCTCCACCTAAGATTGATGAAGCTGTCTCTGCTATTTGCCTGGCGAGTCTTTCTTGCACTTGGAGCTTGAAACCATAAAAATGTACTATCGACTGCAAAAGGGACTTTCCAACGGGATTGAATCCTTCAGGGCAGAAGTATCCAATATGGACCACACCATGGAAAGGAAGTAGATGATGCTCACATTGAGTCCAGAATGACAGGTTCAATTCTGAATGCATCTGTTCATTATTACGGAAGCAGACTTCCACACTAGGTTTAAGATCTGTTCTGCCACAAGCAAAGCCATTTTGCTTCATCTCCAACTTTGTATTCTAAAAATTCATCAACCACCTCACAAAATGGCTAGGAGTTTCCACGAGCTCTTTCCTTAATGGATCTTCACCCAAGTATACGTAGGATGCTACAAGCTCAGAGGCAATTTTAGCAACAGAGGAAGAATAGGAAGGGCACCAACTTTGTTTTGTAGAGTCCCTAGTTAGAATTTTCTCCACGTTTACTCCTCTGAATTTCAAAAGACCCATGAAATCACCCCAAGCATCAGCATTTTCATTTTCGAAAACCCTGATCCTAAAGACACCAGTACCTTTACCCATCTTTGATGCTTTGAGTCAAGAAACACCGACGACAGATTCGGGAAATGAATGTGCAAACACTGGAGTATCACAGTAACACCTGCTGGCTTGATTCCATGGTGCAGAGCTGAACATATTTCAACTGCTAGACGATGTGGGTCTTGCAGTCGTTTTGCAAAAATATCAGCTACTCTCGAGAGTTTGCTTAATCCCACTATCTGCTGACCGAATGGCACATAACCTATATGACACTTAATTTGAAATGGAAGCAAGCATGACTCACAGTATGAGAACAGGTCAATATCTCGAACAATCACAAGCCCACCTGCTCCTCCAGCATGACCAACTTCATCATGCAAACCCACTTCAGGGAACAAAGCTCCCTGAACAATATCCTTTACTTTTTGTTTATAACCTGAAGAAGGTAATGGAAAAGCCTTGATAAAAACTTAGCACGAATGATTATAAGAACATAAATACATATGCATTCAAGTGAAAAAATATAATATGTTCATGTATAACAATTCTCGAAGAAGATGAAAGTAGACACGTTCATATACAAATAAATCACTGCCTAAAGAACCTTACTAAATAAGCTTCAGAAACTTCATACACACAACAATAATCTTGTATACTAATGCATATATTGGAGCCCAAAACTTGCAAGACGAGCCAAAACAAACAAAACCAATCAACACCGATCTATTCATACTTTCAAAATCTCTCTGTATCATTTGCTTGTTTTGGTTTTTTTTTTTTTTTTCTAGCCTGCTAAGTCACATGGAGCAAAAAGTAAACTATTACATGGACACCATTTGCATGTTGGTTTAATGACATTGGCAAGACCTTGGAACTGGACCAAAGAGAAGAAAAAACAACCTGGTGCTTATTGATTGCAAGATATAAAACAAAACTAAAGGAAAATTTCTAGCTAAAAGCAAAATTTTTATTCCACTTTACGCTGAACCAGGTGCCAAAGAGTAAAAATTAACAACCTTGTAAAACCGGTTCTTCTACATATTGTAAACTATTTAAAAGCAAGCAGATCTTAGACAAATTATATTAATTACTATCATATATAACAACAATCAAGGAAAAGCACCTCTTGTTCCTTCTAGAAGTGCCTTGGCAACACGAAAAGGAGTTCTCTTAAGACCTTCTCTGTTGACATCCTCGCCCAAACCCCGCAACAGAACTTTCACAGCATCCTCAATGACTCTAGTCTCTGGCTCTTTCTCCAAAATCAAGTCATTTACATCCAGCCTCATTCCATTCTCAAGCTCAACACAGAAATGGCCCTAATCCAGAGCGCCCATTGACAGAACCAAAAAAGAAAAAAAACCAACCTTGATCCAAATTAAAGAATAAACTAATGAAAACCCAAAGCTTGAGACAATCCAAAAACCCACAAGACAATCAGAATGTTAATTTAAAATCTAAATTTTGATAACAAACTCGTAAAATCCGAGGCACCCAGACACAGAAACGTAAAGAAAGATATGAATGATAAAGACTTAGAAAGAGATAAGCTGAGGAAATAGACGCAGAGGAGGAGGCGAAGCGAAGGGAATGGATGTGTAGGGTTACCGTTGGTCTTTGAAATGTGTGGATCTTCTCCTATGTTTTATATTAATTTCTTCGATGAAAAGAACGAGAAAATCTTCTTTTCGTTTTAAGGGGAAGTTAGGGGTGGGCCCACTAAGTAGGGCTGTTCTTGTGTAGGGGAGTGCAAAATCTAGGTCGCTTGCTACAGCCTTCACTGTTTTGTATTCTGTACAGAGCCAATACGCCTAGAAAAAGACAATGGTGTTGTGGCGCCCGGAGGCAGAAGGGCAGAGAGAAAGAGAAGTTCTGGCTTTTCGGCAATAAGCGCCTTAAATATTTTAAGGCAAAATTTAGAGTTTGGTTTTTGACCATTGGCAAAAAAGTGCGCGGGTCAAAGACTCAAAGCATGGATGGTACGGGGCCCAAACTAAAAAAGAGTTAGGAGGAGAGAGTGGCACATCTCACCAACCCACCAACGAAAAGAGAGCCAGGATATCCCGGACCTTTGCTTGTGGAAAGAAGATGCTATGTGCCACTGGAGGTGCTGTGGGGCCATTCTGTCCATGGTGATTTTATGGTCATTGTCGATTTATCTTGATTTCAATTGTCCTTTTCTTTCATGAAATCGGGGGTAGATTTTGTCTGTGTTCCTGTTAAAAAAAGGAAAAAAAAAGAAAAGAGAGTCGCTCGCGATGAAAATAACTAAAGAAAACAAAATTATTAATGCGACTAAAATAGAAAGCAACATCCAACATCAACTCAATCCTTACAGTGACGATGATTGATGATTTTTTTTTTTTATACATAAAATTTAGGTGACAAAAATTTATTTTATTTTAAAATTAGAACATTCCTAAATGTTTCAATAAAATTTAAAATAAATTTACGGATTGTACATAAAAAAATATTATTAAAAATAAAAATCAAATTTAATCTTTACAAGCACAATTACTTTTAATGCTTTAACGGAAACAGATATATTTTGTACTTAATCATTTACTGTGATAGAATCTAACGTACTCATCCATCTTTGCCTTTTATTGAAAATTGTATTTATTGTATGGAGCAATAGCCTGTAGGTAATAAAAATATTAGTAAAATGAAAGCAACAAGTATAATTAAAAAAAATCAACAAGTATACAAGGTTTCTTTAATCAAACAACATACTAAAATTATTGGAATGTTGAAGATGCTTGAGATAAAATTAAACTTTATAAAAAAAATAAAAAACACTGAATTTTGTACCTTGAGTTTCTATAAATTAAATTAACTAACTATGATTTGGAACCTAGTAGGCTAGTACTTCAATAATTTGTTTATGTAATTTTCTTGATTTGACAACTATGAAAGAAGAGGTTGCGTGATTGGTTGATAAAACTTTAGTTTGATTAAGGTTTCAATCAAAGTCAAATCAAGCCTTAGATTGGCATCTGTTATACTGTTCAATGCTGATGAAAGATTGAACCCACGTCCCATGTAATTTGCCCAATAACCACTTTTTTTTTTTTTTTTTTTGTGTATAGTGTCATAATGTAGTGTAGTTATTTGGTACGAAACTTCATTTGACATTAGGCCTTGGGTATTACTTAAAGATGACATCGGGTTAGGTTCAGAATGGATTTTACTCGTCTCGAATTTAATCTGATTTTATATTTTAGCATATTCGAATTTGATCTTATTCGATTTTTTTATACTTAAATTCGACTCAATCTGACACTATATAAATCGTATCCGATTTAATTTGACCTAAAATTAATAAAATATTTATTTTTTAAAATATAAAATATTATTTTTTAAATATAAAATATTTAAAAATATCATTATATAAATATATATAATTATTTATTTATTTAAAAAATAATTTTTTTATATAATGTCGGGTCGAATCGAGTTTTAGACATATCCGAACCCGATCCGACCACGATTATTCTCTAACTATATCCGACTTGACTCTAAAACTGAAATTCAAAAATAAAAACCCAACCCCATAAAATCGGATCTAATCGAAAGCCGTCGGAACGAGATTGATTGCCATCTCTAGTATTACTCTAAGCTTTTACGTCAAAGTGTGGAGTTTGATCCATAGATCTTAAGACTCTGCTTTGTTTATTAAATTAACCATTTCATTATTAATTAATAGTTTTTAGATTAAAAATTGATTAATTTTTATTTATTTTCTTATAATATATTCATTAAAGTTCTTATTCAAATAAACATTTCTTAATCGATAATTTTCTTATTAAATAAAATATTGACTATTTTTATGTATTTATTTCTTATTTACTTACTAATTGACAATCCCTCTAATTAATTAGAATTTGGGTTATTATTTGCTGCTTCTTGGGACCGGCTTGTGGTTAATTTATTTGGATGTATTTATAGGGTACAACAAGCATTCATTAAACAGACGAAATATTTGAATTATGTTAAAAAAATCTCAAAAGTAATTGGAGATTAACTGTAATTATATTCTGCAAACTTTTTTAATGGCACCATTATGGTATCATACAGTTGGAAACTTTCACTTCTGCCTTCACCATGTTACCTGTTACCTTGCTTGCAACCGACAAGAAAATAATATCAAGTCATGCAATGGTGTGTGCCGGTATTTTTCAGCTGGCGGTCTCACTCAATCATCTAAGGCTTATGAGCAAGTTTGCTGAAAGCAGTACTTATTCGTTCATCAGCAATCATTTTGTTGTTCTCATAGAAGTCTAAAATCTCCATCGAGATGTTTTTCACCTGCCAGTTTCAATGAAATGAAGTTAAGATGTTGACAAATAAAGCACTCTTTATAAAAGTTTAATTGCAATTGTGACATGATGGACCTCATTGCAGTCTATCTAAACTTCACAGCTTGACATGCAATGCTCGAATTAGAAGGTGGTGACCAGTAAATACCATGCAATTTACAGTAGTACGATCTCAGAAAATGCATTATTTCTTTCCGGTTAAATATATGAGGTGAAAGTGCCTCACCAGACAAATGGAAAAATAAAGTTTCAAAAAAGGCAGACACTTTTTGGTACATTTAATTAAATAGAATTTTGCACAAAGACTTGTGTTTTTGTATAACAAAAGAAACCACAACATTGTGAATCAGATTTAGCTTAGAAAACTCACCACATTCATATCAACGCGAAGTTCTTCAAACCAAGTGGTGATATCTTTCTCTCTGTATACACTAGCAATGTACATGCAAGCTAAGGCAATCAAATATGGCGGATGTATAAGAATAAGGTCCATCTTGTATGTGTCATTTACAAGTCCCCTGTGTTTCAGAAAACCAAGTTTTAGTATATTTATTCAGTTAAATAAAACTTTAAAGAAGAAGAAAAGAGAAAGGATCCATGAGACAAATTTAGACCAATCATTGATCATGAAAAAAAGGCATGCTCACTAGTGCAGCCGCCAGCCAGTCTCAATGTAACCTACCTTCACATGCGAGAAACTACGCATCTTGATATACAAGATGACGAACTATGTCTCCAATGTGGACACTATGGAGTTGAAAACCAGCTAAATACATATGAGGGATACTAAAAAATTCCAAAATTTCCATCCACAATTTTCGTTAATCTTGGTTCAGACAAAATAGTTTTCTTAAATACAACTGCACTTAATTCTACCCCAACCAGCTTCAATTCTCAGTTTCTCAACTTAGCAATATTGGCAAAGTGACCAACTTCATGTACAGCTTAACAGTAACCCACAAGATAATCTACATGCACTATAGCACTGACATGATCCTATATAGCTTCATAGGCCGGGTATCTAAAAATCTATCATCAATCTCAAAAAATCAAAATTAAACAGAGTCTCAATTCAGGCTAAGTTCTATCTGTTTGATATAAATATAAGTTGCCAGTCAAACCATTACAGTCCTTTATCTTTGTTCCTAACCATCAATGGTACTTCTTGTATGTCTTCTTGTGTATCTCTGTGTTTATGTATCATGCATCTTCAATCAATTCTTCCTAAAAGTAATGAAAAGGCGAAATGGTCCACAGGTAGTTCACAAAGCCAAAGGCAAAATGCTTTCAGCAGCCCTTCTTTACAAGTTTACGACTTGAGGAAGACTTTTTTTAGGGCATATTTCTGACATGAATTAAATATTTTGAACTTCAACAATTACTGATGTTAAGAGTTTGGCACTTACCAAGATAATTGAGTCATACTCATATCATTCATGCCAGCATCCTGCAACAGCCTGCCAAGGTGACAGGCACAAGATACTACTCAGATGTGTCAAAATAAACACTGATGCCAATTAGCAGAAAGAACAGTATTGGAATAATTTAAACTTAAAGTAGCTTAATTCCAATGAATTTTATATTGCAAAAGGTCATATCAAAGTCGTATGTCAATTGTAAATTATTAGATAAGACTGCATTGAGTTTCAGTTCACTAAAAATATTTTAATAAGAAATAAATCATAAATGTCCATATCTATAGTATAAAATAAGCATTTATTAAATGCTAACCTAATTCTATGAGAATTAATTTATTGATATCAAATGATAAATACAATTTTGTCATTAGGGAACTAAAAAAGATTTAAAAGAACAATAGAACAAAGTGGGGAAAATATGAAGCGTATAGAGTTAGAGCTTAACACAGATAGAATGACATTACAGGATTCTATCTCAAAGTAGTCTGAACTTATTAAGGCAAAACTTAAGGTTTCAGTCCTTTCTTATTCCAACCATAAATTGTTAACGATGCAAAAGATTAGTGATGCAAATTAAAATGTAACTACAGATGCATAAAGACTATGGCAAAGAAGATAAAAACTTACTGAGATAATGTGCGGTAAGGATGAAATACGACTAAATAATAGTTAAGTGCTTCTAAAATCTTCATTTCCATTTCAAGTATATCTTTGATTTCATATCTATACTTTTCATCAGAATCTGCAAAGCAAATATGGTGGATTGCAGTAAAATACCAAATGTCTGGGAAGTTCAAAGGATTAATCAACCAACTTAGTAGTAAGTGATTACATAATTTTTTGTTGTAAAATACAAGAAGTCTAGCCTGCACTGTGCTTTCTTCTGCCTTGGAGGCCAAATATAAGCAAGTAGGAGCAACAAGACGTGGGTCATATTCAGTCATACTCTTTCTGAAAGACATGAAAAAATATGGTTAGTGATTGATAACACATTGTATGGTGGAAAATTGAAGCTTCTACATAATTTACATTCAATGCATCTCTATCCCATGTAATAATTCATGGTTACATGGTGAGACAAAGAATAATGAGCAAATAGCATGTTTGGTACACAAGATTATGCATAGGATAGGATTAGATGATATTATGAATAGAATTAGATTAAATAATATCATCTTATCTTGTGTTTGATATGTGTAAGGATTACGATAGAATAATTTTAATTATTGGTCAAAACTATCCTTCCTTAAAGTTTATACAATTTAAATTATTGACGTAATTTTTAAGAGTATAATAGGACACAAGTTTAATCCTATGGATTAAAAATAATCATCTCCATTTTGGGAGGATTGAATCATCTTATGCCAAGAGAATGATTAATTCTCTTTACAATCTTATCCGTCTCCTTAGATGCAAATCAAACATAGTATAGAATGATTATCATCTTATTCTATCTATCATCCTATGCACCTCTAATTTTGCAAGGGTAATTAATTATAAAGTCACTCATGATGAATTTGTAACATGTTAAAAAAACTGGAATATTGTACTTGAAAAGTCACAAGAAATTCAAAGCTTGAGAAAAAACCAATGAAAGAAAATGAGAGGATAGGTTATGATCCGCTTGTCATCAATGACTAGCATGACCTTTCACATCACCATTAGTAAAAATGCCAAATACCTGGTATAGACACGTCTCATATATGTAACTGCAGTTGCAACAACCCTGAAATATTAACCACATCTTAGAGATAATAACACTTGGTGAAAAATAAGCCAGAAAAAAAAAAATTGTCCATCGAGTTTGTAATGACAACAAGTTATACTAAATACATTACGCAAAGCAACATACTAGGTTCACTGTTTTTCCAGGAAATAATGGTCTCATAAATGAGAGAAACTAACTCTGCTTAAGCATGATATTTTGTTAAAGGATACATAATCTTCACGATCACTTTCTGTTAGCAAACTTCGGGTGATTACTTGCTAGAATTTTCCACACAGAATTTGTAACCAACTTTTTTCAGAAGGAAGCCATTGTGTTAAGGGAGAAAGTTACAGCAAACAAAGTGCTTTAAGTATAGATTAATTTGATAAACCAATATAAGAGGTTTGCGAGTGAGTGTTGATGCACGTGCATGTGGGTAATTAATTATCAACTAAAATCAGTAATAGCATTACAGCAGAGATACATAGCACATGATCAGAAACCTATGTGTTCTCATTTTAAAGTTGCCACGTTGATCTTCAGTAAGTGATTAAAAAAAGATGTTCTGCCTTTAGATAGTCCAGTTCAGTCCAGGGATAACACTACGTGACAGCTAGGATATAGAATAAATGTCAGCGGCATAAAAGTACTATATCAGTTGAATGAAAAAGAGATATTAGTCACATTAGCAGTTGAGCTATTACAGATTCACCAATAAAAGCTACAATTAAACATTGTCAGCAAAAAGAAACCACAGCATTATACAAAATTTAGAAAGGAAAAGTAAAGATAAAAAAGATTAATGGCATCACTGAATGAAATTGTCAATCATTTCAGTTAACAGAAAGGAATTTCTTAAAAAACCAAGAGATAAGATCAAACCTTTGCCTCACTTTAGCATGTTGAGCTAGTTTCAATATATCTAAGAAAGGAAAAAAAAGCACAAAATCACTAACATTAATGAGGAAGTTATATGGAACAAAGCTATTAGTTCAATTAAATTAGGCAATGCACATATTTGCATGCAAATAGCTTTCTAAAAACCACCAATTTCCTTTTATAATTCTAACTACAATAATAAGCCACAAAGTAAATTTTAGTACAGAAAGAAATTCTCGAAGTACGAATTTTTCTCTTATTGATGAACTCGTTGACAGCCATGCTAAAAACAAACATTAAAGCTATATTAAAAAGGAAGAGCACTCTGAATTCTTGAATCAATTCTATGGTGACAAAATATAAAGCAATCAAATGTAATAATTCTGTTTTTTCCTCACAATATGGAGAACTTATGATAATTAAATGCTCGCTACTTCAAGAACCCAAGATATGAAATTAGAGACTCCCATAGATTAATAACATGAAGAAATATAAGATTATATGCCAAAATGAAAACCCAAAACCAACCTAAAATGTTTAAGCAATAAGAACTGCTAAACCGATTAAAAAAAACAGATTATAAACTTCAAAAAAAAAAAAAGCCCAAAATTTATGAATCAAGTAGAAAGAGAATCTGAATCAAAACCCATAAAAAACGGAGAAGAGAGAAAGCGAACATACAATTCACCATATGCATCTTAATGAGCTTAAATTCTTCAAGAGTGATGCCTTTATCTTTATCTTGTTGATGTACGACATCCACCTCTTCTGGATCCAAAAGCTGCTTGCTGCAAAATCAAAATTAAATCAAACAAGAAAAAAGTCGACAAAAAAAAAGCAAATATTGACCCAATCTAAAAACAAGCGATAGATTGCACAATCAATGGAAAGAGTTCAGTTTGGTTTGCTACAAGTGAGAAGAAGTCCAGAAATTGGCCGCCATTTTTTTTTTCCCTTGTTCTGAGAGCCGAATCATGTTCGTGCTTAATTTACCTTGTTCGAGTTTTCTAGAAATGATTAATGTTCCAAAATTAAGAATTTGGAATTTTCTTTCGGTGGTCAGGACTCAGGATTTCGTTTGGGTCCGCCCAGATTAAGCAGGCCGTTTTCGTATTATCCGAAATTAGAGTTTAATGGCCCAGGTTTATGGATTTGGGCTAGGTGGGCTTGCTATTGCCCAATAAGTATTTTTAAATTTTACAAAGCAGTTGCAAGATTGAATCAGTCTGTTAACAAGATTAGGAAACTGATACATCAAGTCTACTAATAAGATTAATAAAATAATAAAGTGATACATATACGTATATTTAAAAAATTAATTAAAAATAAATTTGATATGTGTCGATTTTTTAATCTATAAAATTAAAAAATTACTCTATCCAATAATTGAATGGCAAAAAAAATTAATTACACATTATTTTCTAGACTGCCATCTTAAAAAGGAAATATAAAGATTTTTTTTCAGTCATGTTCATGAAAATTTTTATTTAAAATGAGTAAATGTTAACACTAATAAATTGATTGAGTTTATTGAAAAAAATCAATATTTTATAAAATGTTCATTTTAAAATAATATGTTTACACAAAATTTGAATAATACATAATGAATGATAGAAATTTTGTCATAATTTTTAATGAAAATATTTATTTAAATAAAAAATAAAAATTTATTTAAATTATTTGAATTTTGTATACTTGATATGTGTATCAATTTTTAAATAAATTTTTTAAAAAATCATTTTTTCTTCCTCTCAAGTATTGCAACGGTTGGGTCGAGTTATAGCTACCATCCATTCTTAACTTCGCCAAAATCGTCGTGACTCAATCGTGTAGCATTTGGATGCCACCTCGAGTATTTAATTTAAAAAAATAAAAGGGATACCTTTAAATATATAGCAATTAAAAAAATATTTTGAAATTTAAACAGTTAGAAGCATACCAAATATAATCGTATTAAAGGTAAAATGCACAATTTTACTTTTATCTCAAAAATAATTATGTTAAAATTAGTCATTAATTTATTCATTTAAATTTATAGCTAATTATGATTTTCACTACTATTTATTTATTTCTTGTATTTTATAATATTTTAAGGAATTATAAAAGTAGGACAGATTCATAACGGAAACCTGAAGGGCCTTGGGCCCCAAAATTTTTGGAACCCCTTTAATGCATATATATATATTTGTATTAAATACATTTAAATTAGTTATTTGACAAAAATATGTTTATTTTATTATTTTTTGTGGTTTATAAATTAAATTTATGCATTATAATTTAAAAGATGCTCGAATCATATTTATAATTATTTATTTATTATATCCAATAATTATTATTTGTAAATTTTAACATTTATATTTGTTAACATTTCTTTTTCTTCATTATTTTTTACTTTTATTTTTAATTTAAATCTCTATCACATATTGTAATTCTTTTTTCAACAAAAAATATTATATTTGAACTATTTTACAAAATAACAAAAAATACCAAACTTGTAATCTCAAATTTTTATCTTCATTCTCTTAAAAGTAAATTTAGTTTTCTTGTTTTGATAAAATATTTAATAATTGATTTATTCATATTTTTTTATTTCACTTTTAAATTGTCAAAAAATAAAAATATTTTGTGTAATTAGTAATCCAATAGTTAATTATAAATCAGATTATCATTAAAAATATAATGTTGTCATAGTAATATTTTTGTTTTGTAATTTTATGCTCTTATCATATATTTATTACTATGTTATTTGTATGTGTGTGTGTATGTATGTATATATATATATATATATATATATTAATAAGTATGTTAAAATACAACTTAAAAAAATAAAATATATTATACATTATTAATTAGTCCTCTCTAAATTATATGTGAAGATTCGTCACTGTATAAAAGTAAATGAAATATCATACAAGGCCAATTTTTTTACCCTTGAAACGACATTCTTTTTAATATGTTATAGTTTTTTGTATTTGAAATTATCAAAAAATTAAATTTTAATAATTAAAATTAAAATTTTAATACTTTACTAATAAACCACTTAATTATTAATTTTTAATATTTTTTTTAGTATACTATGTAACTTTACCATTTCATAAAGTATTTTGGGGCCAACAACGAAATAATATTTCATTTATTTATTGCAACATAGTAATAACTTTTTTGTCTAATTTATGCTAGAGATTGTTGTATTATGTCAAATTTTAGAATTGAGTTCACATATTATAATTCATATAAATTTAGTTTTTTTATTATTTTAATTTGATAATTTTAATTTAGTCATTAATTTTGTTAAATTTTTACAGTTAAAAATGGTAATGTTATCATTGACTTTTTTTACATAGCATTTACTTCTTAATGTAGCAAGTTGGATTAATGAAATCAATTACTAAATTATGCAAATAGATTCTATGCATATAATAAATTTGAAATTTAATCTCTTTAATATAATTTTATAAAATTTTAGTGCTAATACAAGTTAAATTTAATAATATTGGTCTAATTACTAATAAAAATCATATTTTAATTTTTTAAAAGGGCAATATTTTGATTATAGTTTTTAAAAATATAATATTTTCATTTTTTATAATTTTTTTAGATTTATTTAAAATATTAAATTTAATATATTTAAATAAATTAATTTACGAAAAAAATATTTTTGAATTTTTAAAAATTAGATTTTATTTTTTAAGAAATTTAATATTTCAAAATTTTTAAATTTTCTCAAAATTTGAAAATAATAAATTCACTATTTTACTTTTTTTATTTTTTAGAATAAAATTCATTTTTTGAACTTTTTATTTTTGAAATTATAACATTTTATTTAGTCAATATATTTAATTCTTTGTTTTTAATATCTTGGAATTTCATGAAGTTTTTATATTTTTCATTTTATGTTTCTTTATAAATTTTATATATCATCTATAAAAATATAAAAAGTACAAAAAAATTAAAAAACGTATAAAATTTTATAAAAATTCCAAAAGAGTTAAAAATTTTAAAATTTTATTTAAATAAAATGTTAAAGTTTGAAAAAATAAAAATAATGTCAAAAAATTAAATTAAAAATAAAATATTAAAAAATTAAATTTAATATTTTTAAAAATTAAAAAAATTAAAAATATATTTTTTAAAAAATTCAAAAAATTAAATATTTAATAAATATTAAATTTAATATTCTAAAGGTATGGAAAATTCTTAAAAAATAAAAAATATTTTTTTCAAAAAAATAAAATATGATTTTTAAAAAATAAAAATATGATTTATATTAATAATTAGACCAAATTATTAAATTCAACTTATATGAGAATGAAATTTTTTTAAAATTATACTTAAAATATTAAATTTTAAATTTAATATAAATATAATAATTATTTGTATAATTTAATAATTGATTTCATTAATCCAAATTAACACATCAATAAAGTCAATGATTAAATTAGCAAAGTTAATGATCATGTTATCATGTCAACTATGATATCAATATTTTAAATAAAAAATTGATAAAATTAATAATTAAATTAAAATTATCATATCAAAACAATATTAAACTAAATTTATTCAAATTATAATATAAAAATTAAATTCTAAATTTAGGTAAATCTAACTTTTTTAGTACATATATAGCCTTGGGTTGGGATTCGCCTCGCTGCATGTCTGATCCGTATAGTTTGGACTTTTCAAGGTCGTTGTAGCCCACGTTAATATACATGCCTGGTCCTTGCTTTCCAAGTCAATAGTTTTAATTTCGGCTTTAGTAGTACTGTTTTTATGTAGTCAACTACGATTAATAATGGTGAGATTAGATTTTAGTTTGGAATTTTTATATAACGCGTAAAATTATAAATATTTAAACTTTGATATAAATTTGAATCAAATTTTTATACCATTTGATTCATTTTACTGATTTAATTTAGTTTATTAATTTTTTTAAATTTTAATATAAATTTTGATATATTTAAATAAATTTAAGTATAAAATAATTATTTTTTGTTTTATAAAAAAATTAAAATATATATTAATAAAAATATATAATTCTGTTGGATATGATTTTTTATCTTTTAATTTAAAATTTGTGATGTATTTAATATATATTCAATATTTAAATTTAATCAAAATCAAATAAAATATTATATCAAATAAAATATTATAAATTTTAATTTATTTTTAATTTTTTCTTTTTTTTTTCAACCCTATTGTCAACCATTACAATATAATCATTCTTTAAAGCGGGATTCAATCATAATGTGGATGCATGGAAAATTGCCAATAGATGTGTTGAAAGAGACATTGATGTCTGTGTCACTTGACACGCGAATAACGTAGTTAAACATTTCCAAAGATATATTTCTTCGTCGGCGTCAACTCTTGAGAAGGATTTGTACTTTGAATCTAGGCCGATTTTTGATCTGATTTTGTAATAATAACACTAATCTCTCTTGTTAACAAAAGGAAATATTTAAGGGAACGTTTGGTTTTGAACTTTTTTTTATATTATTAGTAATTTTAAAAATATTTAAAAATTATATTTTATAAATTAAACATAAAAATTATTTTATAAGTTCAAATGCATTTAATTTAAAAAAAAAAACATAAAATTATGTTTGATTTCAAAAATTAAAACCATTCGCATCCTGAGAACGATACCAACCAAATGCAAAAAAATGGCTTTCCAATCGGCAACGTTTTTTGTTCCTTCAAATGTCCAGGTGGTTTAATATAATTGGCTAACATCTTTTCATGAATTAATGGGTGGACCGATTGTGGTAGGCCCATTTGTATCCGTCGATTTATGTAAGAGGTTTTTATATTTTGTGAAATTTTAAAATAAATAATTATTTAAGTGGATATGAATATTTTGAAGTTATTCAATAAATAAATTTGTTTTTTATATCTTTTATCTATTAAATTGTAAAATATGTATGAATAAAAATAATTTTTTTTATAATAAAATAAATAATTATTTAAATAAATATTAATTTTAACATATATTTCGATCATTATCAATACATGTTAATTTTTTATGTGGATAATTTTTTCGAACACCACTAGCATATACGGTACCATGCATTACGCGAGGTTATCTTGAACTCGAGCCATACACCATATGTATCACGATTCGATAATAAATGAGTTCAGATGTATCATCATATTTTAGTTATACCAATAAAGGAAAAGCACAACAAAAAAGAAAAAAGAAAGAAATAACTTACCTCCTGATAAAAAGCATTGATCTCATCTACTGTAGGGCTTCATCCTTACCAGAGTTCTCTTCCCAGCCAAGAAAACGAATGAATGTAGCCTCTTCTTCATTTGGAAAAACCATAGCAGTGAATTAATAAGTAAAAATTTATAGAAACAAATCTGTCTAAAAATTTTAAAAAATAAATTTATTTTTTAAATAAATTTAAGTAATTATAATTATTTGAAAAATATTTATTTTAAATTGTTATAATAATTATTTTTTATATTAATTTATTTGAATTAAAATAATATTAATTTAATAATATTTTAAAAAATTAAACATAAAAATTATTTTATAAGTTTAGATGCATTTAATTTAAAAAAAAAACAAAAAAATTATGTTTGATTTCAAAAAATAAAATCATCCGCAACCTGAGAACTATACCAACCAAAAGCAAAAAAATGCCTTTCCACTCGGCAACGTGTTTTTGTTCCTTCAAATGTCTAGGTGGTTTAATATAATTGGGTAACATCTTTTCATGAATTAATGGGTGGACCCAAGTATGTACGCCCATTTGTAACACATATATATATATATATATATATATTTTTTTTTTTTTTCCTTCGAATTTTGTAAGAGGTTTTTTTTATTTTGTGAAATTTTTTTTTAATCTTTATATTATAATTTATATAATTTTAATTTGATAATTTTATTTTAATTATTAATTTTTTCAACTTTTTTGTCATTAAAAATGTCAATATAGATTTTAATTTATTGATGTGAGTATTGACTTTGTTTGTTTGAGAATTAAAATGGATGAAATTAATTGTTAAGTTATATAAATAATTTTTGTATTAATATAAAATTTAAAATTTAGTTTGTAGATTCATACGAAATTTTAATTTTAATCTATATAATCCAATGAAATTTAAAATCTAATTCCTATAATATAAAATATATTTTGAATTTTTTTAAATATTAAATTTTAAAAATTGTCACAATATTCTATCATCATATTAAAAATCTATCATAATATTCCATAATAATTTTCATATATTATCATTAAATTCGTAACAATTTTTTATCACTTATGTGAAATACTATTACTAATTCTGTTATTATTTCTTGTTACATTCTGTTATAAAATATAAAATTTATTATTAATTTTGTCACATTTTTCTGTAGTAATTATAGTATATTATGGCAATATGAAAAAAAATTTTACACAAATCTATTAAAAATTTATCATAACTTTATTAATATATGATACAAATATGTCATTATTTAATTTTAATAAAATTATTTTTTTATTGATGTATTAAATGATTTAGAATAATAATTTAATCCAATAAGAGTAAAATTATCCAACAAACAATATTTTTGTCACTTTAAATTAAGTCCTATTTAAATGATTTTTTATAATTAAAATTAGGTTTAAGATTCTAAATACATTAAAATAATTTACTAAACTCAATATGTATTGGTTATAGAATTAATTTTATTATTTAATTTAACATAATTATTTAAATAAGTTCTTTTTGCATATATCAAAAAAATTAAAAGTTGTCATTATGATACAAGACATTGATATTTCAATTTATCAAATAAATTATTTGTTTCATTATTCAAGTGAATAAGAGTTCATCTCTGGTAAGAATTTATATTTGAATATCTTATTTTGTTTGGTTTGATAGAATACTCATTTCATTCATGATCTATTTTGAGTTTATTACAAATACAGCTCTATTCAATAATTTGGTTTATTATAAATTTTGTTTTATGATATATTTAATATAATTAAAATAACATAAATATTTAAATTTGATATAAATTTAAATTAAATTTTTATACGATGTGATTTTTTTTTATTGATTTGATTCAGTTTATTAATTTATTTTTATATTATTCTAATATAAATTTTGATATATTTAAATAAATTTAAGTATAAAATAATTATTTTTGTTTTATAAAAAATTTAAAATATATATTAATAAAAATATATAATTCTATTGGATATGATTTTTTATTTTTTAATTTAAAATTTGAGATGTATTTAATATATATTCAATATTTAAATTTAATCAAAATCAAATAAAATATTATAATTTTTAATTTTTTTTTTTTTCAACCCTATTGTCAACCATTACAATATAATCATTCTTTGAAGCGGGATTCAATCATAATGTGGATGCATGGAAAATTGCCAATAGATGTGTTGAAAGAGACGTTGATGTCTGTCTCACTTGACACGCGAATAACGTAGTTAAACATTTCCAAAGATATATTTCTTCGTCGGCGTCAACTCTTGAGAAGGTTTTGTACTTTGAATCTAGGCCGATATTTGATCTGATTTTGTAATAATAACACTAATCTCTCTTGTTAACAAAAGGAAATATTTAAGGGAACGTTTGGTTTTGAACTTTTTTTTATATTATTATTAATTTTAAAAATATTTAAAAATTATATTTTATGAATTAAACATAAAAATTATTTTATAAGTTCGGATGCATTTAATTTATAAAAAAAAACATAAAATTATGTTTGATTTCAAACAATAAAATCATCCGCATCCTGAGAACGATACCAACCAAATGCAAAAAGAATGGCTTTCCACTCGGCAACGTGTTTTTGTTCCTTCAAATGTCCAGGTGGTTTAATATAATTGGGTAACATCTTTTCATGAATTGATGGTGGACCCAAGTGTGGTACGCCCATTTGTAACTCATGTTTTTTTTTTTTCGTCGAATCATGTAAGAGATTTTTATATTTCGTGAAAAAATTAAAATTTAATTTTTATATTATAATTTATATAATTTTAATTTTTGAATAATTTTAATTTAATAATTAATTTTGTCAAATTTTTATCATTAAAAATGTCGACATAGACGATGATTTATTGATGTGAATAATGACTTTATTAATTTGATAATTAAAATAAAAAAAAATTAATTGTTAAATTATATAAATAGTTTCTGTATTTATATAAAATTTAAAATTTAGTTCATGTATTCACACGAAATTTTAATTTTAATCTTTATACTCCAATGAAATTTAAAATCTAGTCCCTATAATATAAAAAATATTTTAAATATTTTATAATTTTTTTTAAATATTAAATTTTAAAAATTATCACAATATTTTGTCATAATATTCTATCACAATATTGAAAATCTATTATAATATTCTATCTCAATTTTCATATATTATCATTAAATTCCTAATAATTTTTTATCACTTATATGAAATACTATTACTAATTCCGTTATTATTTTTTGTTACATTTTGTTATAAAATATAAAATTTATTACTAATTTTGTCACAGTTTTCTATTGTAATTTTAGTATATTATGGCCATATGAAAAAAAAATTACATAAATCTATAAAAAATTTATTATAAATTTATCAATATATGATAAAAATATGTCATTATTTAATTTTGATAAAACTATTGTTTATTAATTTATTAAATGGTTTAGAATAATAATTTCATCCCATAAGAGCAAAATTGTCCAACAAACAATATTTTTGTTACTTGAAATTAAGTCCTATTTAAATGATTTTTTATAATTAAAACTAGGTTCAAGATCCTAAATACATTAAAATAAATTACTAAACCCAAAATGTATTGGTTATAGAATTAATTTTATTATTTAATTTAACATAATTATTTAAATAAGTTCTTTTTGCAAAGATAAAAAAAAAATTTAAAAGTTCTCATTATGATACATGACGTTGATATTTTAATTTATCAAATAAATTATTTTTTCCTTCCATTTTGTTAATATCCAAAGTTCATCATTCAAGTGAATAAAAGTTCACCATTATAAAAATTTAGATTTGAATATCTTATTTTGTTTGGTTCGATGGAATGATCATTTCAGTCAATAGTTTGGTTTATTATAAATTTTATTTTATGATATATTTAATATAATTAAAATAATATTAACTTTGATATATTAATTTTAATTATTAATATTGTAATTGATTAATATAAATAATAATAATAATATTATATTATTAATAATTAAGTATATATAATAAATAATATATTTTTTAAAATATTGTTTATATTAAAAGATTAAAATATTTTTTAAAAATTAAAAAATTAAAAATATTTTTATGTTATAGGAAAATTTTTCAAAATTCGTGAGAACGTAGGGATTAAATTTAAAATTTCATGCAAATATAAATATTAAATTTCAAAATTTATATGAGTACAATGATCATTTGTATAATTTAACAACTGATTTTATCTATTTAAGTTGTCACATCGATAAATCAATGTCATTTTAACAAAATCAATGATCACGTCATTAAGTTAACAGCTACATCAATATTTTTAATGATAAAAATTAATGAAATTAATGATTTAATTTGTTTATGATTATCAAATTAAAATAGTACGGGCATTAAATTTGTATAAATTATAATATAGGGATTAAATTTTAAATTTTTGCAAGGTATAAGGACCTTTGACAAAATTGGACATTTTTTTTAATTTTCTAAACATTAAATACAATACTAAACATATTTTTGTATTTTTATTTTTAAAAAATAATTTTTATTTCCCTTTACCAAACACGTTTTCAAAAAAAATTAAAAATCAAAAAATCAAAACTGGTTTTTGAAAAGGAAAGCAAAAAAGAAAATGAAAAATTTTTTTTAAACCAAACACACACTAGACATTTTTTATTTTTATTTTTGTGAAAAATAAAAAATATAAGTGAAAATATAATTAGTAGAAATTTGAGAAAACATTTTTTTGTAAAAAATGAGAATGAAAACACATCAATTTTTAATAATAAAAAAAGTTGTTTTTTATGTTTTCTAGCAAGAAAGAGCAAAAAGAGAGAAAATATGGGTTTGAGACAAAAAAATGCAAGAAGGTGAATTATTTTCACGGTTCCTAAAGTTTTAGGTTAATATCGTTTTGATTTTTAAATTTTAAAAAGTAAAATATTGGTCCCTATACTTTAATAGTCGTAATGAAATTGACTCTCTGTCAATAAAATTGTTAGTTAAACCGTTAAATACTAAAATTTCAAAAAAAATGAAGATAAAATTTTTTTACTTAATACTAGTAATTTTGATAATTATATAAAAAATAAAATTAATTTTTACCTTATTTTTCTTCAAGTTTATTTATTATTTTATTTAAAACATAGAATTAAAGTATAAATTATCATAAAATGTTTTATCGTTTATTTATCATTTATTTAATAATATTTTATCATCATAAAATATTTATTAAAAAATCAAGTTTTTTTTAGTTATAAAATATTAGTATATGATTTTCAATGAAATATTATAAAATTTTTACTATCACTTATTAATAAAAAATGACAAATTTAATTATTTAAATCGCAACTAAAAATTTTTATGAACCGAACAAAACCTGAATGATAATTTCAAAATTTTGTTCAAGGCTCACCCAAATAAGCTCATTTTATTATTAAAAATTAAAATATTTTAAAATAATTTTTTATATTAATAATATAATTTTTTTATATATTTTAAAATATAAAATAAATAATAATATTTTATTAATAAAATAATAATTTGATCGAATCGAACTTAAACTTTAAAAATCATATTCAAAACTCAATTCAAGTCCCTTCTAGCTATAGATTTAGTTGACAATATAATTTATGGATAATTTAACAGCTTAGCAAATTTTTTCTTAATTTTTTTTTTAAATACATAAGAATTAATATAAAAAAATTTATCAAACTTTTATTTCTTCTCTTAACCTTAAACTTATAATACTATCAATCCATTATCCTATTTTGTAATTTTACTTTCATCTTTTCGTTTAATAGTTTAATGAACGGTATGACTGATGAAAGAACCATTTCATTACATCCATCTATATCAATATATTACTTTTTAAAATTTAAAAACCAAACGATACTCTAACAGCATGATTTTGTTCTTCTAAATGTGCACATGCACTAACATAATTGGAAAAAATATTTTTATGGCCACAACAGTGGACCTTCGGGAGTATGGTCCATGAATAAATTCATAATGTCATTTTTCATTTTCTAAACACAAGATACAGTATCAAACACATTTCGTATTTTCATTTTTTAAAAATGTTTTTTCATTTTCATTTAACAAACACATTTTCTATAAAATAAAAAATGAAAAACAAAACTTGTTTTTAAAAAATGAAAATAAAAATAAAAATATTTTCTATAATCAATCACAAAAATTTCAAAAAAAATCTTAAAATCCAACAAACCAAATGCTCCCTTAATATTTTACTTAAAATATCATAACAATTAGCCTCCTAACAAAGTTTTAATCCATATTAGTATTTTACCCTTGCATTGTAACTGGGTTTCAAAAGCAAACTTTGTTTTTATTGGAATAAGCTTTAATTTATTAAAAATATTATCTATAAAAAATAACGTATAAAAATATTATATTATTTTACAAATTTTAATATATAGTCGTGTCAATATAATTATATTTTGTTAATAATAATTATACTAATAATGTTAGTTTTAATAACAAAATAAAACTAAAACTAAAAATTAAATATAGTGAAAATGATTATTTATATACTACATAATTTATATCATGAAGATATTTATAGGTGTAATTTATATTTTTTTATTTTTAAAAATATTTATTTTTATTAACAACTAATGTGTGTATATTAATATTTTTATTTATCAAATTATTCATTTGCATCCTATTTGTTTATAATTTTTAAATGATTAGATATAAGTATTTAATATTTTAACATTGTAATTTGTAAAGATGTATAGAAGGTTTAAAATCATATTCACAATATTTATATTCTAATAATTAATACGAACAGATGATTTTTATTTTTATTCACATTAATTATATTATAGTTCATATGATTTGTTTATTTATTCATTATTATTTCATTGAAATCGTTATTTCATTTACATACATAATAATAATTAATAGAAAAAAAAGTTAATATTAGGAATGATCTTAATTTATATTGAAATATTCAATGTAATACTTATATTTTAAAAATCTTTAATGTGATATTTGAATTATAAATTTAGTAACTAATATGATATTCAATTCTATTGTAATTAACTCCAAAAGATGACATGTAAATGATAAATAGTTTTTCAGTATTATATTAATTAACAAATTTATAATTGAGGCATTACATTAAAAAATTTTAAATTTAAGTATCATATTGAATAATTTACAATAATTTAAGGGTCATTTGTAATATTAACCCTTTAAAATATCAATTGAAAATTTCCTAAAAATTATATTTTAAAAAATTTCAAATAATTATTTTTAGGTTTAATATCATAAAAAACATAAATTATAGAAAATGTTCAACATGGTAGTTGAACTTTAAAATTTTTTAATTTGGTACCTAACTTCTTGATTTATGAATTTATTAAATAATATAGTACTTGAGAGATTATTTGTATGCTATGTTTTATCATTTCAAACTAACTACATTAAAAATAACTATCAGATAACAAATTCAAATTGTTTATATATTATAAAATATATACGTTACAAAATATTTATCATGCAGTATTTTTGGACCCAAAAATTAATATAGATATTTTGGAGGAAATTAAATGTATCCAAAAAATAAAAGAGATAAGTTAAAAGGAAAAAAGTGGTTTAATTTCATTTATTGAATCTCTTAAAATAAGTGATTATAAAAAATATATAAAACTAAAAATTGGCATAAGTTGATCAATATATATATATATATATATATATATATATATAAAGGGAGGAATCATACCAGTGGCATAGCTAAAAATAATTTTAGTGGGATCATATCCATATATTAATTCATATTATATAAAACACATAAGGATTTTTTTACATTATATTATTAAAAAATTACGTAAATTTTAATTGTTTTAGTTATTAAAAAAGTATAATTCATTAAAAAATAACTATAATTTGATACTATATGATGCAATCACGCTTATAATATATTCATTTTTAAATTTATAAATTGAATTAAATATTATTTGATTATTATTATTTTTTGTACAAAGGAACTTGCATCTTTGAATAAAGAAAAAGTTATAATCATCACCTGTTTGATTAGAGAGGCAAGAAGCTCGATTTATCTTAAGTAATGTCTCTGTTTCGAATTTTATGAATGAAAAAAATAAATTTAAAAAAACTTGCTCTCTTATGGGGTTCGACTTTGGATTAATCGAAGCTTAAATTGATTATCAAACATCGAGGGTCTCAAATGAAAAAAAAGTTATAAATATTTAAATTTAAATTTTAGACTTATTGAATATCATTTTATAAAAATAATTATACGATGAATTGAACAAAACTTTGGGCTCAATATCATTTGATTATTGTTTTTTGTTATTTATTTGAGTAAATGTATTTTTTAAATGACATCATCTAAGTTAGAAGTTTTTAATAAAAATTTAATTTTTTTGTAAAATCAAGATTCTAACTGTAATAAAATAAAAATGTATACTCTTAGTATTCATATAATAACAAATATGAATTTGTTTTCATTTTAAGTAAAAGATCGAGAACATATTTAGCTATTATTCATTCATACTTAGCATGTGATTATATTTAATTATATACAAATTTAAAGATTTTTTATTTTGTTAGAAATCTTAATATTGCCATTATAAAAATGAATAAAAATTTTATTTATTGAGTGAGGTCAATTGACTAAAAAATTGTGTAGCTGCGCCCCTGAATCATGATAGGTGTGTAGTTTTTTTTTTTTTTAAATGATAAATAAAATCTAAGTCTTAAAAAAAGGAGGGAAATTATGTGATGAACGTTTAATTTTATTACATGCATATAAAAATAAGTTTATTTTATTTTGAAAATATAAGGACATAAACATCCCTAATTTTATTTTATTTTGATTTTTAGTAATTTTTTTTAACTAAATTGCTGTTTCTTGACTTACAACACCAATCTAAGTCAAGCGCATTATAAATAGTTTAGATTCTATATAGTATCTTTTTTTTTTTTTTTCATAATCTTTGTCTTTGGTTTTCTAATTTCACAGCATATTTAAAAAATGATTTTATTGTATTTTATATTAAAATTTTTAATTTTTTTATAAAATTGATGTAGCATAGATTTTAATGTCAAAAGATAAAAAAAAATCCTTTACTAAAACAAGAGAGATTGTTAAGGAAAATGAAATGGGAAAGCATAAAATATGGAGAGTGATAAACAAAATGGAATGGAAATATTTTATTCTTTTCTTAAGAGATATTTAACAAAATTTCAGTTACAATGCAAAAGGACCAAGATTTGGAAAAACTTATTCCAGAAGTTGATAGATAAAAGTATTGATCGCTTGTATATGTCAATTATGTGGCTTTCAAGTCTTCTTATTCGTGGGGGAGATTTTCTTTGTCAATAATCGTTGGACATGAGGAAAATAGTGGCTATAATCAGTCACGTAACCGGCGCCGCTAAATCTTAGAAAATATTTGAGGAAAATATTGCCTATAATGGGTTATGTAACCACCGCCACTAAATGTATGAAAATATATGTCGTAGCTACTATGATTGTGATGTGGTGGGCTACGATTTTGCCTGTCTGTCATTAGAAGAGGCTCATGGGGGCATGGGTCCTATCGGGGCTGAAGCGCAGTGGAGACAAAAAAATATTTTAACATGATATGTATTTTAAATAAAATTTAAAAAATTTTAATAATTCAATTTTTTTTATTGTTGAGATTATCATTAATTGCCGAAAGAGCATCTTCACTAATAAACATTTTGAATACTCATTTATATAATCGAATAAAAAATTAATAGCTAAATGATAGTTTAATTATGTATATTAAAAAAATATTGACAATAAAATTATTGTTCAATATTTTTCAAAATATAAAACTGCATTAAAGATAATTATAAAATTTTTAACAACTAGATCTAGATACAAAAGTTTTAATTTTTTAATACTATTATGTTATTTTTTAAAAATTTAATATATTTAAACTAAACTCTTATTAAATAAAATTAATCGTTCTGTCACTAAATTCATATATATCATGTTGCAAAATTTTGTATCTATTAAAAAATATTTTATGTGCTAGTGAATTTTTAAATATTTAATTTTATGTTTTTGTCACATACCATTTTTTGAAATAAAAAAATCTGAAAAAATATGTTTAGCTAAAGAAGTGATCAACAATATTTCAAAAAATGTAAATATAATGATATTGAAGATTTTAAATTTTGCAAGCAAAATTAAAAAAGTGACATATATCACTTAAAATATATTAAAAAATAAATAAATAAATAAGTATGATATGTATTACTTTTTAAATTTCATATATGCAGATAAAAAACTTTCATTAACAATATATTAAATAATATTTTCATAATAAATCCAGTTATATATACTAAACAATCAACAAAAAATTTACACTAATAATAAATCATATAATGATATCTTATAAAAAAATTAATTTTAAAATCTTAAAGATTAAATACAATTTTAATAATATATTTAAAATTAAATTTTATAAAAGATTATTATATAATTTATTGAAAAATGTATAACATATATACAATAATACATCAGATCATACAAATCCACAACACATTGTACCAATTGATCCTGATTTGCTTGTGAACTCGACATTCACACCGCCGCCCCCTCCCTTGAAAATAAGTCACCGTCTCTCCGATCATTTTCTCAAACGTTTAACACGCAAAGGATTGTCGCATACATAAATCAGGCAGGCTGAAAATGATTGGGCTAATGATCAACCCCACTTTGGTTAATTATTACTTTTGCTGCATATTTTATTAATTTTGGAAACAAATAATATATAAAATAAAAAATTTGTTTGGTTATAATTAAAAGCAAACAAAAATATATATGTAAAATTTTTAATAATAAAATGTATAATTCTAATTTTATTTAGATTATTTATGTTATAATTGTTATTATTACACTTCAAATATTTATTTATTGAAAAATATTATTCATTCCCACTGTTATCTTAATACTTTGGCCCTACATGATGTGACAATAATTTATTTATTTGATTGTAATATTTAATTTATAAATTAATTAATTTATTTATAAATTGGAAATTCCCATATTTAAATTATCTAATTATTATATGTCATATTAGGAGTACAAATTTACAAATATTTAAATTAAAAAATATAACTGCTTCTCTTATTCTAAAACTAGAACATTTATTCTTAAATTAGGACATTCTTTCTTTGTATTAAAAAAGAAATTGTATGATAAGAGTTTTCACTAGCGAAAGTGAGTAAGGAGTTATTTTTTATTATTTTTGTTATTTATTTTTTAAAATATAGAAAAAAAGTTAATTTAGATAAAAAGTAAAGTATTAATAATTTTTGAAGAATTAAAAATTAAAATTGTAGTAATTATTTCAAAAGAAAATATAATTTTTTTTATTTTTGTATAACTAAAGGGTCGGGTTCCCTCAGCTATAAATAGCAGTAGACAATAATACTAGTTTGAACATATATAGAACTTGAATTCCAATCTCCCATGATCACCATGGATCTTTATACTTTTATCCAACTAATTGAAGGGGTCTTAGCTTTCCTGCTGGTTCTATATGTTTTCTCGAGAAATATATCAAAATATTCTAAGAAAAGTTGTATCCCCGAACCATCTGGCTCATGGCCACTAATTGGTCACCTCCATCTCCTAGGTGGGAAAGAAACACTATGCAAGAAGCTAGGAGCTATGGCTGACAAATATGGCCCACTCTACTCACTCAAGCTCGGTAGCCGTCGAGTGTTGGTGGTGAGCAGTTGGGAAATTGCCAAGGATTGCTTGATCAACAATGACAGAACACTGGCTACGCGAGCAAATATCGCAGCTGGGAGGCATATAGGCTACAACAACGCCATTTTGGCACTTGCCCCATACGGAGAATATTGGCGTAATATCCGCAAGATTGCCACGATTGAGCTTCTTTCAAGCCATCGTCTTGAGAAGCTGAAGCACATTCGTTTCTCCGAAATGGACTTGTTTATCAAAGAGTTGTTCGGACTTTGTGCACAAAATAGAGCTGATAATTGCGCCCAAGTGACTATGAACGAGGTGTTGGAACGCTTGACTTTCAACATAAACCTAAGGATGCTCGTTGGAAAGCGATTTTCTAGTAGCACTTACGCTCAAGTAAATAGTGAGCCATGGCGGTACGAAAAAGCCATAAAACAAGCTGTGTATCTCTTCGGGATTTTCGTCTTGGCAGATGCTCTGCCGTACCTTGAATGGATGGATATTCAAGGGCATGTGCGTTCCATGAAGAAGACAGCAAAGGAACTTAACTCGGTAATCAGTGTTTGGCTGGAGGACCATCTTAGGAGAAAAAAGGAGAGCCAGAGTACCTGTGAAAGTGACTTCATGGACGTGATGTTAGCGAACTTGCCAGAGGACGCTGTAATTTCAGGGCATACCCGCGATACTATTGTGAAGGCAACAACCTTGGTATGGTTCCTATTTTGAGCTTTAGTTATTACTAGTATCTCATACATCTCTATTTTTTTTTTCACGATTTACACTTGATGTCTTTGATGGATATTTTCAATTCTTAACCTCTAAGGCTATATATAAATGCGTTAAATTGTGTCTAGTCTAATTAAAAATAGATTTTTACACTGAATTTTTATACATGTAATTTGGTTGTTTTAATTATTTTTATATTTAAAAGATCATCATTTTAAAAGTTTATTATCACGCTGTATAATCTCTAATGAAAATTACAACTTGTGTATAAAATAGACACAATGCTTACCATGAGAGTAAATCATTATAAATTTTGGTATTTAATTTTGTTACTTATTTTATTATATTTTTTAAAAATAAAGCTTTAATTTTAATGAAACAAGGTTCAATTAAACATAACCGTGTAAGCAAAGATCAAGGGTCTAGTCAACATTGCATTTAATTTTTGTAGTTTTGGAGTTAGAACACTTTACTCGTAATTCTGTACGGTACAAAACTGTTCATTTAATTATATTAATAGTTCGGAATTTATAGTCCAATGACATACAAATATATAAACCGTGCAGTCAATGATCTCTTATAGTGACATCAATAAATGACATTTTATCCTTCCTTCAAAAATCTATTTTTTTATTTTTATTTTTTATTAAATCTATTTTGTTAATTCTTTTACTTTTAAATTTTTTTTATTTTTTATTTTATTTTTTTATTAGATAAATTTTATAAGAAAATAAATGAAGGTAAGGATGATAAAATTCGTATCTAATTAGTTTCAATTTGCATCGATCTAGTGCTTTTAAAAAAAATTGATATTGTGTCAAGAATTTTTTTTTTAAAATTCAATATGATCAAAGACGAGTTTAATGTGTTTTATTTCATCTCTGATGTTTATTATTTAAAGTTTTTTTTTCCTTTTTATTTAATTTTTTGATTTTTTATTAAATAAATTTTATAATAAAAAAGTTAATTGAGATAAAGATGACAAAATAACTCATGTTCAATACGTTTCTATTTACACCGATTCAATTAGTGCACTATTTTTTTTTTTAAATTTAGGATAATAGGATTGAGTTTTCTTTTTAAATTGAGTTTGTGTAAAAATAAGGTTTTGTATGTTATACCTTATCCTAAATATATATAAAGTATGTATTTTATTATTTAATTAATTTTATACTTAAATATTTTATTAAAAAATTATTATTTAATACTTTAATTTAATAAATTCCCATGCCATCTTAGTTTTTTTTTTTTTTGGTAATTTTTTTCTTTTAAAAATTCTTTTATTAGATAAAATAGATGTAAATATGATAAAAAACTTATATCTAATAGGTTTTGTTTCGTCAAGATACAATCAGTGCAATATTTTAAAAAAAAAGATTGAGTCAAAATTTGTCTTTTTTGAACAATTTTTATCAAATCAAAATTGAGTTTGAATTACTATAAAAAGGATATGTACTTATTTATGTTTTTAATTTGTATTTGCATTTCTTAAATATTTTTATTATTTATTTCTAAAAAAATACATTTATATTTGTCCACCTATTATCATTCAGTAAAAATTAGTATAAAAAATTTACTTATCTTATATTTAAAACATAATTTAAAAAATAAAAAATAATCATATAGTAAACCATGGGTCCAATTCTAGTGACATTAAGTTTTTTATGTACTTCAAATTAGTTGAAATACTTTCCAGGAAAGAAAAAAAAAGACGAAAATACTGAGATTGATATATACCAAGAGTGGAAGAATTAAGAAAAAGCATATTAAAAACAAAAAGAAAAAATTACTAGGAAAGTGGCCACATCACATATGCTTAAAATTGTGCTGTTGTTTGCAGATTCTTACCCTGACTGGAGGAGAAAGCACATCTGTGACAATAACGTGGGTACTCTCTTTACTATTGAATCATCCAAGCGTGCTAAAGGCAGCACAAGAAGAGTTGGACCTCCACGTTGGAAGAGATAGGTGGGTTGAAGAATCAGATATTAAGAACCTGAAATACCTACAAGCCATTGTCAAGGAAACTCTGCGCTTGTACCCACCAGGTCCCATAACTGGAATCCGTGAGGCCACGGAAGATTGTTGCATTGCTGGGTATCATGTCCCTAAGGGCACCCGTTTGATCATCAACCTTTGGAAATTGCAGCGAGACCCAAGAGTTTGGGAAAACCCCGGCGAGTTCCAACCGGAAAGGTTTATGACAACTCATGCTCATTTTGATGTTAGGGGTCAAAATTTCGAGTTCATTCCATTTAGCTCCGGTAGAAGATCATGCCCTGCAATAACCTTCGGCTTGCAAGTTGTTCACTTGACACTGGGGAAACTGCTTCAGGGATTTGACATTAGAACACCGGATGGCAAGTCAGTGGACATGGCCGAAGGCTTGGGCCTTGCCTTGCCCAAGCTGAATCCTCTTGAAGTTGTCCTCACCCCACGCCTTTCGGAGGAGTTTTATAAGTGCCTTTAAGGCATAATAAATTTGAGATTTAGAACGTTGATAATTAATAATCAAGGGCCTTTGCTTAGTGGTCGTATCCCACCCTTTTAATGGATTGGGTATCTATATATCAGGCCTATAATACAATCTTTATGTTCTACTCCCAAAGGGGTGATATACCCTTAGCTCTAATTTGTGTAAGGGAAAAAATAAATTTTAAATTAATAGAGGATATGAATCCTTACTATTAAAAATAATATGAACCCTTTATTAATGGTTTCTATGGATGGAATTTCATAATTAGATTTTTAAAAAATTGAAATAAACTTACACTTATCAATGGAAATTTTTCTTGCCAATTAATATTACCAATGAAATTTTAAATTTAATTTCAAAAAATATTTTAATGGAAAAATAGTTTAGTGACAGAAATTAAAGAAATATTGATAGAAATTTGTCACCAAAACCCTCTATTAAAAATCTTATTATCCATGAAATCAAAGACATTGACAACGAAAATTTTTATCACTGATATCATTCTTTCTTATAGTGATAGATTTCAGTTTGATTTATGAAAAATTAAAATACTGCTCACTAATCAAAAAAAATTTCAAGACGTAGCCGAAACGTTTTATCCCTACCTACCACAGAATTAGGCTTTGACAAAAATAACCTTTGCTAGTGACACCTCTAATAAGGTGGTTAAATGAATTCAAATCCAAAATTCACTAAAAAAATCTCGATTCTAAACCTATTCATACCTAAATTGATAAAAAAAAAAAAGATTGAACTTAAAAACATTGAAACTCAAAATAATTAGAACATAGAACGAGATTTCCCAAATTTAAATTAGGATCTAGAAAAAAAATAGATCAGTAAAAATAAGATCTACAAAAAATTAAGATCTTGTCAACCTAGTGTTGTCTGCAATTCTGCAATAGAGGACGATTCCTTATTTGGCTAGAGAAGTAATTATCAAAGTTACTTCAATATTTTATTATGATTGTAATTTTTTTTATACTTGTAATTTTATAAAAAAAAAAAGAAATGTAAAAAAGTAAAGATAGCTATATATTAAGTTCATATTTTGGTTTATAATTTAAAAACAAAATTATCCTAACCAAACAAATTGTATTTTTTATTATTTTTATATTATTGTTATACCTTTTTAATTTTTTTTTATAAATTTAAGTAAATAAAAGTAAAATAATGTTTACAAACTATTTTGTTAAATTAAAAAAATTAATGAATCGGATTGATTTAAATGATAAAATGCAATTCAATTTTTATTCATATTTGGTTTGATTTTGAAAAAATCAAAATACTGCTCATTAGTCAATATTGTTTGTAAACAAAGCCGAACCTTTAGGCTTTGGCATGCTGGTGAGAGTGTGCTAAATATCAGTGGCAAGCGTATTGTCCGTCGCTGGTGAGAATGCGTAATTATAATTATAATAAATAAATTAATTAATCGTCTTTTTTTTTGGGTTAACACATTAGTTGGTTTTATAAAATCTATTCAAAACTTATCTTTTCTTTTATGAGCACTAGAAATATGTGTGCCCACTCCGTTTGGAAGATCAATAAAATATGTGAAAAAAATGTTTGAGAAAAAAAATGGGAAGAAAATTTTTTAAAAGTGAATAGTTTTTTAAGAAAAAATAGATGCTTTTTTTAAATAAGATATATTAAATAAAAATTGGAAGACATGAATATTCCTATTTTATCATGTAATTTTATTTTATTTTTTCATATATTTTTTAATTAAGTTAGAATCATGACTTAACTAGTAAGAATAAACTTAATCAGACATCTTATTTGTAATATCGATTACACTTCAAATAGATCAAGATGCTTAAAAAATTTAAGCTTCAATCAGCATCTTTTAACCTGCTCCATTGTGTAACTATAACAATAAATAATCAAACAACAATAATAATAATTATAAATAGAAAGCAGTCTGTTCCCATTTTAAATACTCGATGTTGTCAGAAGACAAATCAATTTAAAAGTTCTCCTTGACGAACCTCTGCTTCATTGGTTCATGTTTTCTAATTGTCCTACCATCATCAAAAGGCCGAATTGAAATCCAATCTAAATAGGTCGACCTCCCTACTCCAATCATGGATCTCTACACTCATTTCCAAGCAATTGCATGGCTTTTAGGCTGTTAAAAACTGCTTCACTACTAATGACAAGATATTCGCTAGTCGACCAAGATCAACTGCGGGAAAGTACTTAGGTTACAACTATGCAGCAATGGGCTTTGTCCCTTACGGAGCATATTGGCGTGACATGCGGTAGCTAGCAGTGGCTGAACTCTTGTCTAGTCGTATACTCGAAGCTTTAAAGCACGTCAGAATCTCCAATGTGGACGCATTTATCAGAGAGTTGTACTTGTTTTGCCAGAGGAATGAAAAAAATTCGAACAATAAAGTAGATATTAGCTACCGGCTGGAACTACTCATCATTAACATAATCCTACGAATGATTGCAGGGAAGCGATATTTTTCGGGTGCTGAGGGCAAAGATGATGCTGAGGCGCAACATGTAGTGAAAACCATCAAAGAATTTTTTTATTTTGCAGGTAATTTTGCTCCAGCAGACGTAATTCTCGTTTTAGAATGGATGGACTTTCAGGGCCAAGTGAAAAACATGAAGCGTGTTTCGAAAGAGCTAGACTCAATCATTGAAGGTTGGGTTCGTGAACATAAATTGAAGAGACATGACATGGGTGAAGCAGACAACAATCAGGACTTCTTCGATGTGCTTCTGTCAAAGGTTACAGAAGAATCTATATTTGGCCACCCTCGTGACACAATCATCAAGGCAACCGTAATGGTACGTTCTTGGTTATCTTCAATTTACTATATAGTAATTAATATATTACTTGAATTAGAATCAAATTAATACTACCTACTTGTGGTGATAAAAAGAATCAGGAACAATGGTACACATACACTTAAGCAAAGACAACATAGACCACATCAAATTATATGGATTATATAAGTTTTTTATTATTAATTTAAAATCCCATTAACGAGGGTTTATAAATATTTATTAGAATTAGTCAAAAATATATTTTAAAAATTTTATTATAAATTCAAAAATAAATAATATATTAATTACAATTTTTTTATAAATAAAAACACTCTTTAACGTTTGTCATTAACTTGGTAATTATGCTTAGTGTTATTATTTTGATTTTTCAAGTAAAAGTAAAAAATGTTTAAATATATATAAAAGTTAAATAATATATTACTTAAAAAAATTAAAAAAATTTTTTTAACAAAAAACAAAATTGTGATTTTATCTTCTTTTTTTTTTCGGTACGTTGAAATTCATTGTATTTGAATTACACAAATTAAAATAATTTTCTCTTATTTTATAAATCTTATTCCTCCAAATTAATATTTAAATAATTAAGACCCTATGTATTTACGTGAAGTTTGGTTTATATATGTATTATGTTTCATTATTAGATTATTTTTAAGTAAATATGATTTTGCATTTTACTTTTAAATTTGAAAAATTCATGATCGCATAAAGCACTTTCAAAAAATTACTCTGTAAAATATCACACTCCCCCAAGGAAAGTTGTATTGTAGAATGGCAAGCCAAGGATTTCAGTGCCCTTGTATCAACCACTACTAATTGGTAATCAAGGAAAGACGGTGGTTACAGTCGAGTGGAGATTATCCATTAATGGTCCGTTCTTTTAATTTATATTCTGTAGAATCAATAATAGCAGCAGCTGACACAACATCGATCACATTGACATGGATTTTATCCAACTTGATGAACAATGAGCGTGCCTTGAAGCGTGCCCAGGTAGAGCTAGACTCTAGAATCGACAGGGAAAGATGGGTTGAGGACTCTGATATGGAGAAATTATCTTATCTCCAGGTCATTGTTAAAGAAACACTGCGCCTGTACCCACCAGGGTCCTTATCGGTTCCACATGAAGCAATGGAAGATTGTTGTGTTGGGGGCTACCATATACCCAAGGGGACTCTTTTGTTTGTCAACTTGTGGACGTTGCATCGAGACCCAAGAATTTGGTCTAATCCTGAAGAATTTCTGCCCGAAAGATTTCTTTCTAGCCATGTGAACGTTGATGTTTTCGGTAAACATTTTGAATATATTCCATTTGGGTCGGGGAGGCGATCTTGTACTGGGATATCAATGGCAATGCAAGTGACACGACTGACTATTGCTCGTTTGCTTCAAGGATTTGATTTGACAACTCCATTGAATATGCCGGTGGATATGACCGAAAGGTTAGGCCTTATCATGCCCAAGGCAACTCCGCTTGAAGTTATTCCTAGTCCACGCCTGTCTGCACAGCTTTATGATCAACTCTAAACAGATATGATCAAGCATACTTGGTTGCAACTTATGCTGCATCTTGCTTTATATATATATATATATAAATGACTATTAAGAGTTGGACTTTGATCATTAAAAATAAGATCCGAAAAAAATCATTAAAATTAAGGAACTAGTCATCTTTCTTTCTTTATGCATTCATTCTGCTTCGATGGCTTTATCTCTGGAAGCTTTTGCAACTCCAACATATACCCACACAGGCCACAATTTCCTCTCTTCTCATTTTTTATTTTTTTTTCTGATCAAGGTTGATTTGAGATGCAAGGGTCTTCTACATTTGCATTGTGCCGCCAGTAGAGAAAGGTGAAAATTGGGGCGGGTAGTGCAAGAGAGAAAGCCAATCGTCCTTACTACCCAAAGCTAACTGAAATAAAAGGGGACTAATTATACTAGTTTGTATAGATCTATTGTTACAACCCATCTTATTATTGTCTGTCAAGATGATTATGCTGCCAAAGTCCAATATGGTGAACTGACAACCCAATATGACGAAGACCCATTGTTTTTACCATTAGGCGCTAAAGAAAAGCCTAGTCGGGTCGTGGGGTTGATAAATTTGTCTTGCCATTAAAGTTTTTTAGTAATCAACCCAAAACCTTGCGAATGAGAAATGCACAATATGAAGCAATCATCGAGTAACAACAGCAATGAATTAATGACCAAGAGCAACGCTTCAATGAGCAATAGCAAAGACTCACTGCTTTAGAGGTCATGTTAGCAACAATGCAGCATAGCATATCAGTAGGTCAGTCTTATAGCATCGTTCACGTAGGATAACTTTCTGTTGCAAGTCAGGCAGAACCTTCACTACCACTCATGAAGTATGATTTTGTTTGTAAGTTTAATATTAATTTGTTTATTATATTTATTGATTTGGTTTTAATACTTATATTTCATTTAATATTGTAGCAAGATGTTGGGACTCAGAGTATGACCCTTGCTTAGGCTACTATGAATGAGTTATCTAATTATTCGTTGGAGCATTTATCTAGAGGAAACTTCATAACCATTGAGTCAAAGGAAAAGTTATTTAATAAACCATCATTTTCTTTCATTGGTGTGAAAAAGGTTAAAGAATTTTGTGAATTGGATGAATTATCAGCTATTTATATTGTTGCTTATATAAGGTTAGCTTATAAATACAAATATGCACATTCAATATGTATTAATTTATATTACAATGTAATACTAACTACCATTGTTGATTGTTATCATACAGCTTCCTATATAGAAAGCTCAATGGGAGACAGTTGATCAACATATTTAGATTCATTAACCCCAACTTTATTAGTGAGCAGAGTGACACAATCGCTTATCGTGCTAATCATGTGATTGAATGTATGAAAATATCGACTGATTATTATTTGTTCCCATATAATGCGCAATGAATTATATTCCAACCTTACCCAAATATGATCTAATGTATAATCTAAATATATCATTGTTATTATTTTGTAGTCGTCATTGGGTGCTTATTGTGATTGACACTAAATCTTTAACTTAATACTTACTTAATTTAATTAATCAAATGGCTATACCTAACCCTGATATTTAAACTTTTATAAAGAGGTATTACACTTTATTATATTATATATCTTCTGTTTCTTCATAAGTAATTTTATTTATGTCTTAAATAATTTTTTTCTTTTTAATTTAGGGTAATATCTGCATTTGATAAAAAGACAAAGAAACCGAAATAGATGTTATTACCGATAAATGTGAAATTTATTCTTTTATGTTGAGTTTATATAGATAAATATTTCTTAAACCCATTCAATTTAATTTTAGGTACCTCGTTAACCCGGTAATACTGAATGTGAATATTATATTCTTCGATTTATGCAAGAAATAGTTTTATATGATTTTATGACCACACCATTCAAGGTTAGTATAAATTTTATAAACTCGTTATATCTTCCAAAAAATAAAAAGCTAAATTATATTATTATTTATTAATATTTACTTTTGATTTTTTTTTAGTGAGAGAGTAAAGAAAGCTTCACGGTAGAGGAACTTGATGAAGTTCGTAAAGAATAGTATGAGTATGTATTATCATTTATCAATGTTGATAAACCTTGAGATTAGATATTGTTGGTTGAATGTAAATATATGATGAATAAATTATTGTAATGTTTTTAACATGTCATGTTGAATGAAAAATTTAAGTTTGTAGATTGGGATATTGGTTTAATATTATTAGTATACTTAATATGAATACACTATGTATTCTTAATATATTATTGAGTACGATTATTTTATAAAAGTATATTAATATGGAACATTATCAGTTTTAAATTTGGATGTGTGGTCAATTTATTTAAATACAATAATGTTCATTATGTACATTCTAAAATATAATTCATAGTATGACATATATAAACCAAATATTTTCTGGGCATACATATGCAACTGACTTCAAATGTTTTCTGAGCATAAACTTACAATTGACTTGACAAATACAATATCACATATACAATATTTTTTAATGGGATTAATGAATGCGTTTTTAGCAAGAAAACGCCTTAAATCATCCATAACAAAATGTTATTGAAGGCATTTTTCAAAAAATCACCTTCAATAATTCGACTATTCAAATTTATCGTGTGGAATATTGTTGGTGTTTTGAGTCAAAAACGCCTTCAAATTCTGTTTCAACATTTGTGTATGGATTACTGAAGATATTTTTGAAAAAAATCGCCTTTAATAATCCAGACTAAAAATTTATTGATTGGATTATTAAAGGCGAGTTTGGCCAAAAACGCTTTCAAAAATCGATTTCATATTTTTTTTATAGATTATTAAGGGCATCTTTTTGCCAAAAACACCTTCAATATTCTTTTCAAAATTTTTTAAAGCAATTGGTGAAGGTGTTTTTGTCCAAAAAATGCCTAGAATAAACAATTACAAATAATATCTGTAAAAACCCAAAAAAGGTTAAAATGAGGGATTGAACCTACCACCTTATGGTTAACATACATACGATCCAAAATTTTTTATATGATATTTATTGAAGGTCTTTTTTTTACCAAAAACGCCTTCAATAAGCTTGTAAAATTTTTTTGTGAAATTAATAAAGGCATTTCTTATAGAAAACGCATTCAATAATCGCATCATTTTTTTATGAGGAGATTATTAAAGGCGTTGTTTGACAAAAACGCCTTCAGTAATTATCTATCAATTTTTTTAATGAGATTAATGAAGTTATTTTCTGTCAAAAAATGCCTTTAGTATTCACTCAAATTTTTAAAATAGAATTATTCAAGGTGTTTTAGTCGATAAACGCAACTAATATCAAATCTTGGATAGTATTTATAAGTATCAACGTCGCTATTTGAATATTTAGTGATATTTTAATAATAAACACCTTAAGTTTTATAAAAATACGAAAGTTAGTGGTGTTTGTAAGTGAAACGACGCTACAAAATTATCACTAATCTTTTATTTTCTTCTAATGATAATTTGTGTTTATTAACACTGCTAGATAACTAATGTTAATTTTATGTTGTTGGATTTTTTTATTCATTTTAAAAATTTATGATGATAATTATAAATAAATAAGAATTATAATTTTGTTTACATGCAATAAAAAATAACACTTTTATTTTGGTGTAGTATAGTTGTTATTCATTCATCTTAATGTATAATTGATGAATGTTTGTACAGTTTGTTGGGTAGCATTTTTCCTGCTTCTTGCATAAATAAAATTGCCATTTATTAAAAAAAACAAAAGTTTTATTTTATTCTTGACTAAAATTTTGTACCTTGAGTTTCTATAAATTAAATTAACTAACTATGATTTGAAACCTAGTAGGTTAGTATTTCAATAATTGTCTATGTAATTTTCTTGATTTCACAACTATTGAGGAAGAGGTTAGGTGATTGGTTGATATAACTTTAGTTTGGTTAAGGTTTCAATCAAAGTCAAATCAATGCCTTAGATTGGCATCTGTTAGACTGTTCAATGCTGACGAAAGATTGAACCCATGTCCCATATCATTTGCTCAACAACCCCATTTTTTTTTTTTTTTTGTTTATAATGTCATAATGTAGTTATTTGGTAGGAAACCTCATTTGACTTTAGGCCTTAGATATTTCACTCAGCTTTTACGTCAAAGTCTGGAGTTTGATCCCTAGATCTTGGACATTGCTTTGTTTATTAAATTAACCATTTCATTATTAATTAATAGTTTTTAAACTAAAAATTGATTATTTTTTATTTATTTTCTTATAACATATTCATTAAAGTTCTTATTCAAATAAATATTTCTTAATCGATAATTTTCTTATTAAATAAAATATTGACTATTTTTATGTATTTATTTCTTATTTACTTACTAATTGAGAATCCCTCTAATTAATTAGAATTTGGGTTATTATTTGCTGCTTCTTGGGACCGGCTTGTGGTTAATTTATTTGGATGCATTTATAGGGTACAAAAAGCATTCATTAAAAAGATGAAATATTTGAATTATGTTAAAAAAATCTCAAAAGTAATTAGACATTAACTGTATTTATATTATGCAAACTTTTTTAATGGCACCACTATTGTATCATACAGTTGGAAACTTTCACTTCTGCCTTCACCATGTTACCTGTTACCTTGCTTGAAACCGACAAGAAAATAGTATCAAGTCATGCAAAGGTGTGTGCCAGTATTTTTCAGCTGGCGGTCTGACTCAACCGTCTAAGGCTTAAGAGCAAGTTTGCTGAAAGCAGTACTTATTCGTTCATCAGCAATCATTTTGTTGTTCTCATAGAAGTCTAACATCTCTATCGAGATGTTTTTCACCTGCCAGTTTCAATGAAATGAAGTTAAGATGTTGACAAATAAAGCACTCTTTATAAAAGCTTAATTGCAATTGTGACATGATGGACCTCATTGCAGTCTATCTAAACTTCACAGCTCGACATGCAATGCTCAAATTAAAAGGTGGTGACGAGTAAATGCTATGTAATTTACAGTAGAACGATCTCAGAAAATGCATTATTTCTTCCCGGTTAAATATCTGAGGTGAAAGTGCCTCACCAGACAAAAGGTAAAAGAAAATTTCCAAAAACGCAAACACTTTTTGGTACATTTAATTAAATAAAATTTTGTACAAAGACTTGTGTTTTTGTATAACAAAAGAAACCACAACATTGTGAATCAGATTTAGCTTAGAAAACTCACCACATTCATATCAACGCGAAGCTCTTCAAACCAAGTGGTGATATCTTTCTCTCTGTATACACTAAGCAATCAAATATGGCGGATGTATAAGAATAAGGTCCATCTTGTATGTGTCATTTACAAGTCCCCTGTGTTTCAGAAAACCAAGTTTTAGTATATTTATTCAGTTAAATAAAACTTTGTGTAGACACCCAATTGGGTCCAGGCCTAGATCAATTGGGCCTGGCCCAAATGGGCAAGGCCCAATTGAATTTTTATCCTGTATTTTTTTTTCTCTTTTTTCTTTTTTGTACATCTGTATTTAATTATTTTTATTTAGAATATATTTATATGTATATAGTTATATATTATTATTATTATTATTTATTATTTTTATTATTTTTTAAATATATTTTTGGGTTTATCTTATTATTTTTTTAAATTATCTGTTAATTTTATCTGATCCTTTTTAATTATCTGATTATTATTTTTTTTTATTTATCCTATCTTTTCTAAATTATCTATTTTATTTTATTTTTATTTATTTGATTTTGGAGGGCTGGGATTGAAAGTTAAACAATCCCACTGGGAATGAGAATTCAATCAGAAGAGTCCAGACTGGATTCAAAGATTAAATTCCCGTCCAAAGGGGAATTGGGATTGATCAGAAACTCCTGATCAATCCCTATATAAAGGACCCCTGGGGTAGACTGAAAAACACAAAGAAAACAGTAAGCAAAGCTATTGATTTGAGAGAAAAGGAGGCGTATAGGAAGCTAGGAAAAGTTTAGGAGTGTTCTGGGAGTGAGAAAAAATTTTTAGAAATTTTTGGCGAAAAATTTTTAGAAATTTTTTGCGAAAAATTTTTCTGGAAATTTCCAGATTCCGGCGAAATTTGAATTTTCCGGCAACAATTCCGGCGAGCATTGAAGTTTCCGGCAACCTGCCCAGTTTCCAGTGAAGAATCCCAGAAACCGGTGATATTCCGACCAACTTTCGACGAAATTTTCAGATTCCGGCGACATTTTTCAGAATCCGACACCGGTGTTCTTCAGCTTTTAGAGAGAAGGGAGAGGAAAAGGAAAGAAGAGAGAGAGAGGGGAGGAGCGTTCTGTCGAAAAATGAAGGGGATTGCCTTTTATACCCTCCCAAAACGACGTCGTTTTGGCCTTAAGTAACCAGAGGATCTGCGCGTTTTGCCGAACCCGACCCGACCCGAGCGTCGACCCGCTTTTTGACCCGCGCATGCTGCCCCTCCTCCAAGCCGAGCCGAGCCGAGCTTCCAAGCCGCTCCCCCGAGCCGTTTCTCTTCCTTTAGCCGAGCCGAGCCTCGATCCGAGCCGCTCCAGGTTTTTTTTTTTCATTTATTTGTTTATTTATTTGTTTATTTTTTTATTTATTAGATTAGGTTTATTTAATATTTTTTTATCTTTATTTTATTTTTATTTTATTTTTTATTTTTATTTATTTTCACTTTCATTTATTTATTTTATTATTCTATTTTCTTTAAATAAAAATCAAAATTTCCAAAAAAAAAATATTTTTAGGGAAAAGTTGAAAGTATTAATTTTTCTTAAAAAAAATAAATAAATTTCAAAAAAAAGGGTTTTTGAGGAAAAGTTGAAAGTATCAATTTTCCTTGAAAATCAAAATTTTCGAAAAATATTTTTAGGGAAAAGTTGAAAGTATCAATTTTCCTTGAAAATCAAAGTTTCAAAAAAAATGTTTGTGGGGAAAAGTTGAAGGTATCAATTTTTCCTACACAAAAAAATAATCATTCTTTCCTTCCTTTTTATTTTGATTTTTAATTTTGATTTTTCTTTAAAGAATTCGACGACAGAGTCTCCGCAAGTGAAACAGTAGTTTTTCTTGCATACTCTTGAGGTGAGGAAATTTTCTCAATTTTTTGCTAAAAGTATTAGAGTCAATTGAGAAAAATTTTCAATAATTAATTACTTGGTAAAATTTTAAGACTTTTGGATAACACAAATTTAAGTTGGTACCATCTTTTGATGGGCGTTGTGAGGATGCTATAACCTTCCTCACACGTAATCGAACTCCCGAACCCTGTTCTGGTTAGCAGACCTGAACCTATTCTTTTAGGGACCCTTAAACTTAGGTGTTCCTTGAAAGGACAGATTCTTTAGGTGGTCAATCGCACCTAGATAAAAAAGATTGGTGGCGACTCCCTAAAGTCAATGTCTAGCGATAGATCCCCGGATCTAGACGTTATAACACTTTGAAGTAGGAGAAAAGAGAAAGGATCCATGAGACAAATTTAGACCAGTCATTGATCATGACAAAAAGGCATGCTCACTAGTGCAGCCGCCAGCCAGTCTCAATGTAACCTACCTTCACATGCGAGAAACTATGCATCTTGATATACAAGATGACGAACTATGTCTCTACTGTGGGCACTATGGAGTTGCAAACCAGCTAAATACATATGAGGGATACTAAAAAATTCCAAAATTTCCATCCACAATTTTCATTAATTTCGGTTCAGACAAAATAGTTTTCTTAAATACAACTGCACTTAATTCTACCCCAGCCAGCTTCAATACTCAGTTTCTCAACTTAGAAATATTAGCAAAGTTACCAACTTCATGTACAGCTTAACAGTAACCCACAAGGTAACCTACATGCACTGTAGCACTGACATGATCCTATATAGTTTCATAGGCCGGCTATTTAAAAATCTATCATCAATCTAAAAAAATCAAAACCAAACGGAGTCTCGATTCAGGCTAAGTTCTGTTTGATGTAGATATAAGTTGCCAGTCAAACAATTACAGTCCTTATCTTTGTTCCTAACCATCAATTGTACTTCATGTATGTCTTCTTGTGTGTGTGTTTATGTATTATGCATCTTCATTTTTTTTTTTGTGAGAAGAAATTTGAAGGTAAACAAGAAGAAATTCAAAGATAAATAAATTACTCAATTTATTAAGTCAAGGTAAAATATGTTGTATCTGACAGTTTAAGACAGATTACTATAAATCATATATTCGAGATGATCTCAACAAACGATTACCGATAAAATTCGAACTCAAAATCTTTTAATTTAAAAAGACGAATCTTAATCAATTAAACCAATCATTTATTGATATACATCTTCAATTAATTCTTATTAATCGTACCGAAAAGGCTAAATGGTCCACAGGTAGTTCACAAAGTCAAAGGCAAAATGCTTTCAGCAGCTCGACTTAAGGAATACTTTTTTTAGGGCATATTTCTGACATGAATTGATTATTTTGAACTTCAACAGTTACTGACGTTGGAGTTTGGCACTTACCAAGATAATTGAGTCATACTCATATCATTCATGCCAGCATCCTGCAACAACCTGCCAAGGTGACAGGCACAAGATACTACTCAGATGTGCCAAAATAAACACTGATGCCATCTAGCAGAATGAACACTATTGGAATAATTTAAACTTAGAGTAGCTTAATTCCAATGAATTTTATATTGCGAAAGGTCATATTAAAGTCGTATATCAATTGTAAATTATTAGATAAGGCTGCATTGAGTTCAAGTTCACTAAAAGTATTTTAATAAGAAATAAATCGTAAATGTCCATATCGATAGTATAAAATAAGCATTCACTAAATGCTAACCTAATTCTATGAGAATTAATTTATTGATATCAAATGATAAATACAATTATGTCATCAAGGAACTAAAATGATTTAAAAGAACAATAGAATAAAGTGGGGAAAAGAAGAAGTGTATAGAGTTAGAGCTTAACACAGATAGAATGACCTTAAAGGATTCTAATTCTATCTCAAAGTAGTCTGAACTTACCAAGGCAAAACTTAAGGTTTCAGTCCTTTCTTATTCCAACCATAAATTGTTAACCATGCAAAAGATTAGTGATGCAAATTAAAATATAACTACAGATACATAAAGACTATGGCAAAGAAGATAAAAACTTACTGAGATAATGTGCGGTAAGGATGAAATACAACTAAATAATAGTTAAGTGCTTCTAAAATCTTCATTTCCATTTCAAGTATATCTTTGATTTCATATCTATACTTTTCATCAGAATCTGCAAAGTAAATATGCCGGAATGCAGTAAAATACCAAATGTCTGGGAAGTTCAAAGGATTAATCAACCAACTTAGTAATAAGTGATTACATAATTTTTTTATGTAAAATACAAGAAGTCTAGCTTGCACTGTGCTTTCTTCTGCCTTGGAGGCCAAATATAAGCACGTAGGAGCAACGAGACGTGGGTCATATTCAGTCATACTCTTTCTGAAAGACATAAAAAACTATGGTTAATGATTGACAACACATTGTATGGTGGAAAATTGAAGCTTCTACATAATTTACATTCAATGCATCTCTATCCCATGTAATAATTCATGGTTGCATAGCGGGACAAAGAATAATGAGCAAATAGCATGTTTGGTGCACAAGATTATAAATAGAATATGATAAAATGATATTATGAATAAAATTAGATTAAATAATATCATCTTATCTTGTGTTTAATATATGTAAGGATTACAATATAATAATTTTAATTATTGGTCAAAATTACTTACTCAAAGTTTATATAATTTAAATTATTGATATAACTTTTAAGGATATAATAGAACATATGAGTTCAATCTTATAAATTAAAAATAATCATCTCTATTTTAAGAGGATTGAATCATCCTATGCTTAAAGAATGATTAATCCTTTTTGCAGTCTTATCCCTCTCTTTAGGTGTAAATTAAACATGGTATAGGATGATTATCATCCTATCCCATCTATCATCCTAAGCACCTCTAATTTTGCAAGGGTAATTAATTATAAAGCTCTAACTACAATGAATAAGTCTTATGTGAAGAAGTACCAAATCATGCAGGCTTAAGATTTGACATAGTTAAAGAAAAGAGAATAAATTAGGAAATATGAAATCACTCATGATGAATTTGTAACATGTTAAAACAACTGGAATGTTGTAGTTGAAAAGTCACAAGAAATTCAAAGCTTGAGAAAAAACCAATGAAAGTAAATGAGGGAATAGGTTATGGTCTGCTTGTCATCAATGACTAGCATGACCTTTTACATCACCATTACTAAACTATGCAAAATACCTGGTATAGACACGTCTCATATATGTAACTGCAGTTGCAACAACCCTGAAATATTAACCACATCTTAGAGATAATAACACTTCGCGAAAACTACGCCAGAAAAAGAAGTTTTGTCCATTGAGTTTGTAATGACAAGAAGTTATACTAAATTCATTATGCAAAGAAACATACTAGGTTCACTGTTTTTCCAGGATATAATGGTCTCATAAATGGAAGAAACTAACTCTGTTTAAGCATGATAACATGTTCAAGGATACATAATCTTCACGACTACTTTCTGTTAGCAAACTTTGGGTGATTAATTGCTACAATTTTCCGCATAGAATTTGTAACCAACTTTTTCAGAAGGAAGCCATTGTGTTATGGGTCAAAGTTACAGCAAACAAAGTGCTTTAAGTATAGATTAATTTGATAAACCAATATAAGAGGTTTGCGAGTGAGTGTTGGTGCATGTGCATGTGGGTAATTAATTATCAACTAAAATCAGTAATAGCACTACAGCAGAGATACATAGCATATAATCAGAAACCTATGTGTTCTCATTTTTAAGTAGCCACATTGATCTTCAGTAAGTGATTAAAAAAAGATGTTCTGCCTTTAGATAGTCCAGTTCAGTCCAGGGATAGCACCATGTGACAGCTAGGATATAGAATAAATGTCAGCGGCATAAAAAAACTATATTAGCGGAATGAAAAAGAGATATTAGTCACATTAGCAGTTGAGCTATTACAGATTCACCAATAAAAGCTACAATTAAACATTGTCAGCATTAGGAAACCACAGCAGTATACGCAATTTAGAAAGGAAAAGTAAAGATAAAAAAGATTAATGGCATCACTGAATGAAATGGTCAATCATTTCAGCTAACAGAAAGGAATTTCTTAAAAAACCATGAGATAAGATCAAACCTTTGCCTCACGTTAAGATGTTGAGCCAGTTTCAATATATCTATGAAAGGGAAAAAAAGCACAAAATCACTAACATTAATGAGGAAGTTACATGGAGCAAAGCTATTAGTTCAATTAAATTAGGCAATGCACATATTTGCATGCAAATAGCTTTCCAAAAACCACCAATTTCCTTTTATAATTCCAACTACAATAATAAACCACAAAGTAAATTTTAGTACAGAAAAAAATTCTCGAAGTGAATCGTGTTCGTGTTTAATTTACTTTGCTCGAGTTTTCCAGAAATCATGATTAACGTTCCAAAATTAAGAATTTGGAATTTTCTTTTCGTGGTCAGGACTCGAGATTTTGTTTGGGTCACCCTAGATTAAGCAGGCCGGTTTTCGAGAATCCGAAATTAGAGTTTAAGGCCCGCATTTATGGATATGGACTGGGTGGGCTTGTTATTGCCCAATAAGTCTTTTTCAATTGTACAAAGCAGTTGCTCTATAAAATTTGATATATATACGTATATTTAAAAAATTAATTAAAAATAAATTTGATATATGTCGATTTTTTAATCTATAAAATTTAAAAGTTTCTCTATCCAATAATTGAATGGGAAAGAAAAATTAATTACACATTATTTTCTAGACTGCCATCTTAAAAAGGAAATAAAAAGATTTTTTTTTGTCATGTTCATGAAATTTTTTATTTTAAAAGTAATAAATTGATTGAGTTTATTGAAAAAAATCGATATTTTATAAAATGATCATTTTAAAATAATATTTTTATACAAAATTTGAATAAAACATAATGAATGATAGAAATTTTGTCATAATTTTTAATGAAAATATTTATTTAAATAAAAAATCAAAACTTATTTAAATTATTTGAATTTTGTATATTTGATATGTGTATCAAATTCTTTTAATCCGTCATTTCAAATTTTCAATTTTAATTTTAAGTACTAAAGTTTTAATGAAAAATCTCACGAATTTTTAATCTAACAGATTTTATTCTAACTTTTTTCCTTTCACAAAAGCTTGTAAGTCATTGTTAAGTTCTATCAAACTATAATTTTTTTTTGGTAACATTATATAAACAACAAATTAGTTAACTTTAAATAAGGGATTAATGTTATCAGTAAGTTCCGAATCAGTCCTCAGGTGAATTGGACCAAGTGAAGTAGAACTTGCTGATCCTTTGATCAGCTCTGGAGCCTGCCTGCCTTGATTATCTAAACTATATGGTAATTGAAAGGCTACAGAAGTAAAGTATGAAAGCCCGGGACGATGCAAAGGGAAAGGCGTTTCCGAACTACCCTGCAATCGTACATGATGTCAGGATATCAGGTAAGGAACCGATAGCAGCCTTGAAATAAATAAAAGTACCCTGCAATCGTACATGATGTCCAATATGATTTTCACTACTATTTATTTAGTTTTTGTATTCTATAATATTTTAAGGAATTATAAAAGTAGGGCCGATTTATAACGGAAACCGAAGGGTCTTGGGCTCCAAAATTTTGGGAACCCCTTTAATGCGTATACATATTTGTATTAAATACATTTAAATTAGTTATTTGACAAAAAAATATTTATTTTATTATTTTTTGTGTTTTATAAATTAAATTTATGCATTATAATTTAAAAGATGCTCAAATCACATTTATAATTATTTATTTATTATATCCAATAATTATTATTTGTAAATTTTAAACTTTATATTTGTTAACAACTCTTTTTGTTCATTATTTTTTACTTTTATTTTTAATTTAAATCTCTATCACATGTTGTAATTCTTTTTTTAACAGAAATATCATATTTGAACTATTTTACAAAAGAACAAAAAATTCCAAACTTGTAATCTCAAATTTTTATCTTCATTCTTTTAGAAGTATATTTAGTTTTCCTATTTTGATAAAATATTTAATAATTGATTTATTCATTTTTTATTTCACTTTTAAATTATTAAAAAATAAAAATATTTTGTGTAATTAGTAATTCAATAGTTAATTATAAATCATGTTATCATTAAAAATATAATGTTGTCATAGTAATATTTTTGTTTGGTAATTTTATGCTCTTATCATATATTTATTAGTATATTATTTGTGCATATATATATATATATATATTAATAAGCATGTTAAAATACTACTTAAAAATAAAATATATTTTATATTATTAGTTAATCCTCTTTAAATTATATGTAAAAATTCGTCACTGTATAAAAGTAAATAAAATATCACACAAGGCCAACTTTTTTACCCTTGAAACGACATTCTTTTTAATATGCTATAATTTTTTATATTTAAAATTATAAAAAAAGAATGTCGTTTTAATATGTTTTTAATTTTTTTAATCACTTAATTATTAGTTTTTAATATGTTTTTTTAGTATAGTATGTAACTTTACCATTTCATAAAGTATTTGGGGCCAACAACGAAATAGTTTTCATTTATTTATTGCAACATAGCAGTAACTTTTTTGTCTAATTTATGCTAGAGACCTTTGTATTTTGTCAAATATTGGAATTTAGTTCACATATTATAATTCATATGAATTTAGTTCTCTTATTATTTTGATTTGATAATTTTAGTTCAAAAATTAATTTTGTTAATTTTTTGCAGTTAAAAATGGTAATGCTATCATTGACTTTTTCTACGTAGCATTTACTTGTTAATGTAGCAAGTTGGATTGACGAAATCAATTGCTAAATTATGCAAATAGACTCTATGCTCATACTAAATCTGAAGTTTAATCCCTTTAATATAATTTCATAAAATTTTAGCACTACTATAAGTTAAATTTAATAATATTGGTCTAATTACTAATAAAAATCATATTTTAATTTTTTTAAAAGGTAATACTTTGATTTTATTTTTAAAAATATAAAATTTTCATTTTTTTATAAAATTTTTAGATTTATTTAAAATATTAAATTTAATATATTTAAATATATTAATTTATGAAAAAAATATTTTTGAATTTTTTAAAATTAGATTTTATTTTTTAAGAAATTTAATATTTCAAATTTTTTGAATTTTCTAAAATTTTGAAAATATTAAATTCACTTTTATTAGCTTTATAAGTGAGATGGTGATTTAAGAGGAAGTAAATTGGATTTCTTCAAATTCTTTTCCAAATAAATGATTTCAATATAATTAGATGAAAATTAAAACCAATATCAAAATATTATACAAACAATAATAAATTGATGAACTATAAGCAATATGAACTATAATCAAAATAAAGATATATGGATAGAGAAATCAAATATAAGAATTTATAGAGGTTTGGTCATTCTCTATAAGGTACCTATATCCTCTCTTTTAGTTATCCACACCAAAAATTTAATTCATTATACTTGAATTGAAATTACAACCCTATCTTTTTCTCACAAAGGCTTAAGATGGAAACTTTATACTCTCTACTTTCTAGGCTAACTAGTAACCTTTCAATTTCATAAAATTAATAGGGTACCTCACCTTTTGATTACAAAATCACTTAATAATAATGCAAAGTTAAAATACCTCTTAAAGGCTAAGTGTTTACCTAATGAAGTATAAGAAAATGTAATGAATGAAGAACAACAATATTTTGGATACAAAAACTATAAAAGATATTGAACTTAAGTTCTAAAAACTCTTGATTCTAAGAGAAAATAAAAATATAACTTGTTAACACGTGCTCTCTTGCTTTATCAACATTCTTGGTGTGTTGAAATAACCAATATATAGAGAAATTGAAGAGCTAGCCGTTGAGAATGCTTAGGAGAAGAAGATAGCTGTTGAATGCTTGAAAAAGTAGCTATTGGACACATCCTAAGCATGACCCGATCGATCCCTTCCATGAGAGGATCAATTGGTTCATGTTTTAAGCCAATTTTTCCTTTGAAAATGCCTACTTGATCGATCTCTTTATGTAGAGGATCAATTGGTTCAAGAAGGTGATCTATTACTTACATAGGGTGATCGATCCTTCTTTATGCATGAGCACAAGTCTGCATTTTGTAAGAAAAATCAATCAATCCCTTCTTGAGGGGATCGATCATATCCATGGCTGGCTAGTTGTCTCTTGTTTTGTACTATATTTACTAATTTGATCATATCTTGAGTTATACAAATCCAAATCACAAACCGTTTGAAGATTTAGAAATTAAACTTAAAGAGCTTTCTATCCATATAAAATTCATCACCTAATTCATAGTGTATGAATTATAGTAAAATTTTAAATCTACCCTTATGCAGTTTTTAGACAATTGAAGAGTATCTAGTAAAAATTCAAAATCTTTTCTTAAAAATTTTAGATTTTGATTTTGTTTGTTACATTAGAAAGTAGACTCAAAGAGCATTTCAACCATATAAAATTCAAATATTAAAACTTTGTGAATTAATACAAAAAAAAAATACAAAATTTCAATGTTGGAAAACTTTGTTCTTGTAAAGCAACTTTCTTAAGTTAATCTATTTCTCAAAACCAATATTATCAAAATTATATTAAGTCCAAAATGAATAAGTTCATTTTAAAAATAACAATTAGACTTTCATTTAAGCTCAAATAAATAATCTTGAAAGATAGATTTGGTTTGAAAAATATAAAAACAAAGAAAGGTTTATTTATACTTTGAAAAACATATTATTTATTTAGTACCAAATATAAAACTTAAGAACATGTACTAAATAAATCTTTTTCAAAATCTTGATCAAGCTTATTTAGCTTAATGTTTTGTCATTTCAAAATAAGGATCAATTCAAGGCTAATAATCTCCCTTTTTTTTATATAACAAAACTTAAAGATAAATTTGCTTGATAATGGAAAAAAAACTTTCTTTAATACATTTAAGATTTTGAAAAATATTTTGAAAAACTCTCCCTTAAATAATGCATGGCAAAACTCCCCCTTAATTAATGCATCCTAATCCAACACAACTCAACAAACATATGTTAGTTAAATATATGAAATAGGCACAATCAAACATATGCATATCAAGTACAAGCAAACTTATTCATATGATATTTCTCCTCCTTTTTGTCATAGCAAAAAGGTATGAGCATATTAATGAGTAAATAAACATAAATAGGCATCATTAATAATTATATTCATGAAACATTTCTCCTCCCTTTTTGTTTGTGCTCTTTATACCAAATGTTTAAACTCCTCTATCAATTGCAATAAGCATACAAGAAGAAATATCTCTAAACTCTCTCCCCTTTTTGTCAGTTTAAAAGAAAAAGAGATCAATTTAAGGTATGTGACAAAAAGCTTGATACCAATAATATCAAGAGTATTTTGACTACATGTAATCAAGTGTAATATGCACAATGAAGTTTAGATACATGTATTCAAGCACAAAAGTATAAGTGTATCTAATTTTAGCATTTTAGCACAAGTCATCAAATTCACTATATGAAATTTATGAGCAAAAGATAATGAATGATATGCAATCTACTCATAAATCATGTTAGGATAAAATGTCCTCAGAATCTAAAACATCAATAGCAATTAAGTATAAATTCAAGCACATGCATACCAACTCATACCAATTATTAAGAAAACTAATTTTTAAAGATATGTTATTACAAAGCATATCAATTATTGTCACAAAACAAATCAAGTAAAATTGTATTATAAGATTTCTCCTCTTTTTTAAAATAAAGATTAATCAAATTAAGGTACACACAATTTTACATGAAAGGTACAAGTTATATCAAGGATAGGCACATAAATAAAATGTCTATGAAATTTAAAAAATTCTTTAGCAATTTTGATACCAATTGTTAGCAATTTTATTCAACAACTTTCATAGAGCACACATACTTCAAGCATATGAAAAATTCATTCAATACATGCATAAATGATAATAATAATCTTTCATAAGCTATCCTATCCAAACAAGAACCAAAAGCTTATATGAATTTAATAAAACATGAATACTAATGAGCAATAAGGTTCAATTATCATCATGTCATAACAAAGATTATTCAAGCATTTTTCAAACATGATGAACACATAAACTATAGCAAAAAAATAATAAAAGTATAATTATTCAAATATATTTTAAATTATTTCAATGCATAGCAATGAACTTAATCTAACATATGTAAGTATCTAAATATATATTTCAATCAAAATCATGCAAGCATATGCAAAAACATTTCAAATCACATATAGTAATATACCAATAAAGATACAAACATTTAGACATAATGTGGTATATGTTATTTCAATATTCTTAATCGATGAACATGTTCAAAAAAATCAATCAATTTAACTCATATTCATGTTTAAGAATTCATGCATTGATCAAATATTCATGTATTAAAACTTTTAATCAAAACAATCAAAAATTACACATGAATATTACTCGAAGTGAATTAATCAATCCAAGCTTTTAACAAAGTTAAGATAAATTCTATCAAGTAGCTTGGTGATTAATTTGTGCCAAGTATTCACAAATTCAAACATGATATCTCATTTTTACACATATCAAAGCAAGCATTTATCAAATCATGCATTAAACATTATAAATTATAGGCACATAGCATAGATTTAATACAATTACATACATCCTTGTCAAGCTATGCTATTGTGTTCATTGTAGTTGAGTGAGGTTTTGAATCCTCCATTCCATATCATTTGAGCTAGTATTTGATATACTTTGGCTTGATTTATAAAAATTACTTACTTTGCTTGCTATACTTAAAATTTAAAAAATATAGACTCATTCATGCTCATTTCAAGTTTTTCTAGTATAGACTTAGAAAATATTATTGACAAAGGATTTTCATTAAAAGGATAAATAAAATCAATTGATAAAAATTATACCAATTATTAGAAAACAATTCTATATTTTAAGTCATTATAGGCAAAAAAAAATTATTCACTAAGCACAAGTTGACAATTGTAAGGGAGATATATACTTAAGTTAGATACCATATATTGATTTAAATATCAAATAGTACAAGAATGGCACTAAAGCAAAAGTTCTCATGTAATGTGCACAAATCAAACCTTTTAGATCATTCATGAACATAAAATAAACATATTTAATATTTATATATATTCAATAAATCACCAAGAAATATGTCAAAACCAATTTGAGGCCCTATAGAATTCAAAAATACTCAACAAAGAATATTTATCAATAAAAATATATTCAAGAACACAAAAATATAAATACAAATTATAGGTCATAATCAACAATGACTTAAGCTAAAAATAAGCATCATAAGAAATTCATTTACTTAAGTAATATTGCAACCATGTCAAGTCAAGAAAAATCATATTTATCATATATACATACACTTGACAAGAATAATAGATGAACCAATAACACATATCATTTACAAACAAGTAGTTCATCATATTCAAAATCACAAATCAAGAGATATATCAATTGAGCACAAGATCAAAAATATTTCACAAAATTAATAAAACATTTAAGCAAAAAAATAAGCATATTTCATAAAAGTATTTCACAAATTAAAAAATAAACAATTTAAGCACTTTCAAATCACAAGTATTAAGGTCAAGTTAAACTAATCATCACATGAGCACATACATTGACCAAAAATATAAATGAACAAAAAATCAATATATATACCACTTAAGCACAAGATGTTCATCAATTCACAAATCAAGAGTTATAACAATTTAAAATATAACAATCAAGTTTTTAAAAAAATTTCACATTATCCAAGCATTGAGAACAAATTGAGTAATTTTAATCAACATGGTCATATAAGCATATTCAACAATTACAAATCAATATATATAAAAATCACAAAAATCATTTTTATCATGCTAAAATCATTCAAACAAATATATTTATGCAAAATACCATAGAATAAATCATTCAAAGCTTAAAAGGTCTAGGATTTTAATTTTTGCACTTTAAAACTCATTTTTGCTTGAAAAATACCTTAATAAATCTCAAAACTAGTCAAGCTCATTTTTAACCAACTTAAACCATTCCAACAAATTTCAAATGACAAAACAAAGTTATTCAAGTTATCATTTGACATTAGAAACAAGGAAATCAAAAAGTCAACTCTTAATCTCATATTTCCTTGAAAAAGGCTATTAAGATTGAAAAATATGTTTGGACATGCATTTAATCTTTTTAAACCATTTAGAAAAGTTTTATATCACACATTGAAAAAGTTCAAATGGTTTTTATTTTCATAAATGTTCAAAAACAAGATTTGATCTTTTAAGTTTTAAAATCGTTTAAAACTTGCATGTAGCACTTATGAAAAATTAAAACCAATGCAAGTTCTCAAGTTTTCTTTGTTTGAGCAAGTTTAAATCATTGAATTCAAGATATTCAAATTCATTTTATAATAAAAAGCTTGCTAAAACAAAATTTTATATTTTAAGGCTTGACTCTAGCAAAAATCATTTTCAAAGTAAATATAAAATCTCAAAATCATTAAGCTTTAAGTGCTCCCTCTAAGTTTATGCATAAATATAAAAATAATTTAGCACACAATTAATCACATGAAGCACCAATAAAAATTTCACAAAGCATGCATGATATTATCAATATCCAACATTCATATACATAATCATTTATAAGCACAAATTCTTAATAATGTCAATTTCAAAAATAATATCAAAATATCAAGAGTATTCATATGTAATCCCACAAATTTATTAGAGCATTCATGAATTATTTTAAAAATGTATCTCAAGCAAATAAATATTAAACACAATATTAACAAGCATGAGGAATATATTAAAATCATACATTCAAAAGAAAAAAAATAAACGTATACTCAATTCAAGCTCACATGTATAAAATAAAATTAGTATATTCAAGAAATATCAACAAAGCAATACCAATATCCATTAAGCATTTTATGTCCAACAAGAATAGGCAACCA
>NW_019167938.1:7238344-7391694 GCF_002303985.1 Durio zibethinus | reverse complement strand
CCACTAATTGGTCACCTCCATCTCCTATGTGGGAAAGAAACACTATGCAAGAAGCTAGGAGCTATGGCTGACAAATATGGCCCACTCTACTCACTCAAGCTCGGTATTCATCGAGTGTTAGTGGTGAGCAGTTGGGAAATTGCCAAGGAGTGCTTGATCAACAATGACAGAACACTGGCTACGCGAGCAAATATCGCAGCTGGGAGGCATATGGGCTACAACAACGCCGTTTTCTCACTTGCTCCATACGGAGAGTATTGGCGTCATATCCGCAAGATTGCCACGATTGAGCTTCTTTCAAGCCATCGTCTTGAGAAGCTGAAGCACATTCGTTTCTCCGAAATGGACTTGTTTATCAAAGAGTTGTTCGGACTTTGTGCACAAAATAGTGCTGATAATTGCGCCCAAGTGACTATGAACGAGGTGTTGGAACGCTTGACTTTCAACATAAACCTAAGGATGCTCGTTGGAAAGCGATTTTCTAGTAGCACTTACGCTCAAGTAAATAGTGAGCCATGGCGGTACGAAAAAGCCATAAAACAAGCCCTGTATCTCTGCGGGATTTTCGTCTTGGCAGATGCTCTGCCTTACCTTGAATGGATGGATATTCAAGGGCATGTGCGTTCCATGAAGAAGACAGCAAAGGAACTTAACTCAGTAATCAGTGTTTGGCTGGAGGACCATCTTAGGAGAAAAAAGGAGAGCCAGAGTACTTGTGAAAGTGACTTCATGGACGTAATGTTAGCGAACCTGCCAGAGGATGATGTAATTTCAGGGCATACTCGCGATACTATTGTGAAAGCAACAACCTTGGTATGGTTCCTATCTTGAGCTTTAGTTATTACTAGCATCTCATACATCTCTTCTTTTTTTTTTCACGATTTACACTTGAAGTCTTTGATGAATATTTTCAATTCCTAACCTCTAAGGCTATATATAAATGCGTTAAATTGTGTCTAGTCTAATTAAAAATAAATTTTTACACTGAATTTTTATACATGTAATTTAGTTGTTTTAATTATTCTTATATTTAAAAGATCATCATTTTAAAAGTTTATTATCACGCTGTATAATCTCTAATGAAAATTATAGCTTGTGTATAAAATAGACACAATGCTTACCATGAGAGTAAATCGTTATAAATTTTGTCACTTATTTTATTATATTTTTTAGAAAATAAAGCTTCAATTTTAATGAAACAAGGTTCAGCCATTCATAACCATGTAAGCAAGATTTTTTTAAAATTGGATTTGATCGAAGATGAGTTTAATGTATTTTGTTTCATCTCGGATGTTTATTATTTAAAGTTTTTTATTTTTTTATTTTCATTTTATTTAATTTTTAATGTTTTAGTTTTTTATTAAATAAATTTTATAATAAAAAAATTAATTGAAATAGAGATAACAAAATAACTCATACTCAATAAATTTCTATTTACACTAATTCAATTACTGCACTTTTTTTTTTTAATTTAGGATAATAGGATTGAGTTTTCTTTTTAAATTGAGTTTATGTAAAAGTAAGGTTTTGTACGGTATACATTATCTTGAATATATATAAAATATATATTTTATTATTTAATTAATTTTATATTTAAATATTTTATTAAAACATTATTATTTAGTATTTTAATTTAATAAATTCACATGCCATCCAATTTATTTTTTTTTTGGCAATTTTTTTAAAAAAAATTCTTTTATTAGATAAAATAGATGTAGAGATGATAAAACAACTTATATCTAATAGATTTTGTTTCGTCACGATACAATCAATACAATTTTTTTTAAAAACAAGATTGAGTTAAAACTTATTTTTTTGAATAATTTATATCAAATCAAAATCAAGTTTGAGTTATACTAAAAAGATATGTACTTATATTTATCTTTAATTTGTATTTGTGTTTTTTAAATATTTTTATTATTTATTTCTAAAAAAATACATTTATATTTATCCACATATTATCATCCATTAAAAATTAATATAAAAATTTATTTATCTTATATTTAAAACATAATTTAAAAAATAAAAATAATCATGCAGTAAACCATGGGTCCAATTCTAGTGGCATTAAATTTTTTAAGTAGTTCAAATTAATTGAAATACTTTCGAGGAAATAAAATAAAAGACGAAAATACTGAGATTGAGATATAAAAAGAGTGGAAGAATTAAGAAAAAACATATTAAAAACAAAAAGAAAAAATTACTGGGAAAGTGGCCACATCACATATACTTAAAATTGTGCTGTTGTTTGCAGATTCTTACCTTGACTGGAGGAGAAAGCACATCTGTGACAATAACATGGGTACTCTGTTTACTATTGAATCATCCAAGCGTGCTAAAGGCAGCACAAGAAGAGTTGGACCTCCACGTTGGAAGAGATAGGTGGGTTGAAGAATCAGATATCAAGAACCTGAAATACCTACAAGCCATTGTCAAGGAAACTCTGCGCTTGTACCCACCAGGTCCTATAACTGGAATCCGTGAGGCCACGGAAGATTGTTGCATTGCTGGGTATCATGTCCCTAAGGGCACCCGTTTGATCATCAACCTTTGGAAATTGCAGCGAGACCCAAGAGTTTGGGAAAACCCTGGCCAGTTCCAACCGGAAAGGTTTATGACAACTCATGCTCATTTTGATGTTAGGGGTCAAAATTTCGAGTACATGCCATTTAGCTCCGGTAGAAGATCATGCCCTGCAATAACGTTCGGCTTGCAAGTTGTTCACTTGACACTGGGGAAACTGCTTCAGGGATTTGACATTAGAACACCGGATGGCAAGTCAGTGGACATGGCCGAAGGCCTGGGCCTTGCCTTGCCCAAGCTGAATCCTCTTGAAGTTGTTCTCACCCCACGCCTTTCGGAGGAGTTTTATAAGTGCCTTTAAGGCATAATAAATTTGAGATTTAGAACGTAGATAAATAATAATCAAGGGCCTTGGCTTAGTGGTCTTATCCCTCCCTTTTAAGGGATTGGATATCTATATATCAGGCCTATAATACAATCTTAAGTTTTCTTCCAAAGGGGTGATATACCCTTAGCTCTAACTTGTGCAAGGGAAAAAATAAATTTTAAATTAATAGAGGATATGAATCCTTACTATTAAAAATAATATGAATCCTTTATTAATGGCTTTTATGGATGGAATTTCATAATTAAGATTTTTAAAAATTGAAAGAAAATTACAATTATCAATGGAAATTTTTGTTGCCAACTAATATTACCAATGAAATTTTAAATTTAATTTTAAAAAATATTTTAATGAAAAAATAATTTAGTGACAAATATGTAAGAAATATTGATAGAAATTTGTCACTAAAACCCTCTGTTAAAAATATTATTATCGATGAAATTGATGACATTGACAACGAAAGTTTTTATTGCTAATATCTTTCTTTGTTATATCGATAGATTTCAGTTTGATTTATGAAAAATTAAAATACTGCTCACTAATCAAAATAATTTTCAAAACTTAGCCGAAACATTTTAACCCTTACCTACCACATAATTAGGCTTTGGCAAACATAACCTTGCTATTGACCCCTGTAATAAAGGCGGTTGAATGAATTCAAATCCAAAATTCACTCAAAAAATCTCGATTCTAAACTTATTATGATCTAAATTGATAAAAAAAGAAAAGAAAGATTGAATTTAAAATCATTTAAACTCAAAACAATTTGAATTTAGAACGAGATTTCTCAAATTTAAATCAGGATCTAAAAAAAAACTAAGATCATTAAAAATAAATCTAAAAAAATTAGGATCTCGTTGACCTAGTGTTGTTTGCATTATGCAATAAAAGACGATTTCTTGTTTGGCTATATTTGAGAAATAATTATCAAAGTTATTTTATTATGATTGTAATTTTTTTTATATTTTTAATTTCATAAAAAATGTAAAAAAATAAAGATGGCAATTAAGTTCATATTTTGGTTTATAATTTAAAAACAAAATTATCCCAATAATTTAAAAAAAATTATCCTAACCAAACAAATTGTATTTTTTATTATTTTTATATTACTGTTATACCTTTTTAATATTTATTTATAAATTTAAGTAAATAAATTAAAATAATGTTTACAAACTATTTTGTTAAATTAAAAAAATTGACCAATGGAATTGATTTAAATGATAAAATGCATTTCAATTTTTATTCATATTTGATTTGATTTTGAAAAAGTCAAAATACTGCTCATTAATCAAAATTGTTTTTAAACAAAGCCGAACCTTTTAGGCTTTGGCATGCAGGTGGGTGTGCCTAATCTCGGTGCCACGCGTATTGTCTGTTGCTGATTTTAGTGCAGATTGTGAGTGTATTTTCTAAAGGTTTTTGGTGACTCCGATGTTCTATGCAGTTTAGGATGTGTTTTCATTGGTGCTGCTCTTTTCTATTTTATTTTGGGCCTTTGTTGACATTTTGGGTGTATTGGTCTCTCACTTGTTTGTCTTTATCCTACCCTGTGCTCTTTTTGTTCAAACATGAGATCCAAGATGTCATTTGTCACGTCAAGTCATCCTAGTCATCTCTAATTAATTTTATGTAATATCAACATCACATCAAGATATCAAATATTAATTTTATGTGGTGTATATTTTATGTATTTTGTAAAGTTGAAGGATTTTGATAAAAACACTTTTATAGAAAAAAAAAATTTAGAAAGTTTTTTTTATTAAAGTTATCATATTTTTTTTATTTATATTATTTTTTATCATAATTATAAACCCTCTAAATCTTATTTATTTATTTATTTATTTTTTTTCATATAAGCTTTTAATTCTTTTCTTGTGAATGCATTACTTTAAGATCGTTTAGATTTAGGTAAGTTCAACGTTCAAATATTACTTATAAAAAATTATTGTGAAATATTAAATATATGTATTTAATTTTTTTTTATTTTTATATTAATCTTAAAAATAATTTTTATCTTTATATCATAATTTATAATGATGCAAATTAATATATTTTATAATTATTATAGTGTTATAGATTTTTTGTATTAAAATTTTTATAAATTATAAATATATCATTGACTCATTTAAATAAAAAAATTATTATACCAAAAAATATTAAAATAAACTATTATAATAAAAAATATAATTCTATAAAAATCAACCCCTAACTCAACATACGATACTTAAGACATTTGCTTAAACAAAAAAAGGTTCATTGTCAGTATATTGAACCTAATATACGTAAAAGAAAAAACTTTTATTTTTTGTGGAAGTCCTAACGGTGTGGACAGTTGTGCGTCATGTATTTTTTTGGCGTGTGGACAGTTTTAAGTCATGCTACCAGCTTTTCTATTTTGTCATGACATAAAGTCAGAAGATAACATTTAAAGTTGTGGATGTGTGATCTATAATTCATTACATTTAAACCAATAAATTATTGCCACGTCATGAGAGATAATTATATGAGAATAGTATTTTCAGACCATCCCTTAAGACAGAGATGAACATGCTTAAATGTTTACTGTTCAGTCATATATCTTTTATCACGCAAGCTCGAATGTGTAATTATAATTATAATAAATTAATTAATTAATCGTCCTTTTTTTTTTTTTGGGTTAACACATTAACTGATTTTATAAAGTCTATCCAAAACAAAAAAAAAAAATTTTAAAATAGATAAGTTATTCAATTTTTCAGATTATGATAAGATGTATCGTGATTGTAAGTCGTGCATTTGAAATAATCCCAACAAGTGACAATCGACATCATTCAAATTCAAAACTTTTTCATAAAAAAAAATGAATATAATCGATTAAATTAATTACTTATTAATCTATAAAAAACTTATCTTTCTTTTATGAGCACTAGAAATATGTGTGCCCACTTTGTGTGGAAGATCAACAAAATATGTGAAAAAAATGTTTGAGAGAAAAAATGGGAAGAAAATTTTTTTTAAGTGAATAGTCTTTTAAGAAAAAATAGATGTTTTTTAAAATAAAATATATTAAATAAAAATTGGAAGACATGAATATTTCTATTTTATCATGTAATTTTTTTTATTTTTTCATATATTTTTTAATTAAGTTAGTATCATGACTTAACTAGTAAGACTAAGTTTAATCAGATAATTTATTTGTAATATAAATTACACTTCAAATAGATCAAGATGCTTAAAAAATCTAAGCCCCAATCAGCATCTTGTAACCTGCTTCATTGTGTAACTATAACAATAAATAATTAAATAAAATAATAGTAATTATAAATAGAAAGTAGTCTGTTCCCATTTTAAATATTCGAAGTTGTCATAAGGCAAATCAATTTAAAAGTTCTCCTTGGCGAACCTCTGCTCCATTGGTTCATGTTTTCTAATTGTCTTACCATCATCAAAAAACCGAATTGAAATCCAATCTAAATGGGTCGACATCCCAACTCCAATCACGGATCTCTACACTCATTTCCAAGCAATTGCATGGCTTTTAGGGTTGCTACTTTTCTGCAGTCTATTGAGGCGTCATAATAAGAGTAAGGGGACAATATTGCTAGGCCCAGAACCATAAGGTGCTCTGCCGCTGATAGGCCATTTGCACTTGCTGGGTGGCCAAAGCACACCTGCTCGAACCTGGGGAGCCATGGCAGATAAATATGGTCCTGTCTTCACATTTCGGCTTGGACAGCAGCGTGCCCTTGTCATTAGCAGCCACGAGGCTGTTAAAGACTGCTTCACTACTGATGACAAGATATTAGCTAGTCGACCAAGATCAACTGCGGGAAAGTACTTAGGCTACAACTATGCAGCAATGGCCTTGGCTCCTTACGCAGCATATTGGCGTGACATTCGCAAGCTAGCAGTGGCTGAACTCTTGTCTAGTCGTATACTCGAGGCTTTAAAGCACGTCAAAATCTCCAATGTGGACGCATTTATCAGAGAGTTGTACTCGTTTTGCCAGAGGAATGAAAAAAATCTGAACAACAAAGTAGATATTAGCTACAGGCTGGAACTACTCACCATTAACATAATCCTACAAATAATTGCAGGGAAGCGATATTTTTCGTGTGCTGAGGGCAAAGATGATGCTGAGGCGCAACATGCAGTGAAAACCATCAAAGAACTTCTTTATTTTGCAGGTAATTTTGCTCCAGCAGACGTAATTCCCGTTCTAGAATGGATAGATTTTCAGGGCCAAGTGAAAAGCATGAAGCGTGTTTCGAAAGAGCTAGACTCAATCATTGAAGGTTGGGTTCGTGAACGTAAACTGAAGAGACATGACATGGGTGAAGCAGACAACAATCAGGACTTCCTCGATGTGCTTCTGTCAAAGGTTACAGAAGAATCTATATTTGGCCACCCTCGTGACACAATCATCAAGGCAACTGTAATGGTACGTTCTTGGTTATCTTCAATTTACTATATAGTAATTAATATATACTTGAATTAGAATCAAATTAATAGTACCTATACTTGTGGTGATAAAAAGAATCAGGAACAATGGTACACATACACTTAAGCAAAGACAACATAGACCACATCAAATTATATGGATTATATAAGTTTTTTATTATTAATTTAAAAACCCATTAACGAGGGTTTATAAATATATTTATTAAAATTAGTTAAAAAATATATTTTAAAAATTTTATTATAAATTCAAAAATAAATAATATATTAATTACAATTTTTTAAATAAATAAACACACTCTTTAATGTTTGTCATTAACTTGGTAATAATGCTTAGTGTTATTATTTTGATTTTTCAAGTAAAAGTAAAAAATGTTTAAATATATATAAAAGTTAAGTAATATTGAAAAAAATTAAAAATTTATTTTTTAAAAAAAAAATTGTGATTTTATCTTTTTTTTTTTAAAGGTAAGTTAAAGTTAATTGTATTTGAATTACACAAATTAAAATAATTTTCTCTTATTTTATAAATCTTATTCCTTCAAATTAATATTTAAATAATTATGACCCTATGTATTTACGTGAAGTTTGGTTTATATATGTATTATGTTTCATTATTAGATTATTTTTAAGTAAATATGATTTTGCATTTTACTTTTAAATTTGAAAAATTCATGATCGCATAAAGCACCTTCAAAAAATTACTCTGTAAAATATCACACTCCCCCAAGGAAAGTTCTATTGTAGAAAGGCAAGCCAAGGATTTCAGTGCCCTTGCATCAACCACTAATAATGGCAATCAAGGAAAGACTGTGGTTACATTCTAGTGGAGATTATTTATTAATGGTCCGTTCTTTTAATTTATATTCTGTAGAATCTAATAATAGCAGCAGCTGACACAACATCGATCACATTGACATGGATTTTATCCAACTTGATGAACAATGAGCGTGCCTTGAAGCGTGCCCAAGAAGAGCTAGACTCTAAAATCGGCAGGGAAAGATGGGTTGAGGACTCTGATATGGAGAAATTATCTTATCTCCAGGCCATTGTTAAAGAAACACTGCGCCTGTACCCACCAGGGCCCTTATCAATTCCACATGAAGCAATGGAAGATTGTTGTGTTGGGGGCTACCATATCCCCAAGGGGACTCTTTTGTTTGTCAACTTGTGGAAGTTGCATCGAGACCCGAGAATTTGGTCTAATCCTGAAGAATTTCTGCCCGAAAGATTTCTTTCTAGCCATGTGAACGTTGATGTTTTCGGTAAACATTTTGAATATATTCCATTTGGGTCTGGGAGGCGATCTTGTCCTGGGATATCAATGGCAATGCAAGTGACACGATTGACTATTGCTCGTTTGCTTCAAGGATTTGATTTGACAACTCCATTGAATATGCCGGTGGATATGACCGAAGGGTTAGGCCTTACCATGCCCAAGGCAACTCCGCTTGAAGTTATTCCTACTCCACGCCTGTCTGCAAAGCTTTATGATCAACTCTAAACAGATATGATCATGCATACTTATTTGGTTGCAACTTATGCTGCATCTCGCTTTATATATATATATATATATATATATATATATATAAGATTATTAAAAGTTGGACTTTGATCATTAAAAATAAGATCCGAAAAAAATCAAAATCTCATCGACTTACCTCTGCTGCAATAGAGGAGGATTCCTTGTTTGGCTATAGTAGGAGAAATAATTATCAAAGTTACTGTAATATTTTATTATCAATATAATTTCTCTTATACTCCTAATTTCATAAAAAAAAATGAAATGTATGGAAGTATCTGTTATAAATTAAAATCTCACTCCTTAGCCCTCACCTAATAAATTAATGTTAACACATATACACACACCACATATATATATATATATAATCAAAATTCTAATAATTTATTGCCTTACTTTTGTAATTCAGATTATGTAGAAGTAGCTAATTACCTCAATCTTTTATAAATAGAACAAGAAATGAATTGTCAAATGATATTATATATCATAGTTTTAAAAACTATAATATACACGAGCTTATTCAAATTAAATCTCTTCATAAAAAGATCAAATGATTAATTTTATTCAATAACAAGACATTATGATTCAAATTTATCGTTTCTATGAAAACCTTCAGCCACTCTGGACAATGAGTTTCTTATTAGAACCTTACAAAATACTACATTATTTAGACGATCCTGTCCAGGGATGAAGTTGGCATTGCAAATGATACAATTAACAATTGGTCGCTTACACCAGGGATTTGACTTAACCACACCGTTCAATCAGCCTGTTAATATGACCGAAGGGCTTCGCGTTACAATGCCTAAGGCAACTCCGCTTGAAGTTATCCTGAGTGTACGGCTTCCTGCCACCATGTATCAGCTCTAGATATGTTGGTAGTGTTTATATGATATATTTGACACCTAATAGTATATGATTTGCTTACATTTTCTATGTATATGTGGTTTATAATATAACCGAAAAAGGAAGGATTTGTTCGCTTGGATAATGAAAAATGAAATCCTCATAGCCATTCCTTTTATTTTGGATCTAAACAACTTGATTGGTTTTCTATTTGTCTTTTTCCGATGGTTAAGAGCGGAGCGGTGCTAAGCCCCATGGGCCACGTCCCCATCACGACAGCTAGAATTATTGCGGTACGTACCAGCAGCGCCAGCATCCAACCACGTTGTAATTCTAGGCTGGGGTTTCCAGGACATTATACCACCGTTGATCTTTTACTTCATTTGCTTCTATCCTTATTCCCCCTTTTACCATCCAACCCCTCCCACGTGTTCCAAGCTCCCCTGCCCCTTGTGATCTCTTTCTTGGTTTCTTTGGCAACAGGAACTAGTCATCTTTCTTTCTTTATGTATTCGTTCTGCTTCGATGGCTTTATCTCTGGAAGCTTTTGCAACTCCAATATATACCCACACAGTCCACAATTCCCTCTCTTCTCACTTTTTTTTTTCTGATCAATATCTTCTGACTATTGTTAGATGATTATATTATTCTTTTTTCTATTTAAATTAAAAATTGATTTGAGATTCAAGGGTCTTCTACATTTGCATTGTGCCGCCATGAGAGGAAGCTGGAAATTGGGGCCGCTAGTGCAAGAGAGAAAGCCAAATCGTCCTTACTGTCCGAAGCTAACTGAAATAAAGGCAGAATAATTATAATTTGTGTTTATTAACACTGCTAGATAACTAATGTTAATTTTATGTTGTTGGATTTTTTTATTCATTTTAAAAATTTATGATGATAATTATAAATAAATAAAAACTATAATTTTATTTACATGTAATAAAAAATAACAATTTTATTTGGGTGTAGTATGGCTGTTATTCATTCATCTTAATATATAATTGATGAATGTTTGTACAGTTTGTTGGGTAGCATTTTTCCTGCTTCTTGCATAAATAAATTTGCCATTTATTAAAAAAAAACAAAAGTTTTAGTTTATTCTTTACTAAAATTCAACGATATATTTGAATATTAAACGAAATGGCAAATGTTCTCTTCAAACTTCTTCGTTTCCATTTTATCCAAAAAGTTAGGAAATCTAGCGTCATTGCTTTACCAAAATAAATAACTAGTACAGTTGTGACATGGTTACTCCTGCCGGTACTGCTACTACTACGCACATGAAATTACAAATCCAGTAATTAATAAATTCTAGGTTATTTAGTCCTATCTTAACTTTCATTTCTCCTCTTATCTACCAGCAGTCGTAGGAGGCTTTTTTGGACTGGTGTTATCGTACAATTTATGGAGGCATGCAGAGGCTTTGCGGGCATAATTGTGAGGCCAAATTACTAGCCCCAGAAGCGTAACGTGCCTCGCCCATCGTAGGCCCCCTTCACCTGCTTGGTGCCCAACCAACCCTTGCCCGAACCCTTGCGGCTATGGCAGATAAATATCGTCCTTGTAATATAATGATACTATTAAATTAATCAAGAGTTAATTTAAATAAGAGTAAAACAATTAGAAAATAAAATAAGATAAGAAAAGAGAGATACGAGAGTACGAAAATTGGGTTTCTCATTTATGTCAAAAATATACATATACATAATAGTTTATAATTAATGAATTACAATCCATGATACAGATAGTTATTATTTTTTAACTATTATTTTTATAACCAATTAATCATTGACTTGATAGCTTGTACCAAGTAACTCTATTCTCAACTCCTTTACATAATTTTTATTGCCAATTTCCTTTAACCTTTTACTGGTATCCTTGTTAGCTTCTAACTTCATCACATTACTCTCTTTTTGAGAGGATCCTTGTTCCCCAAGGATCAAAAAGTAAAAATTGAGATTTAAGGATTGAGAAATCCTCTTATATAGCATTCTTTGGACCTATATTAGATCGTTCTACCAGTAGCTGAGTGATTATCTTGTTATTTCTCTTCGCCATTTGTTTATCAAGTACAATAGTTGCAGATATCAGTGGTTGCCCATTCTTGCCTACTTTAGGAGGGTTTATACTAGGGACATCCCTACACTATGTTTGGATTGAGGAAAATGGAAGAAAAGAAAAGGAAAATAAAAGAATGTAATAAAACAGAAAACCTTTTTTTTGTTTGGATAAATTTTTAATTTAAAGGAAAAAAGAGATAAAAACTCAATAACCTTTGATCTTCTTTGTAATCCTCACAATTTTAATATCCCAATTTAAAGGAAAAGCTAAGGAAAAGAAAGTCGAAAAAATTATATTTTTATAAAAAGACTATTATATCCATCATTTTATTAATATTAAAAACCTAGTAAAAAAAAACCTAACCACTTTGTCAAAGTGATTGAATACGAATAGACATATTTTTTTGCTTTATGAGATGTAATTTTTTATGTGATTGCATTTTTTATATTTAATAGCTTTTATATGAATACATTGTCAAAGTGATAGTTTGCTGAAATTTTGACAATGATAAAAAAATTCATCAATGCATGTTTATAAAACATCTTTCTATTTCACTTGATTAAAAATAACTGATATAGCAGCAATTATGAGGTCATACAAGATAGCGAACATATCATAGTTTAGGAGTGCTATAAAATCACTGATAATGAAATGTTATAATTAGAAAAAATTATTATAATAAATCATTTCATTTTTTTTTCACTTTTATCCAAACAATGGGTGTTAAAATTCTTTTCCTTTCCTTTCTTTTATTAATTTTAATTATCCAAAAAAGAGGTATATATATCATTTTCTTTCCTTTATAAATATTTATCCAACCATTATCTTAGTGCCGACATTTTTCTTTAAGAGGCTAATACAACTTTAAAAATTTTGGTACTTGCAACTTATAAACTAGTTTCCTAATCTTTACAACTACATGATAAAGACCATAATACCTTAATGATAGCTTTAAATTTTTTCTTAACGCAAGAGAAGTCTGCTTGTAAGGCTATAGTTTTAAATACACCATATCCCCAACCTGAAACTCCTTTTAAGTCCTATTTTTATTAGTATAAAACTTCATTTTGTGTTGAGTTTTTCCCAATTGGTCAATCAGTAGCTTACTCAAAATTTTTTGTTTTTTAAACAATTCTTCCACAGTTGATATTCTTTTTTCATTACTGACATTCCAAGAAAGCCTAGGAGGTGGATACCCATATAAAGCCTAGAAAGGACTCATTTTTATGATAGTATGATAGCTAGTGTTGTACCATCATTCAGCTAAAGGTAGCTATTGAATCCAAGTTTTTCGCTTAAGGAAGCACATATACCTTAAGTATTACTCAAGGCATTGGTTCAATCTCTTAAACTAGTCATTTGACTCTGGGTGATAGGCTGTGCTGAACTATAAAGAAATGCTTAATAGCTTTATCAATTCTTACCACACAGAACTAGTGAAAAGTTTATCTCTATATGATATAACAGCTTTTAAAGCTCCATGAAGTTTATGAATTTGCCTTAAATATGCGTTAGCCATATCTAAGGTAGTGTAAGAATGAGAAAGAGGCAAGAAATGTGCATATTTGATAAATTTGTCAATGATGACCATAATACAATTGAATTTACGAGATTGAGGCAGTCCTTCCACAAAGTCCATGGTTATCACTTTTTAAGTTTGTGTAGGAATTGGAATTTGTTGTAGTAAACTAGGATAACCAATATGCTCACTTTTATTCATTTGACAAATAATTTAATTTTTATAATATATCTATTGACAAATAAATTTTGATTTATGAAAAATTAAAATACTGCTCACTAATAAAAAAAAATTTCAATACCTAGCCGAAACGTTTTAACCCTTACCTACCACATAATTAGGCTTTGGCAAACATAATCTTTGCTATTGACCCCTCTAATAAAGGCGGTTGAATGAATTCAAATCCAAAATTCACTCAAAAAATCTCAATTCTAAACCTATTCTGATCTAAATTGATAAAAAAAAAAAAGAAAGATTGAACTTAAAATCATTTAAACTCAAAACAATTTGAATTTAGAATGAGATTTCCCAAATTTAAATCAGGATCTAAAAACAACCTAAGCTCATTAAAAATAAATCTAAAAAAATTAGGATCTCATTGACCTAGTGTTGTCTACGATTCTGCAATAAAAGACGATTCCTTGTCTGGCTATATTTGAGAAATAATTATCAAAGTTATTTTATTATGATTGTAATTTTTTATGTTTATAATTTCATAAAAAATGTAAAAAAATTCAGATTCTCTTTTTAGAAAGCTATTTTATTAAAGTTATCATATTTTTTTATTTATATTATTTTATATCATAATTATAAACCCTCTAAGTCATGCAAATCTTATTTATTTATTTTTCATATAAGCTTTTAATTCTTTTCTTGTGAATGCACTACTTTAAGATCGTTTAGACTTGGTAAGTTCCACATTCAAATATTATTTATAAAAATTTATTGTGAAATATTAAATATATGTGTTTAAATTTTTATATTATTTTTTTATTTTTATATTAATCTTAAAAATAATTTTTTATTTTTATATCATAATTTATAGTGATATAAATTAATATATTTTATAATTATTATAGTGTTATAGATTTTTTGCATTAAAATTTTTTTAAATTATAAATATATCATTGACTCATTTAAATAAAAAAATTATTATACCAAAAAATATTAAAATAAACTATTATAATAAAAAATATAATTCTATAAAAATCAACCCCTAACTCAACATACGATACTTAAGACATTTGCTTAAACAAAAAAAGGTACATTGTCAGTATATTGAACCTAATATACGTAAAAGAAAAAAGTTTTATTTTTTGTGGAAGTCCTAACGGTGTGGACAGTTGTACGTCATGTATTTTTTTGGCGTGTGGACAGTTTTAAGTCATGCTACCAGCTTTTCTATTTTGTCATGACATAAAGTCAGAAGATAACATTTAAAGTTGTGGATGGGTGATCTATAATTCATTACATTTAAACCAATAAATTATTGCCACGTCATGAGAGATAATTATATGAGAATAGTATTTTCAGACCATCCCTTAAGACAGAGATGAACATGCTTAAATGTTTATTGTTCAATCAATATCTTTTATCACGCAAGCTCGAATGTGTAATTATAATTATAATAAATAAATTAATTAATCATCCTTTTTTTTGGGTTAACGCATTAATTGATTTTATAAAATCTATCCAAAACTTTTTTTAAAAAAAATTTGAAAATAAATAAATTGTTCGATCTTTTAAATTATAATAAGATATATTATATTTGATAGTTTAAGACATGTAATTATAAATCGTGTATTTGATATAACTTCATTACTATCGACGTGATTAAAATTTAAAATTTTTTCGTTAAAAAAATAAATCTAACCGATTGAATCAATTATTTATTAATTTATCAAAAACTTATCTTTTCTTTTATGAGCACTAAAAATATGTGTGCCCACTCTGTGCGAAAGATCAACAAAATATGTGAAAAAAGTGTTGGAGAGAAAAAATGGGAAGAAAATTTTTTTAAAGTGAATAGTCTTTTAAGAAAAAATAGATGCTTTTTAAAAATAAAATATATTAAATAAAAATTGGAAGACATGAATATTCCTATTTTATCATGTAATTTTTTTATTTTTTCATATATTTTTTAATTAAAGTTAATATCATGACTTAACTAATAAGACTAAACTTAATCAGACAATTTATTTGTAATATAGATTACACTTCAAATAGATCAAGATGCTTAAAAAATCTAAATCCTAATCAGCGTCTTGTAACCTGCTCCATTGTGTAACTATAACAATAAATAATTAAATAAAATAATAGTAACTATAAGTAAAAAGCAGTCTATTCCCATTTTAAATACTCGAAGTTGTCAGAAGACAAATCAATTTAAAAGTTCTCCTTGACGAACCTCTGCTCCATTGGTTCATGTTTTCTAATTGTCCTACCATCATCAAAAAACCGAATTGAAATCCAATCTAAATAGGTCGACATCCCTACTCCAATCATGGATCTCTGCACTCATTTCCAAGCAATTGCATGGCTTTTAGGGTTGCTACTTTTCTGCAGTCTATTGAGGCGTCATAATAAGAGTAAGGGGACAATATTGCTAGCCCCAGAACCATCAGGTGCTCTGCCGCTGATAGGCCATTTGCACTTGCTGGGTGGCCAAAGCACACCTGCTCGAACCTGGCGAGCCATGGCAGATAAATATGGTCCTGTCTTCACATTTCGGCTTGGACAGCAGCGTGCCCTTGTCATTAGCAGCCACGAGGCTGTTAAAGACTGCTTCACTACTAATGACAAGATATTAGCTAGTCGACCAAGATCAACTGCGGGAAAGTACTTAGGCTACAACTATGCAGCAATGGGCTTTGCTCCTTACGGAGCATATTGGCGTGACATTCGCAAGCTAGCAGTGGCTGAACTCTTGTCTAGTCGTATACTCGAGGCTTTAAAGCACGTCAGAATCTCCAATGTGGACGCATTTATCAGAAAGTTGTACTCGTTTTGCCAGAGGAATGAAAAAAATCCGAACAACAAAGTAGATATTAGCTACCGGCTGGAACTACTCACCATTAACATAATCCTACAAATGATTGCAGGGAAGCGATATTTTTCGTGTGCTGAGGGCAAAGATGATGCTGAGGCGCAACATGCAGTGAAAACCATCAAAGAACTTTTTTATTTTGCAGGTAATTTTGCTCCAGCAGACGTAATTCCCGTTCTAGAATGGATAGATTTTCAGGGCCAAGTGAAAAGCATGAAGCGTGTTTCGAAAGAGCTAGACTCAATCATTGAAGGTTGGGTTCGTGAACGTAAATTGAAGAGACATGACATGGGTGAAGCAGACAACAATCAGGACTTCCTCGATGTGCTTCTGTCAAAGGTTACAGAAGAATCTATATTTGGCCACCCTCGTGACACAATCATCAAGGCAACCGTAATGGTACGTTCTTGGTTATCTTCAATTTACTATATAGTAATTAATATATACTTGAATTAGAATCAAATTAATAGTACCTATACTTGTGGTGATAAAAAGAATCAGGAACAATGGTACACATACACTTAAGCAAAGACAACATAGACCACATCAAATTATATGGATTATATAAGTTTTTTATTATTAATTTAAAATCCCATTAACGAGGGTTTATAAATATTTATTAAAATTAGTTAAAAAATATATTTTAAAAATTTTATTATAAATTCAAAAATAAATAATATATTAATTACAATTTTTTAAATAAATAAACACACTCTTTAATGTTTGTCATTAACTTGGTAATAATGCTTAGTGTTATTATTTTGATTTTTCAAGTAAAAGTAAAAAATGTTTAAATATATATAAAAGTTAAGTAATATTGAAAAAAATTAAAAATTTATTTTTAACAAAAAACAAAATTGTGATTTTATCTTTTTTTTTAAAGGTACGTTAAAGTTAATTGTATTTGAATTACACAAATTAAAATAATTTTCTCTTATTTTATAAATCTTATTCCTTCAAATTAATATTTAAATAATTATGACCCTATGTATTTACGTGAAGTTTGGTTTATATATGTATTATGTTTCATTATTAGATTATTTTTAAGTAAATACGATTTTGCATTTTACTTTTAAATTTGAAAAATTCATGATCGCATAAAGCACCTTCAAAAAATTACTCTGTAAAATATCATACTCCCCCAAGGAAAGTTCTATTGTAGAAAGGCAAGCCAAGGATTTCAGTGCCCTTGTATCAACCACTAATAATTGGTAATCAAGGAAAGACTGCGGTTACATTCTAGTGGAGATTATTTATTAATGGTCCGTTCTTTTAATTTATATTCTGTAGAATCTAATAATAGCAGCAGCTGACACAACATCGATCACATTGACATGGATTTTATCCAACTTGATGAACAATGAGCGTGCCTTGAAGCGTGCCCAAGAAGAGTTAGACTCTAAAATCGGCAGGGAAAGATGGGTTGAGGACTCTGATATGGAGAAATTATCTTATCTCCAGGCCATTGTTAAAGAAACTCTGCGCCTCTACCCACCAGGGCCCTTATCGGTTCCACATGAAGCAATGGAAGATTGTTGTGTTGGGGGCTACCATATCCCCAAGGGGACTCTTTTGTTTGTCAACTTGTGGAAGTTGCATCGAGACCCGAGAATTTGGTCTAATCCTGAAGAATTTCTGCCCGAAAGATTTCTTTCTAGCCATGTGAACGTTGATGTTTTCGGTAAACATTTTGAATATATTCCATTTGGGTCTGGGAGGCGATCTTGTCCTGGGATATCAATGGCAATGCAAGTGACACGATTGACTATTGCTCGTTTGCTTCAAGGATTTGATTTGACAACTCCATTGAATATGCCGGCGGATATGACCGAAGGGTTAGGCCTTACCATGCCCAAGGCAACTCCGCTTGAAGTTATTCCTACTCCACGCCTGTCTGCAAAGCTTTATGATCAACTCTAAACAGATATGATCATGCATACTTATTTGGTTGCAACTTATGCTGCATCTTGCTTTATATATATATATATATATATATATATATATATATATAAGATTACTAAGAGTTGGACTTTGATCACTAAAAATAAGATCCGAAAAAAATCAAAATCTCATCGACTTACCTCTGCTGCAATAGAGGAGGATTCCTTGTTTGGCTATAGTAGGAGAAATAATTATCAAAGTTACTGTAATATTTTATTATCAATATAATTTCTCTTATACTCCTAATTTCATAAAAAAAAAGAAATGTACGGAAGTATCTGTTATAAATTAAAATCTCACTCCTTGGCCCTCACCTAATAAATTAATGTTAACACGTATACACATATATATATAATCAAAATTCTAATTATTATTGCCTTACTTTTGTAATTCAGATTATGTAGAAGTAGCTAATTACCTCAATCTTTTATAAATAGAACAAGAAATGAATTGTCAAATGATATTATATATCATAGTTTTAAAAACTATAATATACACGAGCTTATTCAAATTAAATCTCTTCATAAAAAGATCAAATGATTAATTTTATTCAATAACAAGACATTATGATTCAAATTTATCGTTTCTATGAAATCCTTCAGCCACTCTGGACAATGAGTTTCTTATTAGAACCTTACAAAATACTATATTATTTAGACGATCCTGTCCAGGGATGAAGTTGGCATTGCAAATGATACAATTATCAATTGGTCGCTTGCACCAGGGATTTGACTTAACCACACCGTTCAATCAGCCTGTTAATATGACCGAAGGGCTTCGCGTTACAATGCCTAAGGCAACTCCGCTTGAAGTTATCCTGAGTGTACGGCTGCCTGCCACCATGTATCAGCTCTAGATATGTTGGTAGTGTTTATATGATATATTTGACACCTAATAGTATATGATTTGCTTACATTTTCTATGTATATGTGGTTTATAATATAACCGAAAAAGGAAGGATTTGTTCGCTTGAATAATGAAAAATGAAATCCTCATAGCCATTCCTTTTATTTTGGATCTAGACAACTTGATTGGTTTTCTATTTGTCTTTTTCCGATGGTTAAGAGCGGAGCGGTGCTAAGCCCCATGGGCCACGTCCCCATCACGACAGCTAGAATTATTGCGGTACGTACCAGCAGCGCCAGCATCCAACCACGTTGTAATTCTAGGCTGGGGTTTCCAGGATCATTATACCACCGTTGATCTTTTACTTCATTTGCTTCTATCCTTATTCCCCCTTTTACCATCCAACCCCTCCCACGTGTTCCAAGCTCCCCTGCCCCTTGTGATCTCTTTCTTGGTTTCTTTGGCAACAGGAACTAGTCATCTTTCTTTCTTTATGTATTCGTTCTGCTTCGATGGCTTTATCTCTGGAGCCTTTTGCAACTCCAATATATACCCACACAGGGCACAATTCCCTCTCTTCTCACTTTTTTTTTTTTTTCTGATCAATATCTTCTGACTATTGTTAGATGATTATATTATTCTTTTTTCTATTTAAATTAAAAATTGATATGAGATTCAAGGGTCTTCTACATTTGCATTGTGCCGCCATGAGAGGAAGCTGGAAATTGGGGCCGCTAGTGCAAGAGAGAAAGCCAATCGTCCTTACTACCCGAAGCTAACTGAAATAAAGGGAGACTAATTATAATTTGTGTTTATTAACACTGCTAGATAACTAATGTTAATTTTATGTTGTTGGATTTTTTTATTCATTGTAAAAATTTATGATGATAACTATAAATAAATAAAAACTATAATTTTATTTACATGTAATAAAAAATAACACTTTTATTTGGGTGTAGTATAGCTGTTATTCATTCATCTTAATATATAATTGATGAATGTTTGTACAGTTTGTTGGGTAGCATTTTTCCTGCTTCTTGCATAAATAAAATTGCCATTTATTAAAAAAAAAACCAAAGTTTTATTTTATTCTTTACTAAAATTCTATGATATATTTGAATATTAAACAAAATGGCCAAGGTTCTCTTCAAACTTCTTCGTTTCCATTTTATCCAAAAAGTTAGGAAATCTAGCGTCATTGCTTTACCAAAATAAATAACTAGTACAGTTGTGACATGGTTACTCCTGCCGGTACTGCTACTACTACGCACATGAAATTACAAATCCAGTAATTAATAAATTCTAGGTTATTTAGTCCTATCTTAACATTGATTTCTCCTCTTATCTACCAGCAGTCGTAGGAGGCTTTTTTGGACTGGTATTATCGTACAATTTATGGAGGCATGCAGAGGCTTTGCAGGCATAATTGTGAGGCCAAATTACTAGCCCCAGAAGCGGAACGCGCCTCGCCCATCGTAGGCCCCCTTCACCTGCTTGGTGCCCAACCAACCCTTGCCCGAACCCTTGCGGCTGTGGCAGATAAATATCGGTCCTTGTAATAGAATGATACTATTAAATTAATCAAGGGTTAATTTAAATAAGAGTAAAAAAATTTTAAAAAAAAGAAAAATAAGATAAGAAAAGAGAGATACGAGAGTACGAAAATTGGGTTTCTCATTTATGTCAAAAATATACATATACATAATAGTTTATAATTAATGAATTACAATCCATGATACAAATAGTTGTTATTTTTTAACTATTATTTTTATAACCAATTAATCATTGGCTTGATAGCTTGTACCAGGTAACTCTATTCTCAACTTCTTTACATAATTTTTATAGTCAATTTTCTTTAACCTTTTACTGGTATCCTTGTTAGCTTCTAATTTCATCACATTACTCTCTTCTTTAGAGCATCCTTATCCCCAAAGAATCAAAAAGTGAAAATTGAGATTTAAGGATTGAGAAATCCTCCTATATAGCATTCTTTGGACCTATATTAGACCGCTCTACCAGTAGCTGAGTGATTATCTTGTTATTTCTCTTCGTCATTTGTTGATCAAATACAATAGTTGCATATATCAGTGGTTGCCCATTCTTGCCCATTTTAGGAAGGGTTATACTAGGGACATCCCTACACTATGTTTGGATTGAGGAATATGGAAGAAAAGAAAAAGAAATTAAAAAAAGTAATAAAACAGAAAACCATTTTGTTTGGACAAATTTTTAATTTAAAGGAAAAAAAGAGATAAAAACTCAATAACCTTTGATCTTTTTTGTAATTTTCACAATTTTAATACCCTAATTTAAAGGAAAAGCTAAGGAAAAGAAAGTCGAACAAATTTTATTTTTATAAAAAGACTATTATATCCATCCTTTTATTAATATTAAAAACCTAGTAAAAAAAAACCTAACCATTTCGTCAAAGTGATTGAATACGAATAGACATATTTTTTTGCTTTATGAGATGTAATTTTTTATGTGATTGCATTTTTTATATTTAATAGCTTTTATATGAATACATTGTCAAAGTGATAGTGTGCTGAAATTTTGACAATGGTAAAAAAATTCATCAATGCATGTTTGTAAAACATCTTTTTTATTTCACTTGATTAAAAACTACTAATATAACATCAATTATGAGGCCATACAAGATAACAAACATATCATAGTTTAGGAGTGCTATAAAATCACAGATAATGAAATGTTATAATTAGAAAAAAATTATTATAATAAATCATTTCATTTTTTTTTCACTTTTTATCCAAACAATGGGTGTTAAAATTCTTTTCCTTTCCTTTCTTTTATTAATTTTAATTATCCAAACAAGGAGTATATATATCACTTTCTTTTGTTTTCGTTTCTTTTCCTTTCCTTTCCTTTATAAATATTTATCCAACCATTATCTTAGTGTCGACCTTTTTCTTTAAGAGGCTAATACAACTTTGAAAATTTTGGTACTTGCAACTTATAAACTACTTTCCTAATCTTTGCAACTATAGGATAAAAACCATAATACCTTGATGATAGCTTTAAATTTTTTCTTAACGCAAAAGAAATCTGCTTGTAAGGCTATAGTTTTAAATACACGATATCCCTAACCTGAAACTCCCTTTAAGTCCTATTTTTATTAGCATAAAACTTCATTTTGTGTTGAGTTTTTTCCAATTGGTCAATCAGTAGCTTACTCAATTTTTTTTTTAAACAAGTCTTCCATAGTTGATATTCTTTTTTCATTACTGACATTCCAAGAAAACCTAGGAGGTGGATACCTATATAAAGCCTAGAAAAGACTCATTTTTATGATAGTATGATAGCTAGTGTTGTACCATCACTCAGCTAAAGGTAGCTATTGAATCCAAGTTTTTCACTTAAGGAAACATATATACCTTAAGTATTACTCAAGGCATTGGTTCAATCTCTCAAACTGGTCATTTGACTCTGGGTGATAGGTTGTGCTGAATTGTAAAGAAGTACTTAATAGCTTTATCAATTCTTGTCATACAAAACTAGTGAAAAGTTTATCTCTATCTGATATAATAGCCTTTAGAGCTCCAAGAAGTTTATGAATTTGACTTAAATATGCCTTAGCCATATCTGAGGCAGTGTAAGAATGAGAAAGAGGCAAGAAACGTGCATATTTAGTAAATTTGTCAATGATGACCATAATATAATTGAATTTATGAGATTGAGGCAGTCTTTCCACAAAGTTCATGGTTATCACTTTTCAAGTTTGTGTAAGAATTGGAATTTGTTATAGTAAACTATGATAACCAATATGCTCACTTTTATTCCTTTGACATATGTAACATTATTACACATAATCTTGCACATGCTTCATCATCTTAGGTCAATAAAAATAGAGTTTGAGTCTATAATAGGTTGCTTGGATTTTTGAATGACCTCTCTAGGGTGAATCATGAAGTAGTTGCAATATTTGAGTCCTCAACAGACCTTGACTTTCAATATAAACCTTGTCTTTGTACTTGAGTACTCCATTATTGAAAAAATAGTCAGAATCACCTGTAGGATTTATAATATGAGCTGTGATCTTCTCTTGAGTAGTTACATTTCCTTTATAACTCTGTTCCACTTCAATTACCCATTTAGTCATAAGAGTGGTTGATTGAAGAACATGCAACCCTTTTTTTTTTTTTCATGTTATCTTGATAGAGCATCTATCATTATATTTATTTTACCATTCCTATATTGAATAATGTAATTCAAACTCAATAACTTAGTAAGCCTTTTCTTCTGAATAATGGTAATCAGCTTCTACTCTAAGGGATATTTCAATGTCTCATGATCAGTCTTAATAATGAATGGTCCACCTTCAAGGTAGTGTCTCCACTTAAAAATTATCATAAAAATAGCTAGATACTCTTTCTCATAGATAGATAAATCATTATGTTCAGGACCTAAGGCTTTGGTTAAATAGGCAATAGGCCTTCATTCTTGTGACAAAATTGCTCTTATACTTGAAAAACATGTATCCATTTCTATGTAGAAGGGCTTTAAAAAATCAGGTAGTACAAGTATTGGGGTATTGCTCATTGCTTTTTAAGTTGTTGAAATGTTGTTGTTGCTGCACTTGACCAATGAAATCCATCGTGTTTCAACATGTCTGTTAAGGGCTTACTTATCACTTCATATCCCCTAACAATTTTTTTGTAGTAGCTAGTCAGTCAAAGAAACCCTCTTAGAGATTTCAAATATTTTAGGAAGTGGCCAATTCATCATTGTTTCTACCTTAGTAGAATTAGTTGCAACCCCATTTGTTGAAATGATATAACTAAGATACTTAACCTGTTTTTGACCAAAGAAATATGTGCTTTTCTTAGCAAACATGTGATGAAGTCTCAACACTTCAAAGACAAGTTTCAAATGTAAGACATGTTTCTCCAGAGTAATGTTATAAGACATGTTCCTCCAGAGTAATGCTATAAACCAATATATCATAAAAAAAAATAGTAACACAAACTTTTTAGATATTTAGAAAACATATTATTCATCAATGATTGAAAAGTGACAGATGTGTTAGTAAGTCCAAATGGCATTACCTTGAACTCATAGTATCCTTAATGAGTCTTAAAGGCTATTTTAGGGATGTCATCAACTTTGACTCTGATTTGCCAATATCTTGATTGTAAATCAATCTTAGAGAAGTACTTGGCACCCTTTAATTCATTTAACAAGTCTTTCACTATTGGAATTGAAAACTTGTCTTTAATTGTCATTGCATTAAGTTATCTGTAGTAAATACATAGCCTTTATGTACCATCTTTCTTACTTACCAATAGACAAGGTGAAGCAAATGGACTATTGCTAGTTTGAATAATAGATGAAGATAACATTTCTGAAATTTATCTTTCCATTTCAATTTTCTGGTGATGAGAAAACTTATATGGCTCGAATTTACAAGCTGAGACCCTTTCTTGAGGGGTATATTATGGTCATGTGATCAAGTTGATGGTAGTCTTGTTGGTTCCTCAAAGATGTTAGAATAAAAAGTGAGTAATTCTTGTAGTTCAAAAGGAGTTTTTTCTTTCATACAATCTACACTGGTCATATAAAGCTCTCCATTTATGTTTGGGTCTTTACTAGCCATTTTTTATAATTTTTTACTAGTAATGAGCTTAACACCTGATAGCTTTTTACTTCATTTCAATGTCACTTGTTGATCCTTTTTTTGAAAAGTCATAGATAGCTCATTAAAATCAAACATTAAGGGACTATACCTTTTTATCTAATCAACCCCAAGAACCATGTCACTACCTTCTATTGGTAATATTTTCAAATCATGTGAGAAAACATGTCCCTACATTAACCAGGTTAACTTCTTACATCTAGCACTATTGTATTATCTCTTTCCATTAGCTACTGTTATAGTTAAAGGGTTAGTCTGCTCTAGCTTCACTCCATCTCGAGCTTACTTAGGAATGACAAAACTATGAGTGCTACCACTATCAATGAGGATATAAAGTACTTTTCCTTTTATCATTCCTTTAATTCTAAAAGTGTTGTGCCTAACATTACCCATAAAAGCATTGATGAAAATCTATAAGTTTTTAGGACTGTCTTATTTCTCAACTCCTTCTGGTTCTCCATTAATATCCTGTATGTTGTCCTCTTTTTTATTGGATTTATCAGTAGTAATGGCATTAAGTTGTTTTGTTCTACATACATGGCCAGGCATAAACTTTTTGCTACACTTAAAACAAAGATTTTGTAGCATTTTTTGCTTAGTAAGCTACTATTTATTTGGCATAGAATTGGCTGGTGGGTTTGGTTTTGGTTGAGTATGAATAGGCTTAGGATAAAGGCCAATATTAGAGGTAAACATAGGTTTGATGGTTTGCTTGTGTCTCTTATTTTCAAATTCAAGTGATAGTTCATACAGTTTGGCTTGTTTGTATGTAGCAGTAAGGGTTTCAGGTTCATTAACCTTCATTTTAGGCTTGATATCATCTTTGAGTCCACTTATAAAGTTAGAAACAAAGTATCCTTCAGTCAAGTATGGGTTATATTACAACATATAAAATCTTAATTTTTTAAATCTTTCTTCATATTCATCTATAGTAATCTTTTGGGCTAGTTTGTTAAACTCTATGTTATGTCAGAACAGGATTTGTCACAAAACCTTTAGTACAAGTCATTAGTAAACTCTAACCATGTCACTTTTTCCTTTTGCATAAGATATCCATCAAATCACACCTCAGCCTTTCCTACTAAGTACATAGCAATTGTCTTCAATTTTTGGTGATTAGAGATTGAAAATATGGCAAAGTATTTTTGACATTTTTAAGCCAACCCTTAGGATTACTTCCATCAAATATCAGTAACTCAGTCTTAGGTCTAGGTGTAATATTCATAACAGTTGAAGAATTACTACCAGCAATGAAATTAGCATGTTTAGACTGTTCAATATTGAATTGAAAGAACTACCATTGACTTCATGTTGTTTATTGGCTAATAGTCTTGCTCCATTGGGCTTATAAACATATTTTTCATGATCATCTATTACTGTGATTTCGACAGGTGCCTTATCTCCCATTTTAGATTGATAAATAGGAATATATGGTTGGCTACTAGTCATCCATTCTGACTCTAGTTAAGTTTCAATTGCTTTTCTTGGATCTAACAGTTCAAGTACTTGGCTTATACATTCATGATTTTCAGTAAACTAGTGTCATAACATATAGATTAAAAAATTTATAGCTAGACTTAACAAATGAATGGAGTCACCACCAATCTTTTTTACTAGGTTTGATTGGTCACCTAAGGAATTTATCCCTTTAAAGAGCTCTTAAGCTTGATGAAGGGTTCTTAAAAGAATAAGTTTGGGTCTACTAACCAGAACAGGGTTCGAGAGTTTGGTTACATGTGAGAAAGATTATAGCACCCTTACATGCCCAACAAAGGATGGCACCATATTATTTTGAATTCATCCTATAATCTTGAGTCTAATGGTTTTAAATTTTAAGTTAAATATTGAAAATAATTTTTAAGATTCTTCATTAATTTGGTAGAACTCTTAAAAAATATACTTTCTCACCTCAAGAGTATTCAAGAATCCCATTTGATTTCTTGAAGAGGCTCCGTCATCGAAAAAAAGGTTTATTTATTATTTTTTATTATTATCATTTTTTGTTGAAAATAAATCTAATTATTCCATTATTTGGGTTAAATTAGAAATATTTTCTCTTTTGAATTTCTAAAATTTTCACCATTTGGGTATATTTAGAAATTTCTTTTTTCTTTTTTCTTGGAAAGAAAATAATATGACAATTATTTCTATTGAAATTTCATCTAAATTATTCCACAATTTAGGCCAAATTTAGAGAAAATTTCTCACCTAGAGATTTATTAGAAATTTATCATTTGAAATTTTTAAGAATCTCATCTTGGGTAATTATCACATATTTTCAACCAAAATTTTTGTTTGAAAAAAGAATACAATTACTTTTATTGAAACTTTCATCTAAATTATTCTACTATTTGGGTCAAATTTAGATAAAATTTCTCACCTAAAATTTTATAAAATTTACCATTTGAAATTTTTATAAATTTCATCATTGGATAATTAATATTTATTCCCAAAATTTATTTTATTTATTTTACTTTTTTTATTTTTCTTTAATATCAAATAATAAAAACCATAAATAAACAATTATGCATAAAACAAGACAAATGAATAACAATCAGTTAAAGAAGAAAGAAAAAAAAGCACCAAATAATTAAAGAATTTACAAATAAATAAATAAATAAAATAAGTAAAAATACCAAAGTTGACGTAAGCCTTTGGATGAAATTTCACCAAGGTGTTAGCCTATCACGTGACCTTTTTCTATAGTTGCTCCCATATCCTTATCTTTTAAACACAAGCCAATTGGCAAACAATTCCAACAGAGAACAAATCCACTAGCAATTTAGCACCCACCCATTAAACCCCGAAAATTCAAAACCCAACACAATCGATAGAGATTAGCAATCAACAGAAGGCTTAAACACAACTTAATCAAAAACCACTAGTAAACCCAGAGAAATATTTGTTCTGTTAGTGATGGTGCCAGAGGTGACTTCAGCGGCTATGACTTGCATTGGTTGGAGAGCTTTTGGGGCTCTAATAGTGGTAAGAGAGAAAGAGGTCAACAAAAAGTCAGGTTATGAAATAGTTTTCTCTCTAAATTCATGATCGGAAGGCAAAGGTCGTTGGCATCCTAAGATCTATTTTGATATGAAAGGATTGAAGAGATAAAAAAAAAATTCTGCAGACCAAGAATGGTGGTTTTCGATGATTGATTGTGACCCATGGAGGCAAACCGACTGAGACCAATAAATTTGGGTTCCGTGGAGCAGAAACAACAATACTAATGCTTTTGTCTTCTTTCTTTAATGCTTCTTAACAATGGGACCTGCCTTCAATTACGTGGATGAAACCGATAACCATCAATAAAATAACTGCCAATATTTTTGTGGTCAGAGAAGAATGAGAGCTAGGAAACGTAGCTTAATGCAATTTTTTTTGCTTTCTGCTTGCAGTGTTTCTGATTTCTCTCTGTTTACGTGAGTGGTTGTTCTGTTTGAGCCTATATTTATAAGCATTGATCAGAAATATTTTTGATTAATTTTTATTCTTTATTTGACTGGGATTCATCCAATCCTACCATTCCACTTTCTAGAAGGAAAACAAAAATTAGAGCTCAATTTTCGGATCAAGAGACCAGAAAATAAAAATAAAAATAAAATAAAAAAATAAAAAATAAAATAAAATAAAAACTAAAATTAAGCCTTTTTGCCTCATTTGGACTAGGTCTGAGCTAAGCCCAATTGACTTAGGCCCAACTTCTATTAGGTCCAACGGGCCTGGGCCGAACAAATGAGGGTGTCTATAGCTGTCATTCTTTGCATATTTTCTGTGAGACAAGAATTGTGCAAAGATGTAGACACCATTCAAGACTCAACTCAACATTTTTTTTCTGTGTTTTTTTGTATTGTTTTGTTTTTTTTTTTTAAAGAAAGTAAGTGAAGCTCATCTAAATAGAGGCAACAAAACTTTGAAAAAATGAATGGCTCCTCTGAATAGAGGCAACGAACTTTGAGAAATAAATAGCTTATTTGAATAGAAGCAACGAACTTTGAAAATAAATGGCTCCGCTAAATAGAAGTAATGAACTTTTGAAAAAATAAATGGCTTCTATGAATAGAGGCAACGAACTTCTAAAAAATAAATGGTTCTTCTAAATAAAGGCAACAAACTTTTGAGAAAATAAATGGCTCTTCTGAATAGAGGCAAAAAACTTTTAGAAAATAAATGGCTCATCTGAATAGAGGCAATGAACTTGTAGAAAATAAATAGCTCCTCTAAATAGAGGCAACGAACTTTTGAGAAAATAAATGGCTCCTCTGAATAGAGGTAACAAACTTCTAGAAAATAAATGGCTCCTCTAAATAGAGGCAACGGACTTTTAAGAAAATAAATGGCTCTTCTGAATAAAGGCAACGAACTTCTAGAAAATAAATGGCTCCTTGACAATCATGTCCAATAGAGTTGTAGCTCAAATTTGATAAAATTTGTAATGAGAACTCAAAGATTCACAATTTGAGTTTGAAAATCAAAGGTTCAGATTTGCAATAACCTTTCAACTTCGTAAAAATTCACTAAAATTTGATTATCAAAATTTTAACTTCACAATAATTCAAATTTGCAAAATCTTAAAATTCGCATTCGTAAATTATAAGACTCACATCCACATTTTAAAGATTCTTATTTGAATTTTGGAGATTTACATCCAAAAATTCAAAGCTTCTCATTCAGGCTTAAAAGTTTTTATTCAATAAATCTCAAAGTTTCATATCTCAAAGATTTTCAATTGAAATTTAGAGATTTTCATCAAAAGGTTCACAATTTCCTTTTAGGTGACCCAAAATTTGCATGAATGAATGTCATGATCAAAGATGCAAATACCTTCTTAACGATGCAAATGCAACAATCGAATTATGTGCATGTGTTATTCAAACAACAATGCTTACGTGATGTATAGAATGCGAATGTCAATAATGTCATGAAATTCTAAATAATTATGGTAATATGGCTCTCAAGACTCTGTCATCTCATGTTTTCTTTTTGTTTAGCTTCTCAACACTTTGGAACAAGTTTCATCAACTGATCATCATTGCTTCTATTACTTGATCACCATCCATAGGCTTCTCAGCACTAATAATTCTGTCAATTGATCCATATTGTGTTCACCACTCATTTATAGGCTTCTCAGCACTAGCCATTAAATAATGAATTTTATCCACTGATCCTCATTATTTTATCACTTGATCACCATTGACAAGCTATGTTGATCAGTTCATCCCATATTCATCATTTGGTCACACCATATACTTTTTCAAATCATCACTTTTTAGGTTTCTACCACCTCTTCCTTTTTGTCTCTTATCATATTAGATTTCTCTTTAAAGAAATGCAAGAATCTTTTATGCACATTATCATTCATTCATCATCATTTCAAATCACGACAAATATAATGCTCTCATACATTTTTTCGATTTATTTTAGGGATGCAAGAATAAGGGAACACAGGGTAATTTGAGAGAAATGTACTTAATGAAGGACGAGTTTGGTGTAAAACAAATAGGGAAAGAAACAAATTGGATGAATGGTATATCCAAACAATGAATATCTGAACAATTCTAAACATTAATCCAGGATTCTTTTCAAAAACTCATTCCATTGACTATCGAAATCATTTTGAACTCATCAAACTTTGCCCCAATTTTGAGAGGTCTTCAGATACCTTGCTCATCTATTAAACTTTTAGCTCAGATATTTTTTTCTACCAAAATTACCTTTTCAGGTTTTCAATTTGAGTATCTCTTTTCTCTTTTTTCATTTTTTTAATTTTTTAATTTTTTTAATTTTTTCAATTTTTCATTCTTTTTTTTTTTCATTTCTTCTTCTTCTTTTCTACATATAAAGCAATTCGATTGCCCTATCATAAGCATGCCTCAGTTCAACATATAATCATTTAATTTGAGTACTCACACTTGATCCAAATGAACTTTTAAAGGTTGTAATGTAGGCCACGGTAAGAGGTCATGAAAGAAATGGATAAAATAGGCTCAAAACATGTGTTTAAAGGGTTCAAAACCAAAGAATCATTTGATGCAACTTGGCATTTTACCCCTACATCATTTCACTACTTTTTTTCTTTTTTCATCTCATTCCTTACACAAAGAATTCTCATTACTTTAAACCAATTTGCTTGTGGCATTTTTCTTTTCTCTCTTTCCTTCATTTTGTTTTGCTTTCTCTCTTCGAGACCCTTTTACGATATTTTGTCTCTTTTTTTTTTTTCAAAAATGCCTCTAATGTGGAGAATGATCCTTGGTCAGGGTTCTTTTAAAATAATAATAATAATAATAATAATAATAATAATAATAATAGGCTCAAAGGGGTAGCAATGAATGGTTTTTCAAATGGTAAAAGAAAGATGACCAATTTTTTCTCAATTGTGAATACTTTTCTCGAACATCATCTATTGAACAAAAATAAACTCATGGATCTGTATAAAAGACTGCACATTTTTAAGACATATCTATTTTACCTTTAGCAATAACCTATTTTTTTTGCTCAAACCATCTTTTCATATTAGTGTGAATGAGTTCTCAAAATTAAATCTCATAATTATTGTTATCATTGTCTAAATATTCATCATCTGAAATTTGAAAAAGGGAATGAAAAGTTATGAAATGTGACAAAGCATAGAATAATGATTGAATGAAAGAGAAAATGTAATAAAATGCATATACTTGCCTTTTATTAAAATGATAACAAATGAAATCCTACAACCTAAAAGAAATCCTAACATTACTCTAAAAAAAATCTTAAAATGATAAAAAAACTTTCAACCAACCTTATTTTTATTCTTCAAAATTGCACCTCTGTGCAATCGAGATCTTTATTGATATCTTGCCTCCTGATTCATTGTAACTCTCTAAGCCTTTTCTGATCCATGTGTTCTTGATTTTTACTTAGAGCATTGACATTGTGATTGGGCAATGGATTACCACTAAATATTAGGTGTTATTGTTCTTCCTTGATCAAAACTTACCATCTAATCTTTGATTAATCGTTGCACCTTATGTTTCAAAGCAGTACAATTTTTAATGAAATGGCTAGCAATTCCATAGTGATAGTCACAGTGAGCTGTATGATTATACCACTTAAGATAGGGTGGCTTGAATGGCTCTACACAGCTGGGGGCAATCAAGTGACTGTTATAAAACTCTCGATATAACTCCGTCTAAGTCAAGAGGATTGGATCGAATACGAATTTTTCTCGAGTAATTCGTTGCTCTCGTAAATCACTTGTTAGGTTAGCAAGATAAATCTGGGGCTTTATGAGAGGTTGAATATTAAGGCTGTATGTGAGAGCTTGAAAACTAAAAATAGGCTGGTATGTTGATAGGTAAGATGGTTATAGAGCTGGCTGGTATGGGTAGGATGAGGTATTATTCATAGTAGGATAGTATGGAGAATAACCTTGTGGATAGGGTTGGTATCCCCTAAACTGTTTGTCAAAGCCTACAGCTTGAGTTTCAGTCTTTTTCTTTTGAGGTGCTTTCTTGGTTTTCCCTCTTTCAGCTTGCTATTTGTAATGGCATTCTCAATGATTTCGCTTGAGATCACTATGTCATCAAAATTTTTTATGGCATTCCCTATCATCTTTTTATAATAGAAAAATTTAAAAGTGCTAACAAATAACACTGTAGTTTTCTTTTCAGTTAGAGGAGGTTGTACCTAAAAAGTTACATCTCTCTATCTCTGAACGTATTCTTTGAATGATTCATTTGTCTTTTTCTCCATATTCTGTAAAGACAAACGATCAGGGATCAAATTCATGATATGTCGATATTGACTGATAAAGTCATGGGCCATGTCACTCCAGAAACGAATGCGAATTCTATCCAGCTGAACATAGCACCTAACAGCGAAGCCAATAGGGCTATCTTGGAAAACATACATTAGTAGCTTTTCATTGTGAGCATGGGCTATCATATTCTGACAATACATAGTAATGTGAGTCTTTGGGCACTTTGTACCATCATATTTCTTAAATTTTGGTACTTTAAATTTTAGAAGAATGATCACATCTAGGATCAAACAGAGCCCAACAGTATCAACAGAACCATAAAAACTAATTCCTTCCATAGCCCATAGCTTTTGTTCTAGCATATTGATCTTGGAGTCTTTCTGAACTTTAATTTTACCATTTTTTTTCTCTTTTTCTTTCAGTTCATCCAGATCAAAAACTTGATTTAGTTCTACTATCTTTTTAGTAAAGACAGGATTTGCATAACTGTGATAATACCTTAGATTAGAGGCTAATGGTATTCCAGGATATGTAGGATATGCGAATTGTTATGGTAAAACCTTTTGTGTAGATTGGACTTGAGTTGGACCAAAACCATGTGGATATAGGGGATCAGTCACTTCTTGTGATGTAAGGCCCTATTGGCTTGTGTTCTTTTCTACCTTTTTCCCCTTATTTAACTTATTTAGAGCATCCGAAATCTTATTTAACTTATTTTCAAGCTTTTTCTGGGCCTTCTCCAATTTTTCAAATCGATGAGAGTTTTCTTGCTCCATTTGTCTGGCTCTGGCTCTTGTGTTGCATCGATGAGTGAAATTTCAACTGGATGAACTATCCTTGAATCTTGAGTATCATAATTATATGATTATTAGAAACTATGTATGATATGTATGATATGTAAATGTATGCATGAAATATACTAACATTTACCACATCACCAATATTGATAAAAGAAATCTCCATTTGAAACTTTATAAAATTTTAAAATTACATCCTAAAAAAGTCAAAGCAATATTCTAAAGTCCTAAACATCATCTTTTATTTTTAATGCCTCTTTATAAACATCCTTGCTTGCTGGTAATGATTTTGTGCCTCATCTAAGAAATCAAGCAGTTATTGTCCATGAACTCCCGCTGGTTGCACCATAGCCTTAAAATTTTCCATTTTTTCTTCCATTTTTGTTGTTTTATCTGTAGCAATGCATATTTGATCAAACAAATACCTTAGGTGCCTTTGTTTTATGTGCACATATCTCTCAATAACTCATTCTATTGAGCTTGTTTCCTGCATTCATCAGACAAAGCTTTTACTTGTGATATGCATCGATCCACTATCTCTTATAGCATTTGTTATGTCTATGAGCTATAGCAGTGCCCTTTTGTTTTTCTTCCACCATCACTTTTAACAATTCATTTTCTTTTAGAAGTCGGGCAAGCTCAGGTATGACTGATGAATGTGTCATATCTAAGTCATTAAATAAGGCTCTCCACTGATCTTTTTGGTCTATTAGACTTTGAATTTTCAGTTCTTGAAGTCATAGACTCTCTTTCATTTCCAACTTTAATTGTTATTTTCTTGTTCTAATAGATTTTTCTCGAATTGGAGTTTTCTCTTAGCTGTTTCCACTTTAAGCAAATGATCTTGAAGAATAGGTTTTGAGGAATGTCTTAATTGTTCACTAGGAAGCACAATATCTTTTCCCCTCATCGTATGCCACACACTATATTAGGAGGTGACGTCGTAAGTAAACCTCCCTTGATTAACCCTGGTGGTTTATTTTCATGATTTTTTAACTTTTTCAACTATTCCATATGCCCCTTTATCAGCGAATGAGAACTCCCATTGGTTAAGTCCATAAGTTTTTGGAATGAATTACTCACATCCAGATTATTTTCTCACCAAAATTTGGGCATAAGTAACAGTACCCCATAGGCCTAATAAGTACACCTATGATTGACCTCTATAATTGTATAACACTATATCATGACGCATCCAAGGTGCTCTCCAAACTATCCCTTGACTATCAAAGGCTCAAAAATAAGAAACCTACTCTTCTTTTGACTTTGCTTGAGGCCATGTGCTATAACAAAACTCCTTGATAGGAATATTAGAATAAAGGTATGGTTTATGAAATTAACTTTCTTTGCATTCCATGTGACTCTTCATCCATACATAAAGCAACTGTAGACATCCATTAAATCGACCTTTACCATTTTTACGATAAAAGTTTAGAGAATGAATGATTTTTGCCAAAATGGTTGGTGCTATATTGACCTGATATGCTAACTGATCAACAAAATCCACCACTACAACATCAACATATCCAATAACTTTCGGGAAGATCACCAATCCATATAAAGCTATAGTCATAGCCATTAATCCCTGCTTGTCATCTATGTACCCCTGGATGAAATCTCGTAGAAAACTTCATGGAATAACTTTACTTTCACCTTTTATCTTGACACATGAATCAACTTGAGGCAAACTAAGTTCAAGCATTTGTACTAGCTTTTTACGATAGCCAACCTTATTGGACCAGTAAATCTTGTTTGGGTTTGGCAGATCAAAGCGAAGTAGGATCATATACTCTTTAATTATGGGCATTGAAAATGAAACATCTATAAGAAGGATCCCAAAACTGAATGATGGCCCTAATCAAATTACTGTCCATTTCTACCTGAAGTAGTGAAGTTATATCTACATACTTGTTCTTAAATACCTCTTAGCTTATTTACTCATGCATCCCCAGACACTACTTAAGTCAACTAGATCATTTTGCTGTAGCTCGAGATGAACTTTCTTGGGTAATGATGAAATAAAACCCTCAGGCAAGCAATTTTCTTGTTTTTTTTTACCTTTCTCTAACTTGATTTTTACTTGATGAGCAGACTCATAATGGACTGATGTAGACCTTGGTTGCATTTGGCTTTCCATAGATGTAAGTGAGAGATCTGATTTATCAATAACTGATATGTAGCAAATATTTCCTATATGCAAATGATGGTGTTAGACATGATCATGAAAATGATGGATAGAATGATATGATATGCTAGAACATGAAAATGATGATATGAAGATGATGCATAGAACGAAATGACATGAAGATGGTGTAGATGTACAAAATCAAGCAAACAAAATGGTTAGATAACATACCGTTCCTTTTTTTGTGTCTTAATTTTGGGTTATATCTATTAATGGGTAGGAAAGGCTCTATCTTAGGTTGGTCTTTTAGGGATGAACTATATGCAGGGTTAGGAGATTTTAACTACTAAAAGGTTCCCAAATTGTTTCTTACATCATTGTCCATCACAGACTAGTAAGGTAGTCTAATCCTCACCCATCATAGGCTACAAAAGAAAAAAATTTAATTTGAGTGAGAGTATTTCACTAGCCATTATGAAGATTATCATCTCATGAGAACGTAGGTACTTTACTTCATCCTAAGAGGGACGAAGCCCGGGTATAGAGCTTATGTAACGCAAATGCATGTGATAGTGTGTGCAAAAGAACATATAAGTTTCATGCCCCAAAAATAAAAGACAAGACAAAACAAAAAAAATGTGAGTAAACAGATAATTATAATCTAAAACCATTAGACCAAAAGATAGGAGAAATTTAAAAATTATGGCTTGACTTTCTATCGTGTCCCCAATGGAGTCGCCAAACTGTCATAACATATAGATTCAAAAATCTATAGCTAGACTTAACAAATGAATGTAATCGCCACTAATCTTTTTTACTAGGTGTGATTGGTCACCTAAGGAATCTATCCCTTTAAAGAGCTCTTAAGCTTGACGAAGGGTCCTTAAAAGAATAGGTTCGGGTCTATTAAGCAAAACATGGTTTGAGAGTTCGATTACATGTGAGAAAGGTTATAGCACCCCCAAATACCCATCCAAAGGATGGTACCATATTATTTTGAGTTCATCCTGTAATCTTGAGTCAAATGATTTTAAATTTTAATTTAAATATTGAAAATAATTTTTAAGATTCTCCATCAATCTGGTAGAACTCTTAAAAAATATACTTTCTCACCTCAAGAGTATTCAAGAATTTCATTTGATTTCTTGAAGAGGCTCCTTCATCGAAAAAAAAGTTTATTTATTATTTTTTATTATTATCATTTTTTTGTTCAAAATAAATTTAATTATTCCACCATTTGGGCTAAATTAGAAATATTTTCTCTTTTGAATTTCTAAAATTTTCACCATTTGGGTATATTTAGAAATTTTTTTTTCTTTTTTTCTTGGAAAAAAAATAATATGCCAATTATTTCTATTGAAATTTCATCTAAATTATTCCATTATTTAGGTGAAATTTAGAAAAAATTTCCTACCTAGAGATTTATTAGAAATTTATCATTTAAAATTTCTAAGAATCTCATCTTTGGGTAATTATCACATATTTTCAACCAACATTTTTGTTTGAAAAAAGAATACAATTACTTTTATTAAAACTTTAATTTAAATTATTTCACCATTTGAGCCAAATTTAGATAAAATTTCTCACCTAAAAAATTTATAGAAATTTATCATTTGAAATTTTTATAAATTTCATCATTGGATAATTAATATTTATTTTATTTATTTTACCTTTTTTATTTTTATTTTTATTTAATATCAAATAATAAAAACCATAAATAAACAATTATGCATAAATCAAGACAAATGAATAAATAATCAATTAAAGAAGAAAAAAAAAAGGTACCAAACAATTAAAGAATTTACAAATAAATAAATAAAAAAATAAAAGTACCAAAGTTGACGTAAGCTTTGGGATGAAATTCCACCAATGTGTTAGCCTATCACGTGACCTTTGTCTATAGTTGCTCCCATATCCTTATCCTTTTAAACACAAGCCAATTGGCAAACAATTTCAACAGAGAACAAATCCACTAGCAATTTAGCACCAACCCATTGAACCCTGAAAATTCAAAACCCAACACAATCAATAGAGATTAGCAGTCAACAGAAGGCTTAAACACAACTTAATCAAGAACCACTAGTAAACCCAGAGAAATATTTGTTATGTTAGTGATGGTGCCAGAGGTGACTTCAGCGGCTGTGACTCGCATTGGTTGGAGAGCTTTCGGGGCTCTAATAGTGGCAAGGGAGAAAGAGGCCAACAAGGAGTCGGGTTATGAAATAGTTTTCTCTCTAAATTCGTGATCGGAAGGCGAAGGTCATTGGCATCCTGAGATCTACTTTGATATGAAAAGATTGAAGAGATAAAAAAAAAAGATTCTGCAGACCAAGAATGGTGGTTTTCGATGATCGATTGTGACCCATGAAGGCATAACCGATTGAGACCGATAAATTTGGGTTCCGTGGAGCAGAAACAACGATACCAATACTTTTGTCTTCTTTCTTTAATGCTTCTTAGCAATGGGACCTGCCTTCAATTACGTGGATGAAACCGATAACTATCAATAAAATAACTGCCAATATTTTTATGGTCAGAGAAGAATGAGAGCTGGGAAACGTAGCTTAATGCAATTTTTTTTACTTTCTGCTTGCGGTGTTTTTGATTTCTCTCTGTTTGTGTGTGTGTTTCTGTTTGAGCCTACATTTATCAGAAACAGTTTCTGATCAATTTATATTTCCTATTTGATTGAATCCCAGTCTAATCTTACCACTCTACTTTCTAGAAGGAAAACAGAAATTAAAGCTCAATTTTCGGATCAAAAGATCAGAAAATAAAAATAAAAATAATAAATACGAAAATTAAAAAAAAATAATAAATCAACAATAGAATAAAAAATCAAATAAAATTAAAACTAAAATTAGGCCATTTTGCCTCATTTGAACCAAGTTTAAGTTAAGCCCAATAAACTTAGGCCCAACTTCTGTTAAGGGCCAATAGGCTTGGATCCGAACAAAATGAGGTGTCTACAGCTAGGACTCAATAAGCCTTCTTTATTCTTCCCACCACTTTGGAACTGTTGAGTTAGCAGTCGTTAGAGCCTCAAATTGCCTTTGCAGCACCTGAAATTGCTCCTATAGAGCATCTAGTTTTGCGCCATCAGACATGGTTTGCTATTTCTTAGGTTTTCCTATATTAAAGGTAGATCTAATAGGTTTTGATACCAAAGTTGTAATAAAATGATGCTATTGAATTAATCAAGAGTTAATCTAAATAAAAGAAGAAAGAAATAGACTAGAAGAGAAGAAGATTAAGACTAGAAAAGAGAGATATGAGAGCAAAGAAATTGAGTTTCTCATTCATGCCGAAAATATGCATAAACATGGCAGTTTATAATTCGTGAATTACGATCCACAATACAAATAGTTCTTATTTTAGTAACTACTATTCTTATAACCAACTAATCATTGGTTTGACAGCTTGCATCAGATAACTCCATTCTCAACTCCTTTATATTATATTTATTGCCAATTTCCTTTAGCCTCTTATTATTATCCTTGTAGCTTCTAACTTCATCATAGACCTGTCTTCACAATCCGACTTGCGGTATACCACACTCTTGTCGTTTGCAATCGCGAGCAGTTAAAGAATGTTTAACCACCAACGACAGGATGTTAGCCACTGGCCTAAGATCAAATGCAGGAACATGTCTTGCTTACGACCATGCAGAAAAATGGTATGAGTCTTCAATATTGTTGATGGTTTAACTGTTTGCATGTTTGGACCATGGTTCAATATGTTTGTAAATCATAAATGTCAACTTGATAATTACCATCCTGTTATCGATTTAGCCTTTAGATTCTAATCGGAGCAGGGAGTACTGACACGACATCCGTTTCAATAATCAGGATCGAACTTGATGAACAATACACATGCCTTGAAGCGTGCTTAAGAAGAGCTACACCTCAAATAGATGGGTGCAAGACTCGGATATTGAGAAATTAGTCTATCTTCAGGCCATCATTAAGGAAAATTTTCGCCTATATCCAGCAGCACCTCTATCAGTTCCTCATGAGGCAATGGAAGATTGTAGTAGCTACCACATTCCAAAGAGCATTCGTTTATTTTTGAATGTCTGGAAGTTGCAAGGAGACCCTCGAATTTGATCGAATCCTGAGGAATTTCAGCCGGAAAGATTTCTTACAACCCATGAAAACTTGGATATATTGGGCCCAAATTTTGAACCGATTCCATTTGGTTCAGGTAAACGATCTTGACCAGGGATGACGGGCATTGCAATTTTCTTTTTTTTTTTTTTTTGCTAGTTTTGAGTTTTATAAGAGTTAACTGTAATAATAATAATTGAAATTCCATTTTTTTTTTTAAACTTAGGCTTTTGGTGATTGGTAGAAAATATTTTATGCTTTTGGTGATTGGTAGAAAATATTTTATTATGTTTTTGGTGCTTGACGATTTGTTGGGATTGATTAGCAATTTTGGATAATTATAGGTAAATGACCATTCAATCCAAAATTAACCAGAGTGATAGCAACTACAGTCATGCAGTCCAAAATTAACCACAGAAATTATTGAACAGCCCAACCAATTGAATAATCTTCTCCAACTGCTGTACACAAATTGTGAAATCAAAAGAAACAATTAGTCAGCATAATCTTGCCACCGTCTTTCTCACTTTAGGCCAAAAATAATGGATTTCTCATCTCTTCTAGCTGCAGTTACAGGGATTTTAGGATTGGTACTATTCTACAAACTATGGAAGGAGGGGACTCATATCCACCAAAGTAAGTGCAGGCTATTAGCCCCAGAACCTTCAGGTGCCTTGCCATTCATAGGGCACATGCACCTGCTTGGCGGCAAACGGACCCTCTCTCAAACCTGGGGTGCCATGGCTGATAAATATGGCCCTATCTTCACAATACGGCTTGGAGTGTTCCCCGCCCGTATCATCAGCAATCATGAAGCAGTCAAGGAGTGCTTCACCACTAACGACAGGGTACTAGCTAATCGCCCAAGATCAAATGCAGGAATATACCTAGGCTACGATCATGCAGGATTTGGCTTTGCTCCTGATGGAGAGTATTGGCGTAAGATGCGAAAACTAGCCATGGTTGAACTTCTCTCTAGCCGTAGACTTGAGATATTAAAGCATGTGCAGTTCTCCGAGGTGAATGCATTTATCAAAGATTTATACTCTTTTTACAAGACAAATGAACAAAATCCCGACCCAAAGCTGGCGATTAGTCATAAATTTGAAGTCCTGACTTTAAATACGATGATAAGATTGATCACGGGCAAGAGATATTTCTCGGATGCTGGTGGCAAAGATGAAGAAGCAGCACATGTCACAAAAGTTGTCAAAGATTTCATGTATATTTCTGGTCTTCTTGCTCCTTCGGAAGTGATACCATTTCTTGGATGGATGGATTCCATTTTCGTGGGACAAGTGAAATCCATGAAGCATGTTGCAAAAGAGATAGACTCCATTGTTGGAACATGGGTGGAGGAACATAAATTAAAGAGGCTTAAGAGTGAACCAGACGACGGTCAGGATTTCATCGACCTACTACTATCTGCCATAGAGGAGGATTCCATGTTTGGCTATACTCGGGAAACAATTATCAAGGCCACGGTAATGGTATGTTCTTTCTACTCTTTGGTCAAAACTATACCTTAATCACAATTCGCTAATACATTACAAAATTTAGACTTCCTGCACATGGTAGTACAAACAAAGAGCAATAATGCCACATAATAATAAGAAATTTAAACTCGCTCCTGGGCCTTCACTTGATGTATGTGTTGAATTGATTGAAGCTATTTCTTGTCTCATTTGTATTATTCATTCAATTGTCTCAATTATTTTATTTAGACTAAGCAACAAATGAAATTGTCTCAAATGTTCATCTAAATCCTATTTCTCTGTTCAAATGACACTCACGATAAAGTTGGAACAAACAAACACCAATAGCAAATCTTAAAACTTCATTTTGATGCTCAATTAACATTGGTGTAGTGTAACTGAGTACCTTTTTGAAGTGTTTTTGCTTAAACTGCACATTGAGGTGTCATTTAAACAACATAAATGAATTATTATTTTAAACCTTCGTTCTGCTCCAAACAAATGATCTTACATCTAGATATGCCTTACAAAATATATATCTCCGAATAAGAAACCCTTTCCCATTTGACAATGGTTCAAAGGCTATCAGCTACTCAGTTACATACCAAATTATCTGATCTTTCCCTTTCGATTCATAAGAATTTCAAATTGAAATGTTTGGATTCAATAAATTCTATTGCATATATTAGGATTATAGTTTCTTTTTTGTTGCTTAATTTCAAACATTATTCAATCTACTTGAAAAACCCAAATTTCAAGTATTTAAATTCAAACCAGCTATGTAGTTCTGATTTATTTTCTGCCGTAGAATTTATTCTTAGCAGGCTCAGACACAACATCCATTACATTGACATGGATTTTGTCCAACTTGATGAACAACAGACAAGCCTTGAGTTGTGCTCAAGAGGAGCTAGACCTCAAAGTCGGCAGGGGCAGATGGGCACAAGACTCTGACATTGAGAAGCTGGTCTATCTCCAAGCTGTTATTAAGGAAACATTGCGCCTATACCCACCAGGGCCGATATCATCTCCCCATGAGGCAAGAGAAGATTGTAGCATCGGAGGCTACCTTGTTCGAAAGGGCACTCGTGTGATCACGAATTTGTGGAAATTGCATCGAGACCCTCGAATTTGGTCAAATGCTGTCAAATTTCAACCAGAAAGATTTCTTACAAGCCATGCAAATGTGGATGTTCTAGGACAACATTTTGAGCTGATCCCGTTTGGCTCTGGTCGACGATCTTGTCCAGGAATGACATTGGCATTACAAATGACACACTTGACGATGGCTTGCTTACTCCAGGGATTTGACTTGACCACACCATTTGATAAGCCAGTGGATATGACTGAAGGGTTAGGCATTACCATGCCCAAGGCAACTCCACTTGAAGTTATCCTGAGTCCACGCCTTCCTGCTGCGATGTACGTGCAGCTATAGTTGTTGATATCTGATAAATAAATTTGATACCCTATTGCTACTTAATTTTACCCCTTCTTTTGACGGTATAGTAATGGAGGTTTGTAGCCTTACATAAGTATTATTCTTGTAATATATCTCTAAAATCTAATTAACCTATATTTTCGTTGAGGAAGATTTTTATGTTTCCTTACCTACAATTTTTTATTTGAATCCAAAGAAATTAATTTATGTCAAACATAATAAATTTATAAACAATTAGACTTTTATGATCTTTCAACAGAGTCAAACTAGAAACAACTGCAAGAGGAGCCACCATCCGTTGATAAAAAACTCATTTAATTTATTCACATAAAAGCAACCAAAGAAAAGAACATATAATATCTAACTAAAAATCCACAAAAATTAATTTCCAAATGAGCAGTAGCTAGGCAAAAAAGGTCAGCGCCAATTTCGAGATTTTCAATCTTTATGTCTTAAAATTCCAACTTTCGTGTCATCTTTTCAGCTAAAAACATGTAACATATTAAATGCTTCATAATTCACCCTCTACTACTGCATGTGCTCTTAGTGTCTCCCCAAAAACTTTTGCAAGTACTCTCTCTCTGTCTCTCTCCCTCTCTCAGTCCACCATTTTCAGCAACCCATGAAAACGCATCCCTAAACCCTTTTTCTCCGTCCCTCGAAAATATAATTAACCTTTTCATCTTTTAAAATTGATGAACAATTACCAAAGCTACACTAATAGTTTATTAAGATTGTAATTTTTTTTGTATTTGTAATTTCGTAAAAAAATTGTAAAGAAATATCTGTTATAAATTAAAATCTTGCTCCTTAAGCCTCACCTAATAAACTAATGTTTAGTTAACATACATATTATCTATCATCTATATTTATTTATATATATAAAAATAGAAATTTTAAAAATATTAATAGTGATCAATCTAAATATTTTTTGTAAATTTTAAATTAATAAATTTATTTTTAAATATATAACTTTTATTAATTTATTTAAATTTAATTTAAAATAACTAGAATTAAAAATAAAATTTATGTAAAATTAAATTGCTTAAAATTTTAAAATTTTAATTTCAAAAATGTTAAAAGTGATTAATTAAAATATCCATAGTGAATCTTTTTTATAAATTTTAATTTAAAAATATTAAAAGTGATTGATTAAAATACCACTAGTAACTTTTTTATAAATTTTAATTCAAATGACTTTATTTTTATTTTTAGATTCCCTTTTATAAGTAGAATGATTTTTCACATCAAATAAAAATACAAATAAAATGAGATCATAGCTTAGTCTACATAGAAATAAAACAATTATATAAAATTTGTTTATTTAGTTGTGGTAAAAATTATGTAGTTTATGTTAATAAATAAACTCATTAAAGATAATCATAATTAAGACATAGAAACATATTTGTTTTTTGTTCTATTTTTTGCCTTTTAATGTTTTGTTTTAATATATTAACTATATATGTATGTTAACGATTTTATTATTTATATGTTTTATGAATTGATTATTTGATCATTGATAACATAGTTAATCTTTTAGTTCATTGAAATAGTCTTTAATATATCATTCATATAATTTAATCTGATATTTATAATTAATTTTTCTTTTGTAGTTTTTCTTTGGAATTTTATAATTGTTATTCTATGAATAAAAACTAATAGCAAATCAAATGCAAATCAATTGCATCTCATCTACTAAAAATTAGTACTATATAATTCATTGAACACTTTAATTAGACTTTCACCAGTAAAATTAAATGATTTATGAGGTGTTGGAGCTACCAGTAGCTCAGGATTGAGTCCTATCAAATTACCATAAGAATTATTTACCTTGATTGAAACAATAATTGATTTAATTTTCTTTCAACTTTTATCTTAATATGCATGTATATATGATTAATTTATATCTCAAGATTATTTAATATTTCTCAATTGTATTAAATTACTCGTTTTTTTTTTTTATCATCCAAGCATTTGAACAACTTAACTTGAATTATTCTAAGTAAAAAAAATCAAGCGAAATAAAATTAATTGCTTTTTATGAATTCTTTCAAGGTGTGACTCAATTCATTGAAACTATTTTTTGAATGTGTTTATGCCAAAATTATATTCATTTATGAAATTTTATATTGTTAATCTAAAAATGAAATCATTATAAATTATATAAATATTACAGAACAAGTTTGTTATTCTTAATATTGGAATTTTCTTAAGAAAACATAACAAATACCAAGGTTAGGAATTTATTTTATTTTGTTTTATTTTATTTTTAAAATTATGTATTTTAATATTTTTTATATAATAAAAATTTATGTATAATAAAATTTTTTAAGTAAAAAAAAGATTTAAATTGATAGAACGTACAATTACATTTAATTGATGGAAGCAATAATGAAAGATTATTCTAAATAGAAAAATGAGATGAAAGATTAATTAGTTATGCATAACTCTATCTTCTGCATATGACAAAAAATGGTAGTACTATATGATATTCAATAAAAAATATACAACTATATTGATTTCAAATCTACTTATATTCATTGTATACTCAGTTATTCACTTATGTACTTGAATAAATTTGAATCAATAACAGGTACATATTTCTCTTTCTTTAAAAAATTGGATTCAAATTATCTTAAATTCAAATAAAAAATAAGTATATTCCATTACTTATAATCGCAATTTCATTTTAGAAAATACTATAATTAATTAACTAATTTAAGCACAAAGATAATAACAAAAATAAAGAACTTTAAAATTGTTACAAAAGATGAATAATTAATATTGGATATTAATCATGTTACTATTTAAATTTGGATTTTAGTTATATTCAATCATTTCAGGTTTTAAATAACTATTAAGTTGTTGACTTTTTAAAATTAATTAAAATCAAATAAAGTTGGTTCATTTTTATAATTAAGTGTATTATATTATTTTTTAATTAAACTAAAATTTAAAATGAGTAAAAAAATTATTTATACTCAATTTAAGTTTAGAATTGTTTCAAATTTGAGTTGATTAATTCATGTTATTTTAGCTTTCCTTTTATGACACCAATAACAATTTTCAAAATAGAACGGGAACACAATAAAATGAAAATTAAGTGCAAAAGTGATGGAGATACTAATGATAATTTTAGAAAAAAATCATTATGCCCAAGTTTTACAAAGATTAAAAGTATTTTTTTTTTTAAGAATTTTAAAATTCGTAATATAGAAATGCTAATCAAAATCATATAGTTTACAATCGTTCATTTATTAATCAAATTGCTGCTAAATGGATTGAGGAAAATAATTCAAATATTTTATTTGGCAGATATCATATCATACTTTAAACTCAATCATGAAGATAGCAAGAAGTTAAACATTATTTGGGTTGTTATGATCTCTTATAATATTTTTTACTCTTTCATAATGAAGAAGTTGATTTACATAAAATATAAAAAAGAAAGTCAATTAAGATGATGGTAATAAGAGTGAAGCAACAATTAAAAATATACCAATTTTTCCTTTAGTAGAAATTTTTTATGATAAATGCGAAATATTTTTTACTATTTTCAAATGAAAAAGTTAATTGGCATAAAAAAAGTTATTTTAAATGATGGTAGTAAGAACGAAATAACAATTAAAAATATACAATCTTTTTGTTTAGTAGAAAAAAATTTTTATGAAAAATACAAAGTTAATTATTATGAATTTAATATTTCTAAAATTGTTATCTGTTTAATTTTTATAAATTTTATTTAGTAAATTTATTATTATTACTTTTATCATATATATAACAAAATTTTTACTCAAAACTGTATAATTAAAAATATAAACATAAAGACAATTTATTATTTCCATCGGTGACTAACACTTCAAAATTTTTAATTTTTATATACAATTGTACTTGCTAACAAGTATGAAAATACATTTACTAATAATTTAATCAAATCATCAATAAAATTTATCTTGATACGTACTATTTTACCATGAACAAAAAATTTTGAATAATATCTTTAAAATATTGACTTAACATATATTGTATATATTTATTTAATTTAGTTTTAGTAATTGTATTAGTATAGAAAGTTATGATTTTAACTTATTATTACATTTTAAACTATATATAGTAAATTAAGAGCATTTACTTCTGCTTTTTAAGTCATTTAAAGTTGAACTTTTTTCTTTCTTTCTTTACCTTAAAATTATATCATCTAGCATATATTATGGTTACTTTTTTTTAATTATACCTAAATCAATGATAACATATTAGTAGATAATTAATAAATTAATACTTAATCATTAAAAACTTAAATGTAATCAGTATAACTTAGTAGTAATCATCAATAACTTATAGTAAATTACTGATAACTTAAATGAATGATAATTTAATAGTAAATAATTAATAATTTTTTAGTAAATTAGTTATAATATAATAATATATGCATAATACCTTAATGATAATTCAATTATAATATAGTTTTAAATGCATAATAACATAGTACTGGATCGAGGATAACTTAATAAAAAATAAGTAATAATTTAGTAGTTAATTATTGATAACTTAGTAATAAATTAATGGCAACTTAATAGTAAATTAGTTTTAATTTAATAGTAAGTAATTGACAGTAGAAAATCATAAATAATTTAATTATAAATAAATGATAAAGTAGTAGTAAATAATTGATAATTTAGTAGTTAATCATTGAAAACTTAAAAGTAAATCAATAGAACTTAGTAGTAAATCATAGATAACTAATAGTTAATCAGTAACAACTTAATAATAAATCATACATAATTTAATATAAATTATGTAATAATTTGGTAATGAATTATAGATAATTTAGTAGTAAATCGATGATAATTATATAGTATATAATAAAAAATTAAATTGTAAATGATTGATAATATAATAGTAAATATATAAAAATATAATAGTAAATCATTGATAATTTAGTAGTAAATTAGTAACTTAGTTATAAATCACTAATAACGTAATAGTAAATTACTAATAAGTTAGTTGTAAATAAGTGATAACTTAGTAGTAAATTAGTAAATTAGAAGTAAATCATTAATAATTTAGTTAAAAATAACTAATAACTTAATTGTCAATAATTTATTACTTTTTTTATACTTGAAGTTGCTAAAAATCGAACCTTGTTTACTAATAGAAATGAAGTTAAAACTTTTATTTCAAGGGATAGGATAAACCTACCATGAACCTATTCAATAGAAAAATTAGTGAAAAAATTCTAAAATTAAATAAAACAATAATATTATCATATAAAAATAAAATTATCTCTTATATAAAAAGAAATTTATTATAGTGGACTTTTTAAATTTTATATTTTATAATTGTAAATGCATAGCAACATATTAATAAATCAATGATAGGTTAATAAAAAATGTAATAAATTAGTAGTTAATCATTGATAACATAATAATAAATCAATAACAACTTAACAATAAATTAGTATAACTTAATTGTAAATAAGTTTTAGTTTAGTAGTAATTAATTGATAAACTTATTAGTAAATCAATAATAATTTAATACTTAATCATTGAAAATTTAAAAGTAAATCAATATAATTTAATAGTTAATCATTGGAAACTTAAATTTAAATCAATAGAACTAAGTAGTAATTAATAATAAATAACTTAATAGTTAAATTACTTAATAGTAAATTATGGATATTTTAATATAAATTAGAGATAAGTCGGTAATAAATCGTGGTTAATTTAGTAATAAATATGTGATGATTTTGTAATAAATAATCAAAAAGTAAGTAGTAAATAAATGATAATATAACAGTAAATGCATAATAATATAATAATAAATCATTGATAATTTAGATGTAAATTATTAATAATTTAGTAGCAAATTACTAATAATTTAGTTATAAATTAGTGATAATTTAGTAGTAAATTAGATAGTCTTTTGTAACTTTGTAGTAAATTATCAATAAATTAATAGTAAATCGATTATAATTATATAACAAATAATCGATAACTTGTAGTAAATTATCGACAATTTCATAATAAATCATTCATAAATTAGTAGTAAATCATTGATAATTTAACATATATCATTAATAGCTTAGTAGTAAATGGCTGCTAAAATAATAATAAATTAATGATAATTTAATTATTAATCATTGATTAATTTTGTTATACTTAAAGTTGTCAGGAATTGAAATTTAGTTTCTAACAAAAACGAAGATAAAAATTTCATATTGGAAGAGTAGGATAAACCTACCACAAATTTATTCAATAAAAAATTTACTAAAAAAATTCTAAATTTGAATAAAGTAATAATGTTATTATATAAAAAATTTATCTTAAACTAGAATTGAATCAGTGTTTTCTTATGAGAATCCATTGTTAAATATATGATAACATAAATTTTATCAATAATTACTAGAAATATATTATAAGTTACCAGAAGGTTAGTTACTAAAATTATATTAAGAGGTTACCAAAATTTTATCAATAGTTTGAATCTAATAATTTTGGTAGAATCAATAATTTGTAAAATAAAAAAACGAGAACTTCTGGACCGTAATTTTAGCAATTTTTCATTAAAATTTTCTTGTAAAATTTTGAATAACCAATGTGTTTCATTGATTATTTTGATTTTGGCTTTGTTAGTCTCAGGTTGAAAATTTGAATCACAAATATGTTTGTGATTTTTAATCAAAGGAATTTCTATAGATTCTTTATCTATAGTAAGAGAAACAATTAAAAGGTTTAAACTAAAAGGTAAATAATTATAAAGAAAATTATTTCATAATAACATGTTTCCATGCATAAAAGGAAAACATAAGACTTTTGATATTATGAATTTTTTATTCATAATATAGATAGGAATGTTTTTTGCTTTAAAATCAATGATGGTTTCTTTACCATCTATACTTATTACGGCTAAGGGATGTTTCATAAGTTTCCATTTATTTAATGGTAAAACATTTTTTTTGCAATTGAAAATTGTAGCTTTAGTATCTAATAAAACATACAAAGAATATGGTTTGTATTTTTTGAATCTAAATTCTACATTTATGTAATTATGATGACTTTTTGGCTGATTATTAGAAAATGTAATAACTTCATCAGATTTAATTTTGTATTGAGTGATGATAGCTAAACTTTTGTTTTTTTTTTCTTTTTTAGTGTTTCTAGAAGAGATAGAATTAAAAACTGAATTTACTAAATTGTAAACCGAATTTTCTAGTTGAAATGATTTATTATCACTTGGAAAAATAGGAATATTGACATTTGTTTGTCTTGAAAATCCAGAAAAAGAATTTCTATGGGAAATAGAGGATGGTTCACTAGAAATACTTTTAATATCATATTCCTTGTTGGAATATGATGGAATTAATGAAGACGAGGGTAGAACTAAATTGTTTAGAATCCAACCATAGGTAAAACGTCACATTCTAAAAGTCAATGGTGATACAATGATAAATGATTCTAAACAAGGATAAGTTGATATACCCTTTTTTACAAAAGAAAAAATCAAGAAATTTAAATAAAAATATCCTAAAGTCAGATATTTTTATATTGGTATTATTATAATTACTATAAAATCTCTTTTTATTACAAGCAAAAACATTCCTATTTTAGCTATTTTAATTGATAAAAGGTTTACCAGTCCTGTTAAATCAATAATAGGTGGTATTCAATCACATTTGCTTTTAGGAGCTATTTGATTTAAAGTAAAATCAAATTATTTTATTTCTATTAATGATCCTTTAATAGAATATTGTCTTAAGCTTAGAATTAAAACAAAAAATTTTGAGATAAGAGAAATAGCTTATGATTTATCCATAAATTGGAAAGTAGTTTATGAACTAACAAATCATGCTACTACTACTATCAAAGAAATAGATTAAAAAATTATAGAAAATTTTGAACCAAGATCTTACTATTCAGAAATTAAACCTAGATTGATGAACATAAAAGACCTCTCTATTCATTTAGATTGGTTATTATAAGATATTACTGAAAAAAGGCCTACACACTGTAGAGTCAATTCTTTAGAATTCTTTGCATCAGGAAACAATTTGTATTTTAAAAATTCTAAAGCCAGTAGCTCTAATAACAATTTAGTTCTACCCTCATCTTCATCAATTCCATCATATTCAATTTTTCAAAGGATAAATAATACTTTCCTTCTTGCAATAGAAAAACTATTATAAGAAAAATTCTCTAAATATTACCATTCCCTATAACTAGAAAACTTTGGAATATGATATCTATACCCAAAAATCAAATTCAAATTGGATCATGAACCATTCAATATAACCAATATCGAAATTGGTATTGTTAGACAAATAATTGTACATAATTTATCTTTCTTACAAATAAAATAATTTCCAGCCTTTATTAAATCCAAATTTATTGATTTTGTAAAAAACGATCAATATTTCTTTTATATTAATTTCAAAATCACTAGTTTTTTAAGCATTTTTCAAAGAGAAAGATTCATACAACCCTATCAAAATTGGGAAATCACCAAATTAATGAGTGGACCTTTGATTAATGATTTTGAAGAAGATTTAGAACAATGGAATCAAACACTTAAAAAGTTCTCAAATCACAGCTACTATCAAGTCTAGCTATCATCACTCAATATAAAATTAGAGATGATGAAGTTATTACATTTTCTAATAATCAGCCAAAAAGGCATTATAATTACATAAATGCAGAATTTAGATTCAAAAAAAACAAACCATATTCTTTGCATGTTTTATTAGATACTAGAGCTATAATTTCTAGTTGCAAAAGTAATGTTTTACCATTAAATAAATAGGAACCAATGAAACATCCCTTAGCCGTAATAGGTATAGATGATAAAGAAACCATCACTGGTTTTAAAACAAAAAACATTCCTATTTATATTATGAATAAAAAATTCATAATACCAAAAATTTTATGTTTTCCTTTTACGTATGGAGACATGTTATTAGGAAATAATTTTCTTTATAATTATTTACCTTCTAAAGAAAGCTCAACATGCAAGCCATGATTATAAGTTTTTCTGGACTTGTATAGTTTTCTTCTAACTGTTCTATGTTTCTTGTATCTAAAACTATTTATTTTTCATTATAGGTTTCAACAAAGCCAAATTAAATAGCTTAAACCAAGCAAATTCTAACAAAGAAAAAAAAGATATATGGGTTTAAAAATATAAAACAATTATTAAAAAATACGTAAAAGATTAGAAAAATTTACAAGATAAAGAGCAAATTGAACGATCTTTATAATTTTACAATCTGAAAAGTTTTTAAATTATTTTTGTGGAACGTGGCAAGGTAATGTTCTATAATTTTTAAGAAAATGGAAATTTTCAAATTTTGGAAAGACCTAAAAAGGGAATATTCTCAACTAGATTACTACAAACCCAGATCTTTTAAAAGGCTTAACTTAAATAGTCAAAAATGAGTTTTGTGGCAGAATGGATGAAGTTGACACAAAAAGCGAAGCTCAATTCATTTTAGCAAAAATGAAACTTTGTAATATTAGAAATTTAAAAGAATACTCTAAAAAATATATTTGTGAATATAAAAAATTCCTTGGTCTTCTAAATTATGGAAAGCAATTTATAAAAAATCTTTCTAAAAAAGAGAAGATTTTACAAGAAAAGCTAAAAAATGATATTCTTTTTTTTTTTTTTATCTAAAACAGATTCTGAAATTATTAAACAAATAAAATCATATTTTATCTATATACCTAAAATATATCTTCCTAAAATAGGATATCTACTCATTTTAGAAATAAATGCATCGGATGAACATTATGGGTGTTTTAAAAGCCAAAGTTCAAAACAATGAACTTATTTATGATTATAATTCAAGAAAATTCAAACCCAATGAAATCAAATACATTATTTTTGAAAAAGAGTTACTAGCCATAAAAAATATAGTAACACATTTTCATATTTATTTAGCACTAGATACTTTTATAATTAGAACTGATAATCAAGCAGTTCGAGATTTTTTGAAAAACAAGAAACTAGACACTAATCTAAGAAAGATTATATGGTATAATTTTTTATGTCAATATTATTTTAATATTGAATTTATTCAAGGAACTAACAATGTTCTTCCTAATATTCTTAGCAGGTTTGATGGATATAGGTAAAAAACCTCTTGAACAACCAAGAGAATGGAGAACTATTCTCAAGAAGCAACCTAAATCTCAAGTTTCTTCTTTCTCCTCCTTTCAAAATCCTAACCAAGGATTTAGACCTATTCTCTATCCTTAAGTATATTATCCATCATAACAACCATAATGAATTAGCAAAACCTAACCTAGTTTTCTCAGGATCTAAACCAATGAACTCTTATTTCTTATTCTCATATTCTAAAACAGATTGAGGAATTACTTAAAGCAAAAACTCCTTTTCATGAAATTAAAGATTTTAATAATCCAGGACTCATTCCTGAATTATACAATCTTCTCAATAATATATGAAAATGTCATATATCCGAAAGTAAAACAAATTTTTGCAAAGGAATGACAAAATTAGCGAACATTCTTTAGAATTGCATCTACAGGCAATCAACCATAGTATAAATGCTTTAGTAGATTTATCTGCTTCTTTTTTCAAAACTTTTTTTAAAAAAATTGATAAAATAAAAGATACAATATATGATATTAATAAAAAATTAGAGATAAAAAATCAAACGAACAATTTTGGCCCTTTTTATTATGAAAACACCATAATGGCTCTTAATGATGATAAACCATCATCATCACTCCCTCTAACTTTCTCTATACAATAGAAAATGAATTTTTAATCTTATAAAAGTTTGATTGAACATTTGAAGTTTAAAATGGAAAAAACAAACGATCCTAAACAAAGGATTGAATATTTACTAATGATTGAAGAACTTTATAAAACCTATAAAGATCTTTTCAAAAAATTCAATTATCACTATATGTTTGATTATAATACAACTGATGAAAGTAGTAGTGATAATAACACTACAAATAATATTTTAGCAACTAATCCAGTAGTTAAAAAAAAGAAACTACTGTAATAGATAGAGATACAAATACTTTTTTTGAAGAAGAAAAACCTACCCATATGGATCTAACTCTTATGAAAATATATCAACAAAAAAATGATCATGGTAAAAGAAAAGTAGGAAAAGTTTGTTACCCAAAAATGATATCCTTAGATTTCCAAATATGTTAAATCTCAAAATTGTTGAACAACATACAAATAGGGATGAAATCAAACAAACAAAACAAGCTGGGCAAACCTCCCAAAGTTCTATGAATGTTGAATCTCTAAACAAGAGAAATGTTGCATCTGGTGGTACTTATTTAGATTTATCAAAAGTTCCTATATCTAAATATAGAAAAACCATAGAAAATTGGACACGATCCATGTTTATTGTAGTAACGGGCTACAAATATTCATGAAAAAAATTGAGATTGAATTTTTAGGATTAAATCTTTCTCATAATGGTCTTACTCTACAAGATCATATTATTGTTAAAATCAAAGATTTTCCAAAACAATTGAAAAATAAAAAAACACTTACAAATGTCATAACAAATAGATCTGGGGATCTATTGCTAGACATTGACTTTAGGAGTCACCACCAATCTTTTTTGTTTAGGTGAAATTAATCACCTAAGGAATCTATCATTTCAAAAAACACCTAAGTTTAAAGGTCCATAAAAGAATAGGTTCGGGTTTATTAACTAGAATAAGGTTTGAAAGTTCAGTTACGAGTGAAGAAGGTTATAGAACCCTCACAACGCCCATCAAAATATGGTACCAGCTTAATTTCATGTTATTTGATAAGCCTTAAAATTTTACCAAGTAATTAATTATTGAAAATTATTCATAATTGACTCCAATACTTTTGACAGAAAATTAAGAAAATTTTTTCACCTCAAGAGTATACAAGAAAACTACTGTTTCACTTGCAGAGACTCCATCGTTGGATTACTTAATATTAAAAAATTTTCAAGAACAGAAAGAAATAAAATAAATAAAATAAAATAAAAAAAGAATAATGATTCAATTTTTGATATAAATCTTTTTCTTTTTATTTTATAAAAAAACTCATTGCTTTTGTACAAGAAAAATTAATACTTTCAACTTTTCCTTAAAGCATTTGGAGATTTTTATTTTAAGAAAAATTGATACTTTTAACTTTTTCCTTAAAAACATTTTTTAGAAATTTTTATATTTTAGAAATTTTATTTTTAAGAAAAATTAATACTTTCAACTTTTCCTCAAAAATATTTTTAGAAATTTTCATTTTTTAGAAATTTTATTTTTAAGGAAAATTGATACTTTCAACTTTCTCTCAAAATACTTTTTGAAAATTTTTATGTTAGAAATTTTATTTTTAAGGAAAATTGATACTTTCAACTTTTTTCTAAAATTTTTTTTTACTTTTTTATTTTCAAGGAAAATTGATACTTTCAACTTTCCCCCAAAATGATTTTTGAAATTTTTATTTTGAAAATTTTATTTTTAAGAAAAATTGATACTTTCAACTTTTTCTCAAAAATATTTTTTCTATTTTTATGTTCAAATGAAATTTATACATTCAACTTTCCTTCAATTTTTTTTAAAATTTTATTTTCAAGAAAAATTGATACTTTCAACTTTTCCCTAAAAATATTTTTTTTGGAATTTTATTTTAGGAAAATCATTGGAAAAAAAAATTAAAATAAAAAAACAAAAAATAAGGAATACCAAATAATTCTAATTTAGAAATAATAATAATAATAAATAAATAAATAAATAATTTTTTAAAAAATCTTGGAACGGCTCGACTCAGCTTGGATTTGGCTCAGCTGAAAGATAGAAGTGGCTCAAAGGTGCAGCTCAACGGAAAACGACTCGGCTGGAGCCCAGGCAGAAACGTAGGTCACTGATTCGGGTCGGGTCGAATATTGGCAAAACGCGAGAACCCTGGGTTTATTAACACCCAAAACGACGTCATTTTATGGTACTATAAAAGGCTAATTTCAACCTTTTTCAACAGAATCATATTTTTCCCTCTTTCTCTACTTCTCATTTTCTCTCATTCTCTGTCTACCCCTTCAAGAACACTAATTGAGCTTTAATCGAATTTTGAAATTTTTTGTCGAAATCTAGGTTATTCGTCGAAAGTTTGTCGAAAAGTTAGTTGATTTTTGAAAAGTTATGCCGAAAACTAGGTAACTGATCAAAAAATTCAATTGAATTCTAGAATTTTTAGAAATTTCCTAGAAAAAAAATCTAAAAAAAAAATCCTAAAAATCTTAAAATCGCTCTTAAACCTTCTGAACACCCTTTTTTTTTTTTACTCTCTTTCTCCGTGTGTGTCTTCGATGTGTGTTTCAGCATCTATTTATAGGGATTGTTCTGATCAATCCCAACTCTTTCTGTGATTAGGATTCAATCTTTGAATTCAATCCAAACCCTATCAGTTCCCAAATTCACGATAAAAAAGTTTCTTCTAGAACAAAGTAATAATAATTAAAACCAAATTCAGAATAGATAAATCAAAATAATAAATAATAAATATATAAATAAATAAACAATAATAATAATAATTAAAAATAAAAATGGGCCCATTTTACCTATTTGGACCAAGCCCAATTGATCTAGGCCTAAACCAAATTAGGTATCTACAACTGCCCCTCTTTGCACATATTTTGTAAAACAAGAATTGTGCAAAGACGTAGACACCCATTCAAAACTCAACACTTTTTTTTTGCTTTTTTCTCTCTCTTTTTTTTTTGGTTAAAATTTTGATCAAATCTCCTCTAAGCATAGGCTTAATGATCTTGGAAAAATAAACAAAGCTCCTTTAATCAGAGGCTCAACAACTTTTAAAGAATAAACAAAGCTCCTCTAATCAGAGGCTCAACAACTTTGAAAAAAAAAAAGGCTTCTCTAATCAGAGGCTCAATAACTTTTGAAGAATAAACAAAGCTCCTCTAATCAGAGGCTCAACGACTTTTAAAAAATAAACAATGACTTTTGAAAAATAAATAAAGTTCATCTAATCAAAGGCTCATCGACTTTTAGAAAATAAACAAAGCTTATCTAATAAAAGGCTCAATAACTTTAAAAAAATAAATTGTTCCTCTAAACAGAGGCACCATAACTTTGAAAAAATAAATCACTCCTTGACAATCATGTCTAGAGGAGTTAAAGATCGTGTTTGAAGGAATTTTAAGAGATTATGCCTAAGGGTCTTACAAATCAATCCTGATGCCGAGAGATATCATTTTGCAAAGATTAGAATCTTACCTCACAAGCTTTTTTTTCAAATTTGAAACTTTTACATCGAAAAGTCTTCACATCTGTTTTCTCCATGTGGGAATCTGAAATACCCTTGCTTTTTGAATTTATGCACTCTACTTTCTTAAATGCGGTATATGCTATGCGAAATGTAATGCATGCGAAATTCAATGCATGCTATGCAAATACTTGCTAATTAATTCCCATTCAGTTGTGGTACTCAAACTTCTCCAAGCTCTTTTCTCAAACCCTTTATTCTCAATCATTTCTTTCATTTAATTCTCACATTTTTTCTACAAGAAATTCCATTCAAATTCAATGTTCTTATCAGGAACTGAACATTTTAAATTTACCCTTATCATTATTGACCTTTCCAATGTAATGTAGAAATCTTTCATGCTATTATTCATTTATCAATCATTATTTCAAACTCAACAAAAGTAAGAATACATTCACACATTTTTTTCATTGCAAGGAATTAAGGAAAAAAGAATAAGAATGGTTAGGAAATAGTCAATAGAAGAGACATACAAAGAATGAAGTAGAATGTTTTTTATTAGCAAAAATGCTGGCAGACTTTGGCTATGAAAAAATTACAAAGATAGGTATGGGGAAACAATGCCCAAAAATGAACAATCGGACAATCATGATAACACATCTCGAGGTTCTTTTAAAAAAATTCAACCACCTAATGCACTTAACAACTTAGAGCTCCTCAGAATATACTAGCCTTTATGCCAATGAATTTTTAGATTTGATGTTGTGTTATCCTTATCTAAGCTATTTTTAGGTTTTCAACTTAGATAAATCCTCTATAACTCAAACCGTCTTTTTGGAATTTTCGCCTTGAGTCCTTTTTTTTTTTTTTTTTTAAGTATAGTACTTCTTCACAACAGCAAAATTTATATGATGGGGTAAATCACTTTCATCCATCTTAATTAGTATCAATGCTTCACTCGAGAAAGTCTGTTTCACCACATATAGCCCTTCCTAATTCGGAGTCTATTTTTTTCTATTATCATGTTGACTTGAGAAAATTATTTTTAAGACCAACTCTCTTTCTCGAAAACATCGAGGTTAAACTTTTTTATCATTAGCCCTCATAATTCTTTTTTGATATAGCTGACAATGGCATAACACTGTCAATCTCTTTTTCTCTATGAAATTTAACTAGTCATAACATTCTCGAATCCATTCAACCTCTTTCAGTTTAACTTCTTCTAGAATCCTCAAGGATGAGATCTCTACTTCTACTGGTAATACAACTTCCATCCTATAAACTAAAAAAAATAGAGTTACCTCAGTAGATGTGTGCACTGACATTCGATATGCATGTAGTGCAAATGACAACTTCTCATACCAATCTTTATAGGTCTCGATCATCTTCTCAAAAATTTTTTTTATATTCTTATTAGCTACCTCAACTGCCTCATTCATTTTCGGACGATATGGCACCGAATTATGATGCTTGATCTTGTATTTGGTATATATTTCTTACATCATCTTATTATTTAGATTCTTAGTATTGTCTGAAATGATTCTCTCTGAAAGTTCATATCTATAATGATCTCTTTTTTTATGAACTTACAAATCACATATCGTGTTACATTTGCAAATGATGCAGCCTCTACCTATTTCATGAAGTAATTTTTCATCATAAAAATAAACCTATGCCCATTCGAAGCCTTTGGGCTAATAGAACCAATGATATCCATGCCCCACATCGAGAATGGCCAAAGTGGTGCAAAAACATGTAAAACAGATGATGAAGCATGGATCTTAATAGCATATATCTGAGATTTATGATATTTACAAGCATAGTCAATGCAATCACTCTTTATTGTCAACTAATAGTACCCTACTATCATGATCTGTCTTGTCATCATATGTCTATTAGCATGTGCCCCACATATTCCATCATACACCTTTTTAATGATTTTGCTTACCTTAGCCTTACTTACGTATCTCAGTAATACTTGATCATGACTTTTTTTGTATAGAACGCCCCTATCTAGAAAAAAGCTCATAGCAAATCTTCGGATGATCCTTTTATCATTCTCAATTATTTGGACTGGATATTTTTTATTCTTAATGTACTATAATATATCATAAAACTAAGGCTTCCCATCCTCCTCTTATTTTACATTGAAACAATGAGCTAGCATATCCTTGACATCTAACTTGATAGGCTGAATGTCAGTATTATCATTAATTCAAATCATTGCCATCAAAGTAGCCAAGGCATCGATAATCAGATTCTTCTCTGAAGATAGATGATCAAACAAGACATCTTCAAACTGTTTTATCAACTCTAAAATATACTTATGATATGAAACAAGTTTTAAATCTCTCGTCTCACATTCTTCTTTCAATTGATATATAACTAAAGTTGAGTCTCCAAATACTTTTCATGCTTTCACTTTTCTATCTATAGCAGCTTGTAGACCCATGACACATGTCTCATATTCAACGATGTTATTTATGCAATTAAAATTTAATTTCGCTATTATAGGATAATATTATTCTTTTAAAAAAATTAAAATTACCCCAATTCCATGTCTCAAGGCATTGGCCGCTCTGTTAAAATACATATTCCAACACTTTTCTTCATGCTCTCCTTTTTCTAATTGGAAAAAAATCATCAGATCTTCATCGAAAAACTCCAATCTCATTGATTCATATTCTTCAGTAGCACAATCTACGAGAAACTCAGTTATAGCACTCACTTTTACTGCCTTTTGGCTTACGTAAATGATATCATATTCTGAGAGCATTACTAAACACCTAGCAATTCTCTCAGACTAAGAAAGCTTCTCAAATATGTATATAATTGGATCCAATTTTGCTATAAGCCAAGTTTTTACTCAGATAATAAATTTATATTCAATAAATTTTTTACTCAGATAATAAATAGCTCTCTCTTTTCAATCATATTCATCTTACTGCCCTAGCACATATCCCATTGAATTCTCACACACTATCAAGTATAAAATTAAGTGTTTCCCTGAAACAGGTTACACCAACACTAAAAGATTTGACAAGTATTGTTTAATTTTATCAAAAGCTACTTGGCATTCCTTATTCCATTCTTTAGGGTTATTCTTATGGAGGAGCTTAAAAATGGGATCACATTTATAAGTAAGTTGAACTATGAATCGCGAAATGTAGTTTAACCTTCTAAGAAAATCTCAAACTTTTTTTAGTGTACTCGGAGGTGACAAACTTTGAATGGCCCATATTTTATCTGAATCAACTTCAATTCCTTTTTCACTGATCACAAAACCTAGCAACTTCATTGATTTTACCCCGAAGGTGCACTTGGTTGGGTTCAACTTGAGTTAAAATTTTTTCAACCTCTCAAATAACTTTTTGAGGTTGGTGACATGATCTCTAGTTTCACGAGATTTTGCAATCATATTGTCCACATACACCTCAATTTTTTTATGTATCATGTTATGGAAAAGTGTCACCATGGCTCTTTGGTACATTATCCCAGTATTTTTAACCCAAAAGGCATGACTTTGTAACAAAAGATCCCTCATATGGCTATAAAAATGGTTTTTTCCATATAATCTGTAGTCATTTTTATCTGATTATAGCCTGAGAACCCATCCATAAAGAAAAATATTGAATGCTTAGCTGTATTATCTACCAGTGTGTCGATATAAGGTAAAAAAAAATTATCCTTTAAGCTAGTCCTATTCAAATCACGATAGTTTACACATATCTATACCTTTTCATCTTTCTTAAAAATTGATACTATATTGGTTACCCACTATGGATACTTAGCCACTTACAAGAAACCTACATCAAACTGCTTCTTCACCTCTTTTTTGATCTTTAATAGCATTTTAGGCTTAATTCATCTCAGTTTTTGTTAAACTGGCTTACATTCTGGCTTTAAGGGTAGTTTATGCTCTACTATCTCTGTACTCAACCCTGACATATCCTGGTAAGATCAAGTAAACACATCTATGTATTCTCGAAGTATATCTTTCAAATGTTACCTATCTTCTGATGAAAGTGAAGTGCCAATTCTGACATCTTTCTTATTCTCTTAATCTCTTAAATTTACCAAGTCAGTTATCTCCTAATAAGACTCAATTGACTAACATTCTTATTCAATCAATCTCATTAGGTTCGAAAGTATAACACACTCTTCAAAATTATCCTCATTATCAAGTTCATCAGTGTTAATTGAATTCTCAAAATTAACCTCTTGATCATTATCATAATTATCTTCTTGTTCATTTAAAGACCTGAAATTGAATGAAATGGGATATATTGGCAAGATATGTTTAAAAAAATGAAAAAATGACAATAATGAAGACACAAAAAAAATGAATGAAAATGTATCCTTCTTATTTTTTATTAAAATAATAAAAGATAAATGGCCTAAATAAAAAAGATCACCCCAATGCCTTAGCAATAGCTATTGGGATGTACAATTACATTGAATTAGTCTCAATGGTAAAAGGCATTTCAATGGTACTATAATTATTCAACTCATAATCTAACGAATAAAGGCAGACCCACCCTTCTTGTTTAAGCCCCATTTCATCTTCAATAGCATGGATTGTTAACTAGGTGAAAGTAAGTTCCATACTTTTTTTTATATTTGGGTACATGAATCCTCGAGGCCTGAAAGTCTCATACAAATGTGGAATGATCATTAGTCTTACTGTTTTACCTACTGGTCCTTTTCTAATATCTCATTCTATTGTTTCATAGCCTAGGCCTAGCCTTTGACTATTGTCCACCACTATTGGGGCTCTCTTATTCCCTGTAAGTTCTTACCTAACCCTGCTCTTGGATACCATCCTTATTGATGACTTGACACATCACTATCTTTGAAAATGATTGACTTTTAAATCATTCACCCACAGAGTTGACTAACTCGAAGGATTGATAAGAGCATTCCATTACTTCCTCAGCAGCTTCCACATACGAAACATCTAATGGTTGAGTCACCAACATGTCTTTCTCTCCAAATACCACTACCAATTGACCTTTTACATTAAACTTGATCTTTTGGTGTAGGGTAAAGGGCACAGCACCTGCCATGTGAATCCATGGTCTTTCTAACAAATAGCTATAAGATGAAAAAATATCCATCACTTAAAACTTCACATTAAAAATGCACGGCCCAATTTGCAAAGGTATTTCGATATCTCTCAAGACTTCTCTTCTGGTTTCATTATAAGCTTACACGACCATTTGACTATCTTTCATATAGGAGTAATCGATAAGTAACCTTGTCAAAGTTGAAATAGGCATGATATTGATAACGAAGCCATTATCAATAACCTTGGCTATGATATAGCTCTTGCACTTGATCATGATATGCAAAACCTTGGTACTTCTCTTTCCTTTGGGGAAATCTCATCATCACTGAATGATATATAATTTGGCATAACCAAGTTTCTAGCTAAATGGTTCACATATTCAACAGACATATTATGCATCACATATGCCTGGTTTAACACATTCAACAGAACATTTTGGTGTGATTCTGAGTTTAATAGTAATGATAATAATGAAATTCATGCTGACATTTTGTTCAACTATTCAACAACTGAATGTTCACTATGTTTTATCAATTTTAAGAATTCACAAGCTTCTTTTTCTGACATTAGCTTCAAACGATCCTCTTCAGGTTCCACTTTGAGGTTATTCTGCTCTTCTTCCACCTTAGTTTTCTCTTTTTTAGCCTTCTCTAATATTTTTGAAGCGTAGCATCTTTCACTTCGAGTAATGCCTCTTACACCAATTATATTGAAAGTGTCAATCTTAAAGATATTCTCTTCTTGCCCCTGAACTACTGTATCGCAGTCATATTTTTAGGGTATAGCTTTATCATCTTTATATAGGATTGGAGTCAGAACTTTAAATGTTATCAGCCTAGGAATGAGTTTGTCTATGACTGACTTTAGCTTGTTCCCACAGTGGATTGTCATCGATTTTAAAAATAATTTTACAGGTTTGTCAGTCATGGATACTTTAACACTCTTTAAGTCTTCTCCCTCTCCATAGACTTCCATCTGGTATAAATTCAAGAGCTTTTATACCTCTTAGCAAAATTGCTCATAAGTTTTGATAGAGTAACCAATTGCCCCACTATGATATTTACAACTAGTGCCTGCTATATATGCTCTATGATAACTATACGAACTCACTGGTTGTATCATGTTAGCTCTCTATAAAGCATCAAATAGCTGACTAAGAGGTGTCTTAATATCTGTCACTTTTTTTTTCAAATAATGCTCTTGTTCCTCACTCAGAGTATTCACATTATGATTAGGCAAAGGATTGCCACTAACGTTTGGTATAGTTACCCCTCTTGTATCGAAGCTAATCATTCAATCCTTGATCAGTCACTACACTTTATGTTTCAAGGTAGTGTAATTTTAGTAGAACGAAGTGATAGTCACAATGAGCTATGGAATCATACCACTTAGGGTAAGGTGGCTTGAGTGGCTCTAATTTATTAAGAGTAATCAGATGACTGTTATAAAGCTCACGATATAACTTTGTATAGGTCATGGTAATTGGATCAAACACATACTTTTCGTGAGTAATTCGTTGCTCTCATGATCCACCTATTGGGCTAGTTGAACGGGTCTGAGGTCTTAAGATAGGTTAAGTGTTAGGACTGTAGGTGGTATTTTGAAGCCTAAAAGATGGTTGATATGTTTAGGGATAAGATGACTGTGATAATGGTTGGTACGAATAAGAGAAAGTGTTATTTACAGAAGGATAATATGTAAGGTATCCTTATGGTGGGTGAGGTTGATAACCCTTAAATTATTGCCTATCAAAGCTCATAGCTTGAGCTTTAATTTTTTTTTCTTTAGGGCTCTTTTACTTTATACCTTTCCCTCTTTCTAACTTGCCATTCTTGATGGCACTCTTAATAATTTCTCATAAAATCACCAAGTCAATGAAATTCTTGGTTACATTCCTATCATCTTTTCATAATAGAGAGATTTCAAAGTGCTGAAAAACAGCACTGTAGTTTTCTTTTCAGTTAGAGGTGATTGCACTTAAGAAGCTATATCCCTCTACCTCTGGGCATATTCTTTAAAAGACTCATTTACCTTTTTTTCGGGTTCTGTAAAGACAAACGATCAGAAGCTAAATTCATAATATCTCGATATTGACTAATGAAGTCATAGGCCATATCGCTCTAAGAATGGATGTGAGTTTTGTCCAACTGGACATACCACCTAGTGATAAAGCCAGTAAGGCTATCTTAAAAAATATACATTAATAATTTTTCATTGTAAGTATGGGCTATCATCTTTCGACAATACATGGTGATATGAGTTTTTGAGTACTTTATACCATCATATTTCTTAAATTTTGATACTTTAAACTTTGGTGAAATAACCACATCTAGGACTAAACACAGCCCAACAGCATCGACAGAACCATAAAACCCAATTCTTTTTATAGCCCATAACCTTTGTTCAAGCATATTAATCTTCGAATCTTCCTAAAATTCCACCACTTTTGCCTTTTTTTCTCTTTCCATCTAGATCATGACCTTTTCAGTAAAGACAAAATTCACATAGCTATGGTAATGTCTTAGGTTCGAAGCTGATGGTATTTTAGGGCATACAGGATATGTGAACTACTGTAACAATATATCCTGTGTGGACTGAGCTTGTTGTGAACCAAAATTTGAAAGATATAGAAGGTTAGCCACTTCTTATGATTAAGGGCCCTGTTAGCTTGTGTTTTCTTCTATCTTTTTTCTTTTGTTTAACTTGTTGAGAGCATCAGAATCTTACTCAACTCATTCTCAATATTTTTTTATGCTTTTTCTAATTTTTCAAATCAGTTAGAGTTTTCTTGCTCCATTTATATAGCTCTGACTCTTATGTTATATCGATGAGCAAGGTTCTTATTGGATGGAGCTATCTTTAAACTTTGAATACCATATCTTAGAATTAGCAAGTTTATATGACTATCTCATGGTTACTTTGTTAAGTGAATCGAATGAGAATGCAATGAATGAAAATGCATGCATGAAAAAAAAAATTTACCTTAAGATAGTGTTCAACCAAAAGATTTCATTTATTTCAAAGAACTTTTGTTTACGTAGAGTTTATCATCCTAGAGTTATAACCATAAAATCATTTGATTTACTCATACTGGGCTCTAGCTTCCTCAATGAAACTCAGGAGATGCTGTTCATGTTCTCCTACTATGGCCACCACTTATTTCAATGCCTCTGCCTCTTCTACCATCTCTCTTACCTTACATACCCCTTTGTAAATTTAGATTGTTAAGTGCTTAATGTACTTCTGTCTTCCTAGGTTTTCTTTTTTACTATACTAAACTTGGTATGATAACTCTTTATGTTCTCTAACCAACACAGTAATGTAGTCTTCTTGTTCATTCAACTTTTATCTCAACCTGCTTAGATAGTTGTTCAACATGTTATTTTCTGTTTATACTTGGGTATTTTCTTCTTCTAACTCAACATATTCTTACTTTAATCATTTATTTTCATCTGTCAGCTCAGTGATGGTTATCTTTTTAGCTTGTACCTTCATACATAACCTCTTATTTTGATGGTGTAGTTTTGCTAAGTCTTTGACAGTTATGTCACGTTCCCTAGCAATCTTGCAAACTTTGACTTCATGCTTTTTAGCTCTATCTTTCCATTGATCTTTCTCCTCTTAAAGCTTCTGAATCTCTTACTTTAGCTTATCTTTTTCGAACTCGAATTCTTTTATCGCAAGCTCCAATTTTGATGATGTATGTTCAAGCTTTTCTCTTGTTGGTGGTTAAAAGCTTTCATAAGTGAATACCATTTCCTATCTTCGTCTTGCTCTTCAAACCAAGTACCCTTGAGTGACCTTATCAGTGAATGGTCCAAAACTCACTCTATGAGGGTTTTTTCATGCTTTAATATCTCATTCATTCTTTAAAATACTTTTGGCTTACTGTAAGAAAAATCTTATTGATGAAGCTTATGCGTCATGAGAATGAATTGTTCTGCCCCAAAGAATCCTCCTCACTAAAAATAGCACATAACTTGTTACTCTTCATAAATCTAAAAGTAGGACCACAGTGTTATCTCTACATTGATATAGCATAGATTCATGATTCATCCACGAGACCAACCATCTTACTTCGGTACTTATCAGTTTTTATAAGAAAGCTACCATTCTTTTTTAGATTTTTCTTCTAACCATCCACTTTTATAGAATTCCTTGATCGGAGCTCGATTGCAGACATAAAGCTTCGAGAAAGTACATTTTCTCCATTGGAAGTGGCTTTTCATCTTAGGTACAATAACTATATACAACCTATAAAATGTCATCCATTCCGATGATAGTAATTCAAAGATCTAACAATCTCTACTAATATTACCATTGAAGGGTTACAACCATTGATCACACTTTTGAAGAAGTCAATCACTGCTATTTCAATATAACCTAAAACCTTTGAAAATATCACCATTTCATATATGGCTAAGGCACATATGTCTAACCCCCGTTCTTCGTCGGCATGTTGCACTAGAAAATCATAAAAGAACTTTCAAGGTAAGCAAACCTGATCTTATTTTTTCTTTATATGAGAATTCACAATCTCCTTGTCTATCCTCATGAGATGGCCAAATCCTTACGAAATCCTGACTTGTATTTTTTGACATATATCTTGTCATGAGTCTTTAGGTGCAAGCCCAACAAAGTTGAATATTCTTCGATGGTTGACATCATATCAATTTCATTGAAGACAAAACACTTATATGCAGGATCTCAAAATTGCACTACAGCTCTAATTAGTTGATTGTCAACATTTACTGCAAGAAAGTGTGCTATATGCCCATGTTTCTGGCAAAACGCCTCTTGCCTTGATAGACTCATCTTTTTTCATATATCAACCAAATCCTCTAGATTATTTTGTTTAAGGAGGATAGATGTCTATTGAGATAAGGTAGAAGCTATTCGATTAGTAAATAGTCACCCATTTTTAGTTGAATCTTTTTTACTGGACCTTTACTTTGTTGGGTGACTTACAATGAACTAATACAGATGAAGAGCAACCTAGTCATTTTGTAAAGTCTATGAAAAACTCGTTGTTGAAGATCGTCTTTCAGGCAAATTTTTTATGCAACTTTATGATATGAGTATAGATCATGCAAACATAAATAAGAAAAGAGGTTAGTAAATCAAATAAAGAGAAATAAATAAATAAATAACTAAATAAATTAAAATGTCACACACAATAAGAAGAACGAATCATATGCTTCTAGTCAATTCTAAAGGAAAAGAGATGGCTCCAAGGTTCACCATATGTGGTTTGAAGTTAAAGTCTAAAGGTTCTCAAATTACTCCCTACATCATCATCCATTACAGATTAGTAAGGCACCATAATCCTCACCTATTATAGGCTACAAGCAAAAAAAGTTTAATTTAAGTGAGTATTTCACTAGCCACTACGGAGGCATTAAAATCTCATGAAAGCAATTGATACTTTACTCCCTCTTAAAAGGACAAAGCTCGGGTATAGAGCTCATGTTATGCACATGTATATGAATGATATAATTAATAAAGTAAATAAATATGAGTTAATAAAAAATCTATACAAAAGGTTCAATGTTATTAGACTTTTGGATAACACGAATTTATTTGTTGGCCTGACTCTCTAAAGTCCCCAGTGAAGTCGTCAAACTATCATAACAAATAGATTTGGGGATCTATCGCTAGACATTGACTTTAGGAGTTACCTCCAATCTTTTTTGTTTAGGTGCGATTGGTCACTTAAGGAATCTATCCTTTCAAGGAACACCTAAGCTTAAGGGTCCCTAAAAGAATAAGTTTGGGTCTATTAACCAGAATAGGATTCGGGAGTTCGATTACGAGTGAGGAAGGTTATAGCACCCTCACAACGCCCATCAAAAAATGGTACCAACTTAATTTCATGTTATCCGATAAGCCTTAAAATTTTATCAAGTAATTAATTATTAAAAATTATTCTTAATTGACTCTAACACTTTTGACAAAAAATTAAAAAAATTCTCTCACCTCAAGAGTATGTAAGAAAACTATTATTTCACTTGCAGAAAATTCATCGTCGGATTACTTAACATTAAAAAATTAAAAAAATAAAATAAAATAAAAAAAGGAATAATGATTCAACTTTTGATATAAATCTTTTTCTTTTATTTTATAAAAAAATTCATTGCTTTTGTATAAGAAAAATTGATACTTTCAACTTTTCCTTAAAGCATTTGGAGATTTTTATTTTAAGAAAAATTGATACTTGTAATTTTTCCTTAAAAACATTTTTTAGAAACTTTTATTTTTTAGAAAATTTTATTTTTAAGAAAAATTGATACTTTCAACTTTTCCTTAAAAATATCTTTTAGAAATTTTATTTTTTCAAAATTTTATTTTTAAGAAAAATTGACACTTTCAACTTTTTCTCAAAAAATTTTTTAAAAATTTTTATTTTTTAGAAATTTTATTTTTAAGAAAAATTTATACTTTCTACTTTTCCTCAAAAATATTTTTAGAGCTTTTTATCTTCAAAGGAGATTGATACTTTCAACTTTTTCTCAAAATATTTTTTAGACATTTTATTTTTAAGGAAAATTAATACTTTCAACTTTTTCCTAAAAATATTTATTTTACCTTTTTATTTTCAAGGGAAATTGATACTTTTAACTTTCCTCCAAAATGATTTTGAAAATTTTTATTTTAGAAATTTTATTTTTAAGAAAAATTGATATTTTTAACTTTTACTCAAAAATATTTTTTCTATTTTTATGTTCAAAGGAAATTGATACATTCAACTTTCCTTCAAATTTTTTTTTTAAATTTTATTTTCAAGAAAAATTGATACTTTCAACTTTTTCCTAAAAATATATTTTTTTGAGAATTTTATTTTAGAAAAATCATTGAAAAAAATGAAAAATTAAATTAAATAAAAAATAAAAATAAAGAATACCAAATAATTCTAATTTAGAAATAATAATAATAACAATAATAATAATAAAATTAATTAATTAAAAAAAAAACCTTGAAACGGCTCGGCTCGGCTTGAGAGACAGAAGTGGCTCAAAGGTGCAGCTCAACGGGAAACAGCTTGGCTTGGCTAGCTCAGCTGGAGCCTAGACAGAGATGCGGGTTGTTGATTCGTGTCGCGCTACGGGTCAGGTTGGATCTTGACAAAACGCGCGGATCCTTGGTTCATTAACACCCAAAATGACGTCATTTTTATGGTACTATAAAAGATTAATTTTACCTTTTTTCAGCAAAATCCTCTTCTTCCCTCTCTCTCTACTTCTCTTTTTCTCTTCCTCTCTCTCTACCACTTCAAGAACACCAATTAAGCTTTAATTAGATTCTGAAAATTCTTGTCAGAATCTAGGTTATTCATCAAAAAGTTTGTTAGTTTCTGAAAGCTATGCTGAAAACTAGGTAACTGGTCGAAAAATTCAACCGACGCTGGAAAAGTCACCGAAAAATTTAACCGAAATCTAAAATTTTTAGAAATTTCCCAAAAAAAAAATCACCAAAAAAAATCCTAAAAATCCTTAAATCACTTATAAACCTTTTAAACGCCTTTTTTTTTTTTTTGCTCTCTTTCCGTGTGTGTCTTCTGTGTGTATTTCAGCATCTATTTATAAGGATTGATCAGAAGAGTTTTTGATCAATCCTAATTCTTTCTGTGATTAGGATTCAATCTTTGAATCCAATCCAAACCCTACCAACTCCCAAATTCATGGTAAAAGAATTTCTTCTAGAACAAAGCAATAATAATTAAAACCAAATTCAGAACAGATAAATCAAAAAATAAATAAATAAATAAACAATTATTATTATTATTATAATTAAAATTAAAATTAAAAATGAAAATGGGCCTATCTTACCCATTTGGATCAAGCCCAATTGATCCAAGCCTGGATCAAATTGGGTGTCTACAACAAAAATTCATTGGTCTTCTAAATTATGAAAGGCAATTTATAAAAAACCTTTCTAAAAAAAAAAAGATTTTACAGGAAAAGCTAAAAAAGGATATTCCTTTTTCTTGGTTTAAAATAGGTTCTAAGATTATTAAATAAATAAAATAAGATCTTATCTATATACCTAAAGTATATCTTCTTAAAATAGGAGATTTACTCATTTTTCTATATCTAAGCCATCATTACAACTAGTAATGAATCAGCAAAACCTAATCTAATTTTCTCATGATCCAAACCAATGAACTCATATTTTTTATTCTCAGATTTTAAAACAGAATGAAGAATTACTTAAACCAAAAACCCCTCCTCACGAAATCAAAGATTTTTATAATCTAGGACTCACTCCTGAATTATACAATCTTCTCAATAATATATGAAAATCCATATATTTGAAAGTAAAACAAACTTTCACAAAAGAATGACAAAATTAGCAGAAACTCTAGCCAATCAGGCTAAAGAAAATGTTTATTTTGAAAAACTTGTTTATAATAATCTCTGCTCTGTTAACTTGCTAAAAAAGCAAGATCTTGATTTTTTTGCAATAGATGAAACTTAGTACAGTCTCGAAGAAATAAACAATTTTCTTGAAAATCTATGAACATTTTGAGAAAAAAATAAAATTCTTCAAAATTGGTAAAACTAAAAAAAGTTTCACTATTTGAAAAAGCTGCAATTCTCTTACTTAGATAAATTTTTCAAATGATAAATAATACTTTCCTTCTTGCAATAGAAAAACTATTACAAGAAAAATTCTCTGAATATTACCATTCTCTATATCTAGAAAACTCTAGAATAGGAGATTTATACCTAAAATTCAAATTCAAACTGGATCATGAACCATTCAACATAACCATATCAAAATTGGTATTGTTGAACAAATAGTTGTATAGAATTTTTATTTCTTACAACTAAAACAATTCTCAGCCTTTATTAAATCCAAATTTATTGATTTTGTAAAAAACAATCAATATTTCTCTTATATTCATTTCAAAATCCCCAGTCTCATGGGCATCTTTCAAAGAGAAAGATTCATACAACCCTATCAAATTTGAGAAATCACCAAATTAATGAGTGAACCTTTGATTAATGATGTTGAAAAAGATTTAGAACAACTTAATCAAACATTCAAAAAGTTCTCAAATCCCAGCCATTATCAATTTCAAACAGGAATAACAATGATGGAACATGCCAAAACCCTGCACTGTGAAATCACCAAATCAAGATATCCACAAGTCTTTGCCAAAAACCGATGATATCTTTAGATTTTCAGATGTGTTAAATCCCAAAATTGTTGAACAACATACAAATAGGGATGAAATCAAACAAACAGAACAAGCCAGGCAATGTTGAATCTCTAAACAAGAGAAATATTGCATCTAGTGGTACTTATTTAGATTTATCAAAAGTTCCTATATCTGAATATGGACAAACCATAAATGATTGGGTACAATCCATGTCTATTGTAGTAACAGGCTACAAAGATTCATGGACAAAAAAAAGTTTTTAAATTATTGTTGTGGAACATGGCAAGGTAATGTTTTTACAATTTTTAAGAAAATGAAAAAATTCAAAATTTGGAAAGACCTAAAAAGGGAATCTTCTTAACCAGATTACTACAATCCCAAATCTTTTAGAAGGCTTAACTCAAATACTGGTTTACTAGTCCTATTAAATCAATAATAGGTGGTATTCAATCAAATTTAGTTTCAGAAGCTATTTAGTTTAAAGTAAAACCAAATTATTTTACTTTTATTAATGATCTTTTAATAGAAGATTGCTTTAGACTTAAAATTAAAACTAAAAATTTTGAAATAAGAGAAGTAGCTTATGATTTATTCATAAATTGGACAGTAATTTATAAACTAAGAAACCATGCTAGTATTACTATCAAAAAAATAGATTTAAAAATTATAGAAATTTTTTAACCAACATATTACGATTCAAAAATCAAACCCAGATTGATGAATCTAAAAGACCAATATGTTCCCACATATTGGTTATTAGAAGAATTACTGAAAAAAGACCTACACACTGTAAAGTCAATTTTTTAAATTTTTTTGCATCAGGAAACAACCTGTATTTTAAAAATTTTGAAGCCAATAGTTCTAATAACAATTTAGTTCTACCCTCATCTTCATCAATTTCATCATATTCCAACAAGGAAGATGATATTGAAAATATTTCTAATGAACCATCCTTTATTTCACATAGAAATTCTTTTTCTAGATTTTCAAGACAAACAAATGTCAATATTCCCATTTTTCCAAGTGATAATAAATCATTTCAACTAAAAAATTCGATTTACAACTCAGTAAATTCAATCTTAAATTCTATCACTTTTAGAAACACTAGAAAAAAAGAAAACAAAAGTCTAGCTATCATCACTCAATACAAAATTAGAGATGATGAAGTTATTATATTTTCTAATAATCAGTCAAAAAGGCATTATAATTACATAAATATAGAATTTAGAGCTAATACTATTTAGCTATAGTAGATGATCTTATCCAGGGATGAAATTAGCATTGCAAATGATACAATTAACAATCGGTCGCATACACCAGGGATTTGACTTAACCATACCATTTAGTTAGCATGGTGATATGACCATTGAAGTTATCCTGAGTGTAAGCCTTCTTGTCCCTATGTATCAGTTTTAGATATGTTGATAGTGTTTATATGATATCTTTGACACATAATAGTATATAATTTGCTTGCATTTTCTATGAATAAGTGGTTTATAATCTAACACAAAAACTAGGATTTAACTGCTTGAATGAATGAAAAAAGAAATCCTCATAGCCATTCCTTTATTTTGGATTTAGACAACTTGATTGATTTTTTATTTGTCTATTTTTTATGGTTGAAAGGTGGAGCAATACTAAGACCCACAAGCCATGCCCTATTAAAACAACTAGTATTAATGCTATACATACCAACAGCATTAGTGTCACGAGTCACACATTTTTTATACTGAAATTATGTATCCATATCATACCAAAATTACTCATATCGAGGTCAATCTTTCACGAATTCATTTTCTCATGAATAACTCGATATCGATCCTTTAAGTTGCATACTTGTGAGTTTTTCTTAACTTTGACCCCGTAGAATCACACGCATCATTCTCAAACTCAATAGGAACCCAACTCCTATCATATCACCAACCCATAAATCTTAGGGTGACCTTGAACACCTACCCATGCTTGCAAGCACCAAGGTCCAGAGTACTGACCTTCCTTGAATTCACATAAAGACATACAGCTTCGGTTCTTATGATAATATCTTCATTTAGCATTATAAGAACCCAACACTATAACTGCACGCACCATACGGAAGCTTTCATTCCTCTAACTCGAAAGCATAACATAAATACTGGTTAGTAGCCAACTAGGAGAACACTAGGCTCATTTAATCCCATGAAACTTATATATTAGGGCTTCAGCCTTTAGCCCCATTCTAGGCTACCTATAAGCATGATAGACACCCGACATCATGCTCGTCTCACCTCGTCAAACTCGGATGTGCTACTCTAGCCACATCACACTTTTACCAATTGGCCACAAGAGTTTAACAGCGTAGCTACTTGCTAGCATGTTTATCCTTTAGGCTCAATGGTGCCCTTCTTATGCAAACACTATCCCATGATCCTTGGTTACTTATCAAACTAGCTCAAGAAAAAGAAATCAAAGGGTATAACGAATGCTTACCATCTAATCCCATAATTTAACGCAAAAGCATGATACAAGGCCCATTGGCCTCATCGTCTCTATGTTTACCATGACCTAAGGAGACACCATGCCATACTCGTGATCCGATGATGCCCGTATACCTAGATACCATATTTGCTTAAAAGTAGCTCATTTCAGACTAGCTAAGCCTCCACCTGCTCGCTAGCCAAGAGAGTGGTGAAAAGCTAACACTAGGCATTCCCTTATAAAGAGTGTAAAAGAAATCATAACTCTGCTACCAAGAATCGTAAAAATGTCTGAAATAGGGACACTTTTCTCTCCAGCCACTTTAGGGCTTTCTTTAGCCAACTTAGGGCCTAGTGACCTGTCTTTTGGCCATAATGATTCATAGATTTTTCTTGTTACTCCATCAACCCACTCAAAGGTGTACGCATATGGCTTCAACTGATAACACCCAACTAGTTACCCAACTTCAGGGTGCTTGCCCACTAGCTTGCATTTGCCCACGCATCTTGGGGACTAAGGCTTACATCGTCTGCACACTCTATCAATAACAAATTCCCAAGCTTACACTGTACACCCACTACTTTAAAACCACTATCCCGATCACAAGGTCTCAATCGTTGCTTAGCTTAGGGTTAATCATGGTAACATCGAGGCACACCAGGGTCTGACCATGACATTCTCTCCCACTTACTATGTCGATACCCTCATCGACGAAAAGACTAAACCTAACTTTCATGTTGCACACAGTTGACATTTTCTTATATGTCTCTCATTTGTGTCCTCAAGGATTGGGTCAAGATCCCACATGAGGCACCACCCATAGTACTCGCTCATTATAACTGCAGAGGGATCATCCTAGCTTCAATGTACCTCTATGCTGATTCCACATCTAATTTACATACTTAATCCATTTCTTTTTGGTGCCACTAGACTGTTTCACCCATGATTACAACATGTTACAACCTCAAAGTACCTTTGTCGATCATGACCCTTAGTAGAATTAATAACCACCTACTTTGCCATACATCAGTACGCCACGTCAAACATAACCCATCATACCCATAACAAGTCTATGGCACCCACTTTTTAATATGTCCCTCTGGACATGGTACTTAGGTTAACTACACTCATACAGCACCACCCACAATAAACCTTAACATGGTGGCATTCAAACACTTTGGCCATCTCATAACTTGAGTCCTTTTTGGCCCTTCCACGTTCACCTCTCTAGGTGTGGGCCTTTGGCTAACCGCTCTTATGGCAGCACCTTAGCATTCGTTATCATGGACTTAAACTCATGCTCAGATATCTCATATGCTTCATCACCTTGAATCAGTACCACCAAAAATCACAAGTCTTCCCCACTTTTACTCGAACTCAGCTAGGCTCTACATGCAACCATGTTTCCACAATGGTTTCACAACTCATCTACCTTGACTTTGGCATATCTCAAAAGACAGCTCAAAGCCTACTCGATACTTCAGGATCCACTAATCCACTCTAAACATAAAATCTCCTGACTAGCTTAATCTCAAGGTTCATTAACCCACTCAATACTTAAGGTCCACTGAGTTACTCGAACTCAAGGCCATCCCATTGGCCAATATCAACTCAAAAAGTTTCCATAATCCCAATCAGCTCAATTTTGCCTCACTCAAACTTGTCCAATCTACTAATTGGATGCAACTCGAATGTCAATAGCCTCAGCTTATTTAATTTGATCAGTCCTCTGACCCACACAACTCATATGTCTTTGTCAATTAGTCAACTTTTGCTTGCTCATTCCACTGAATTACACACTGTCGGGGTCCGCTAACCACCACATCTCATTAGGCCATCTTTCTCGACCAACACAAGTATAGTCCATTGACTGGCATAATCTTGTGATCCTCTAACCATCAGAACTCATGGTCCACTGACCATATCAACTAATACTTCAATCCGTAACCAATCCAAACTCATCTACCTTTACAGAATAGCTCCATGCTTGAACCTTAAATATTCAGCTCATACCCGTAGCACACAACAAGCACACACATTAGTAACTGCTCTCAACTTAACTTAAGTCCCTTGGGACAAAACTCGCTTCGGCTTTCATGGTCTTACTCGATACTATTTCATGGTGTAGCCTTTTTTGCATTTCGCTCTCAATATGATTTTTCCCATTTGAATGGCATCATATGCCTACACGAGCCAACACCTTTCACTAGGTAAAGCTAGATTTCTGTGTCCTTTTACTTGGCATCCAAGAGCCTCTTGAGTAGTCAAGGGCCTTGCACTGAGGCTAATTTTTCCATAGCATGCATCGATGGCTTTTTACCAAGCCCACATAGCCATTATATTGTTTTCCAACCTCGATAGCTTTTTTTGAGCTTTGTACCATCTCAGTTTATCGCTACCATGCCCACACCTAGGGCCGTTTTAGTCCCACTATTGAGCCAAATTAGGCTTTGATACCAAATGTCACAGGCTAATCATTTTTTAAATCGAAACCACGCGTCCATGCAATATTAAGACTACTCATGTTAAAGTCAGCCTTTTGCGAGTCCATTTTCTCATAGATAGCTCGATATCGATCCTTCAAGCTGCATACTCGTGAGGCTTTCTTGGCTCTGACCTCATAGGGTCACACGCATTATTCTCAAACTTAATAGGGAGGAACCCAACTCCTATCATATCACTAACCATAAATTTCAATGTGGCTCTAAGCACCCACCCATGCTTACAGACACTAAGGTCCCAAGCACTAACCCTCCTCAAATTCACATAAGGGCGTACAGCTCCATTTCTTGTGATAATATCTTTATCTACATGGTAAGAACCCAACACCATCCTACATGCACCATATGCAAGCTTTAATGCCTTGAACCCGAAGGCACAACAAAAATGTTGATTAGTAGCCAGCCTAGAGCACATTAAGTTCATCTTATCCTACGAAACTCATATCTTAGGGCCTTAGCCCTTAGCCCCATTTTAGGCTACCCGCAAGCGTAATGGACATCCGACATCATGCCTATCCCACCTCACAAAACTCGAATGTGCTACCCCAATCGTATCACACCTCTACCAATTGGCCACAAGGGTCTAACAATATGCCTACCTACTAGCTTTCTCATCCCTCAAGCTTGATGTGCCCCTCTTATGCAAACACCATCTCATGATCCTTCGTTACTTATCGAACCAACTCAAAAAAGGGAAATCAAGAGGCATAGCGAATGCTACCATCTAACCCCACGATTTAACATAAAAGCACTATAGAAGCCCACCGACCCCAACCATTTATAGGTTTACCATGATCGGAGGAGACACCATGCCACACTCGTAAATACCCACCCACCTAAACACTTGTGCCTAAAAGTAACTCACTTCAAACTAGCTAGGCCCCCGCCTACTCGCTAGCCAAGGGGATGGTGGAAAGCAAACACCAAACGTCCCCCTATAAAAAGCGTAAGAGAAATCACAGCTTTGCTATCAAGAACAGTAAGAATGTTTGAAATAGAGACACTTTTCTCCCTAGTCATTTCAGGGCCTAGTGACCTTCCTTTTGGCCACTATAATTCACAGATTTTGCTCGTTGCTCCACCAACCCATTCGATGGTGCACGTACATGACTTCAACCAATCACACTCGATTGACTACTCGGCTCCAGGGCACTTGCTCACTGACTCGCGTCTGCCCACTGCTTGCATATCTTAGGGACTAGGATTTACACCGTCCGCACACCCTATCAACAATATATTCTTGAGCTTACACTACACACCCACGGCTCTAAGACCACTATCTCGATTACAAAATCTCAATCATTGCTTGGCTTAGGGTCAATTATAATAAGACCAAGACACACCAGATACTAACCATTACAATCAGCTTCCAACCACATTCTAGTTCTATGTTGGGGTCTCCAGGATCATAATGCCACCGTTGATCTTTTACTTCATTTGCATCTATCCTCTTTTTCCCCCTTTTACCATCCATCCCTAACCGCGTGTAGGAAGTTCCCCTGCCCCTTATGATCTCTTTCTTGGTTTCTTTGGCGACAGGAACTAGTCATTTTTCTTTCTTTATGTCTTCATTCCGCTTCGATGGCTTTATCTCTGGAAGCTTTTGCAACTCCAATTATACCCACACAGACCACAATTCCCTCTCTTCTCTTTTTTTTTTTTTTTTTTTTCTGATCAATATCTTCTGACTTTTGTTAGATGATTATATTATTCATTTTTTCTATTTAAATTAAAGATTGATTTGAGATTCAAGGGTCTTCTACATTTGTATTGTGCTGCCAGTAGAGAAAGCTGGAAATTGGGGTCGCTAGTGCAGGAAAGCCAATCGTCCTTACTACCCGAAGCTTTGCAATCAAGCAGAAGTCAAAGAGATTAATGTTACATTTTGCAAGTGATCAAAATCAAAATTTATTGCAATGATATTTAGCAACTACTGTTGTCTAGCATCCGACCCTCCCTATATAATCTTTTAAAACAAGTTTAATATTTTAATAGTCCTTCAAACATTAATAAAAATTAAATTAAATTTTGATCATTTATTAGGTGTAAATAAGATTATAATTTTTTATTTTTTATAATTATAAACATAAATTTTAAAAATCAATTAAAAAATCTAATTAGAACAACTTCTAAGTTACTTTTATAACTTTAAGTTATTTTATAAAAAGTCTAACTGAAATAAACGTAGATTAATTATAATTTGTGTTTATTAACTGTGTTAGGTAATAAATGTTAATTTTCTGTTGTTGGATTTTCTATTGATTTTAAAATTTATTATGATAATTATAAATAAGTAAAAATTATAATTTTATTTACATGTAATAAAAATAACAATTTTATTTTGGTGTAGCATAGCTGTTATTCATTCGTCTTAATGTATAATTGATGAATGTTTGTACAATTTATTAGGTAGCATTTTTTCTGCTTCTTGCATAAATAAAATTGTCATTTATTAAAAAAAAAAAAAGTTTTATTTTATTCTTTACTAAAATTCAATGATATATTTAAATATTAAAAAAAATGGCCAAGGCTCTCTTCAAACTTCTTCGTTTCATTAAAAAAGTGAGGAAATCTAACGTCATCGCTTTACCAAAATAAATAACTAGTACAGTCGAGACATGGCTACTCCCGCCGCTCTACTGCTATGTTCATAAATTTTCAAATCCAGCAATCAATAAATTCTAGTCCTTTTCTTCACCTTTTTTTTTTTATTTAAAAAATTCTCTTTTTATAAGTTAGATTTTTTTATAAAATTAATTATATCAAAAAATAAAAAATCTAATAACAGAATTTCCTCCTATAAATCTCTACAGTATTGTTTCTAAAGCTCCTTCTTTGGTTAGATATATAAAAACCCTTTCAAGAAAAAATTTCAAATTCTAAAAGAATATATTCAAACTTTTAAATTTGATTAATGCATTTTTCAACATAATCTCAAAAGCACTATTTTACATTTTTAATTATTTTGAAATTTTTAAGGCAGTAAATAGATTAAAGATATACTCAATTGTTATCAAATTGTGAGATCTAAATGTTTTTTTATTAAAGAGTTATAATTTATATAAATATAAAAAAATAAAAAATATAATTAAATATAACTAAAATTGACGACAAAAACTTTAAATTGACATAAGTGAACATGATATAAAATTAAAATAAAGTAACCATGATATGAAGTTGACATGAAGTAAACAAGACATAAAAATTGACGTGATGTTGATAAGTTTAATGTAATGTTGAAGTTTGATATTGGAGGTAATATAATCATTTACTATTTATTTTAAGAAATAATAAAATTTATATATCATTATACATATTTTAAACTGAAATAGAAAAAATTTTATTCAATAAACTGATCATAAAATTATCTTAATAAATACTGATCAATCCATTCGAACAATTCATCTTCAATTTTTATTTTTTTTTTTGTTTTGGATCTGCTATCTTATCATTGATTTCTCCTCTTATCTACCAGCAATCGCTGGAGGCTTTTTTGGACTGGTATTGTCGTACAATATATGGAGGCAAGCAGAGGCTTTGAGGCACAATTGTGAAGGCAAATTACTAGGCCCTGAAGCGTCACGTGCCTTGCCCATTGTAGGCCCCACTTCACCTGCATGGTGTCCAAACAACACCTTCCCGAACCCTTGCGGCTGTGGCTGATAAATTTGGACCTGTCTTCACAGTCCGACTTGGGGTATTCTGTACCCATTTCATTTGCAATCACGAGCAGTTAAAAGAATGTTTAACGACCATCGACATGATGTTAGCCACTGGCCTAAGATCAAAAGCAGGAACGTACCTTGCTTACGACGATGCAGGGACATGGTATGATTTTGCACTCTTGAGTCTTCATTGGTGATGGTTTAACCATTTGCACGTTTGGACCATGGTTCAATGTGTTTGTAAATCATAAATGTAAACTTGACAATTAACCTTCTGATCTGGATTCATCTTTTAGATTCTAATAGCAGCAGGGAGTACCGATCACACGACATCCCTTTCAATGACATGGATCCAACTTGATGAACATTGCACATACCTTGAAGCGTGCTTAAGAAGAGCTACACCTCAAAATTGGTCGAGATAGATAGGTGCAAGACTCGGATATTGACAACTTAGTCTATCTTGAGGCCATTATTAAGGAAACATTTCGCCTATATCCACCAGCATCTCTGTCCGTTCCTCATGAGGCAATGGAAGATTGTTGTGTTAGTATCTACAACATTTCAAACAGCATTCATTTATTTTTGAGTCTGGAAGTTGCAAGAAGACCCACGAATTTGGTCGAATCCTGAGGAATTTCAGCCGGAAAGATTTCTTGCAACCCATGAAAACGTGGATATATTAGGCCAAAATTTTCAACTGATTCCACTTGGTTCAAGTAGAGGATGTTGACCAGGGATGACTTGGGTATTGCAATTTTATTTTTTTTTGTATTTTTGAGTTTTATAAGAATTAACTGTATTAATAATAATTGAAATTCCAAGTTTTTGAAACATAGGCTTTTGGTGATTGGTAGATAATAATTTTTTGTGTTTTTAGTGCTTGACGATTTGTTGGGATTGATTAGAAATTTTGGATAATTATAGTTAATTGACCATTCAATCCAAAATTAACCACAGAAATTATCACCCTAGAGTAATAGCGACAGCAGCCATCCACTCCAAAATTAACCACAGAAATTGTCGAACGGTCCGGCCCAACCACATTGAATAATCTTCTCCAACTGCTATACACATTGCGAAATCAAAAGAAACAATTAGTGAGCATAATCTTGCCACCATCTCTCTTACTTTAGGCCAAAAATAATGGATTTCTCACCTCTTCTAGTGGCAGTTGCAGGGATTTTAGGATTGGTACTATTCTACAAACTATGGAAGGAGGGGACTCATATCCACCAAAGTAAGCGCAGGCTATTAGCCCCAGAACCTTCAGGTGCCTTGCCATTCATAGGGCACATGCACCTGCTTGGCGGCAAACGGACCCTCGCTCAAACCTGGGGTGCCATGGCTGATAAATATGGCCCTATCTTCACAATCCGGCTTGGAGTGTTCCCTGCCCTTATCATCAGCAATCATGAAGCAGTCAAGGAGTGCTTCACTACTAACGACAGGGTATTAGCTAATCGCCCAAGATCAAATGCAGGAATATACCTAGGCTACGATCATGCAGGATTTGGCTTTGCTCCTTATGGAGAGTATTGGCGTGAGATGCGAAAACTAGCCATGATTGAACTTCTCTCTAGCCGTAGACTTGAGACATTAAAGCATGTCCAGTTCTCCGAGGTGAATCAATTTATCAAAGATTTGTACTCGTTTTACAAGAAAAATGAACAAAATCCAGACCCAAAGATGGCGATTAGTCATAAATTTGAAGCCCTGACTATAAATACGATGATAAGATTGATCACGGGCAAGAGATATTTCTCGGATGCTGGTGGCAAAGATGAAGAAGCAGCACATGTCACAAAAGTTGTCAAAGATTTCATGTATGTTTCTGGTCTTCTTGCTCCTTCGGAAGTGATACCATTTCTTGGATGGATGGATTCCATTTTCGTGGGACAAGTGAAATCCATGAAGCATGTTGCAAAAGAGATAGACTCCATTGTTGGAACATGGGTGGAGGAACATAAATTAAAGAGGCTTAAGAGTGAACCAGACGACGGTCAGGATTTCATCGACCTACTACTATCTGCCATAGAGGAGGATTCCATGTTTGGCTATACTAGGGAAACTATTATCAAGGCTACGGTGATGGTATGTTCTTCCTGCTCTTCCGTCAAAACTATACCTTAATCACAATTCCCTAATACATTACAAAATTTAGACTTCCTGCCCATAGTAGTAGAAACAAAGAGCAATAATGCCACATAATAATAAGAAATTTAAAGTCTTGCGATTGGGCCCTCGATATATATGTGCTGAATTGATTTAACCTATTTGTTGTCTCATTTGAACAACATATATGAATTAGGATTTAAAACTTTCACGCTGCTTCAAACAAATAATCTTATATCTAGATATGCCTTACAAAATATAACTCTCCCAATTAGAAACCCTTTCCCCTTTGAAAATGGTTCAAATTTGACTTATTCTTTGATGCGGAATTCATCAGAGCATTTTGCATTACCAAGGTAAAGAAGAAAAGGACATTTCAGATAACCATTATTGTTGTCAAGATTAGGACGTTTTACCGAATCCAATAAATTATCAAGATTAAGCAGGTAAAATGTTTGAAAAACAGAGTATAAGACTCTTTATCTTAACTTCTAGACACAGATAATACTATCAGCTAGTCATTCCATTTTGATTCGTAAGAATTTCAAATTGAAATGTTTGGATTCAGTAAATTATATTGCATATTTGGATTATAGTTTCCTTTTTGTTGCTTAATTTCAAGCATTATTCAATCTACTTGAAAAACCCAAATTTCAGGTATTTAAATTCAAACCAGCTATGTAGTTCTGATTTATTTTCTGCTGTAGAATTTATTCTTGGCAGGCTCAGACACAACATCCATTACATTGACATGGATTTTGTCCAACTTGATGAATAACAAACAAGCCTTGAGGTGTGCTCAAGAGGAGCTAGACCTCAAAGTCGGCAGGGACAGATGGGTGCAAGACTCTGACATTGAGAAACTGGTCTATCTCCAAGCCGTTATTAAGGAAACATTGCGCCTATACCCACCAGGGCCGATATCAGTTCCCCATGAGGCAAGCGAAGATTGTAGCGTCGGCGGCTACCACGTTCAAAAGGGCACTCGTGTGATCACGAATTTGTGGAAATTGCATCGAGACCCTCGAATTTGGTCAAATGCTAATGAATTTCAACCAGAAAGATTTCTTACAAGCCATGCAGATGTGGATGTTCTAGGACAACATTTTGAGCTGATCCCATTTGGCTCTGGTCGACGATCTTGTCCAGGGATGGTATTGGCATTACAAATAACACACTTGACAATTGCTCGCTTACTTCAGGGTTTTGACTTGACCACACCATTTGATGAGCCAGTGGATATGACTGAAGGGTTAGGCATTACCATGCCCAAAGCAACTCCACTTGAAGTTATCCTCAGTCCACGTCTTCCTGCTGCGATGTATGTGCAGCTATAATTGTTGATATCTGATAAAATAAATTTAATACATTGTTGCTACTTAATTTTACGCCTTGTTTGGACGGTATAATAATGGAGGTTTATAGCCTTACATAAGTATTATTCTTATAATATATCTCTAAAACCTAAATAATGTATATTTTTGTTAAAGGGGATTTTTATATTTTCTTGCAGTTTTTTATTTGATTGATCCAAATAGATTCATTTATGTCAAGCATAACAAATTCATCAACAGAGTCAAAACTAGAGACAAACAAAATAGAAGCAATATCCATTAATAAATTTAATTACTATATTGACTATGAAAATTTAAAATATCTCCACTAACTCATTTAATTCATTCACATAAAAACAACCAAACAAAAAGAAGATATAGTATCTAACTGAAAATCCACAAAAACTAATTTCCTAATCAGCAGTAGCTAGGCAAAACAGGCAAGCAACAATTTCGGGATTGTCAATCTTCATGTCTTAAACTATTCCACCTTAAGTGGCCTGTTTTCATTGGCTACAAACATAGTAACATATTAAATGACACATAATTCACCCTCTACCTACTGCATGTGCTCATGGTGTCTACCCAAAAACGGCTGCACTCTCTCTCATTCCACCATTTTCAGCAACCCACCGAAACGCCTCCTTTAACCCTTTCTCTCCCTCCCTCGAAAATATAATTAACATTTTCATCTCTTAAAAGGAAAAGAAAATGAGGAGGAAGAGAAATTCAGTAGTGAACTATGTGTTTGGATGGATAAGGAAGCAGTCGATGAAGGTGAAGATCTTCTTTGCAGCAACGTCTTTGCTGTTTTCTTTGGTGGCATTGAAGCTTCTGGTGAAGGATCACAGCCAATTTTTAATTGCCTCTGAACTCATCCACATTGCTGGGATTGTGGTTTTGGTTTATAAGCTTACTACCAAGAAGACATGTTCTGGTATATTTATATCTCTGTTTTTTTTCATATACATTTCATATTACTGTTTTTAATCCGTTGGGAAATTTTGTGATAATTTCTTGTTTCAGTGGGATAGTTCTTTTTTTTTTATTTTATAGTCTGTTTTCTGGACTTAATTTCTGAAAAGTGCATGAGCGTTACTATTGTTCTATTCAACAATGCACTTTCATATTTTCTGAATATATATATAGAGGCGCGATCCCTGCTCATGTATATATATATTTATATATTGGTTAATTAATTGTAAATGATTGAAGAAAATCAGTGAAGGGATCAAACTGAAGGAAAGAAAATGAGAATAAACAAGAAAATATAATGAAATTCGCATCTTTTTGCATTTGAAATAAATAAATTAGAGTTATTCTATGATGTTATAAATCATTCTTATTCTATGATTAAATAATTAATTCTTACAAATGGACAGATCCTTATAACGCAAATTTAAAATACCAAAAACAAGATGATAATTGATATACATGCTTGGCAATAGATTAATAATCCAGTTTCTGTTCCTTCTTCAGGCCTTTCATTGAAATCTCAAGAACTGACAGCAATATTCTTAGCTGTAAGACTTGTCTGCAGCTTCATGTTGGAAGGTGACATTCATACGTTGCTGGATTTTGCCACCCTCATTTTTACAACATGCCTTATATTTATGATTCGATACAAGTTGAAGTCAAGCTATATCAAGGAGCTAGATAACTTTCCCATCTACTATACGGTAAGTGCAATAATATTCTTCAGTTTTTTTATTAGATTCATCTCTATACACTTAGATTCATGTGTATGCTATTTTTATTTCTATTTTGTACGTATGATACTATACATAGCAAGATAACTGTAGCATTATGAGCTATACCTTCATAGATTGCCATCCATCCCAGCTTTGCTATAGGAATTTGATTTATTAAAGTATTTCAGACAGCACTTTGTTCAGAGCAAAATGAAAATGGAATTCACTTATTAGCCGTATTGGATTGTTTTGCTAATCAGCAACCCCATTTAATTTATACTTTCTGGTCTAATATATTCGTTACAGGTGGTGCCTTCTGCTGTCCTTGCTGTGTTAATCCACCCATATAATTCACATATATACATCAGTCAAGTTCTTTGGGCCTTCTGTGTTTATTTGGAAGCAGTTTCAGTGCTGCCACAGCTTCGTATGATGCAGAATGCAAAGGTTTCAGCTCAGTGTTTGCTATTACTTTTGTCATATACTTTATTACTTTTGTCAGTATAATACATATCAGATATTACAACATACAATTATTTTCCTGTTCTATGTACATTGTTTTGCAGATGATTGAAGCATTCACAGCCCATTATGTATTTGCACTGGGTGTTGCTAGATTCCTCGCCTGCGCTCATTGGATTATCCAGGTTTGATTTTATTAATTAATCAATAAAAGTATATCTAATTCCTAAATTAATAATCCAATTGGCGTAAAATCACCCAAAAAAAAAAAAACATAATTATTGTTTCCTATTTGCATGAAAGGTTTATGAGACTGGGGGGAGGTATCTTTTTCTGGTTGGAGCTGGGTACTTTTGGTTCCCCATGGTTATCATTGCAGAAATTGTTCAAACATTCATATTGGCAGACTTTTGTTACTATTACATTAAGAGGTGAGCCATTTTTCCCTATCGATCCCTATAACTCAGAATTGATTTGGAATCGATGTGGCGCTGTAGGATTCAACCACGCATCCAAATCAAACCTCAAACAGCTAATTACTATTTTTAGTGATGATTTTCTATCTCTAATTCTCAATGTATATTGTAAAATAATGTTGTAATTAATGTTTTCTTTTTCGTTTGCAGTGTCATGCAGGGCCAACTAATAATTAGGATGCCAGTTTAGAAATTTTGAAATTAATTTAGACAGTAATAATGTACATTTTCAATTCATCTGATTTGGAGTTTAATTCAAACAAGCATATGGTGCCATCAAAGGCCTAGATCTGTTGTTTGTTTCTTTTACTTTTCTTCCCTTGAATTTTCCTTCTCCAAGTACAATTTTACTTGAATTCTTGGAACTGGTTTTGATGGTACCTGGTAGGACTCAAGTTATATTGGACAAAAATTAGCTAATTAATGTGTTAGTAACTATTTTTTTTTTTTTTTTGGTTCATAGGAGGGCAAATATTCGGAGGAGGAGGATGATGAAATTAAAATCTGCATCTACATGTCTTTTTTAAAACCTCTTAACCATTAAGTTAAGAGGTGAAAGACAATGTACTAGTAACTATTGCTTGTTGATAAAAAGATTTGAGACTATTTATAATTTCTTTCCTTGTTTATATTTGTGCATTTGGAAATGAAATACAATGAAAAAAAAAAAAAAGATGTGGATTTAGATTCCATAAATAAACCATGTTGATCTCTCATAGTATTTATTATAGAATTTATCTTAAGAATATTTATTTTGTTTTGCGAAAATTAATTTTTAAAAATTATCTTTTAAAAAATATTTACATTTTTTAAAAAGCAGAAATTTCTATTGTTGGATGATTCCAAAAATTATTTATTATTTTTTTCGAAATTTTTTTCAAATAATATTGATAAAATTTTTAAATTAGAAAAAATTATTTATAATTAAAATATATTAAAATTATTTATTATTAAAATTATTAATATTAAAAAATTATATTTTAGTAATAATATTTGATATTAAAATATTTTATTACTATAAAAATCTATTAAAACAAAACTATTTATTATTTATATTAATATTTTAAAATATTTAAGGTAACATTACTATTCTTAAAATATTTTTTATTAATATAATAATATTAAAAATAGTAATATTTTATTATTAAATATTAAAATTATTTATTCTATTAAAATAATTATATTTATATTTAAAGTATCTACTATTAAATTATAACAAAAATATTATTTATTTATATTTATTAGTAAAATAATCATATTAATATATTAATAAATATAAAATAATATCTTTTAAATTGAAAAATAATAATAAATTATTAAAAGTATTCTTTTTTTTTAATAATCATATAGATTAAATCAAGTTTAAACTTAAAATATCATGTCCAAGATCTTATTTAAATAAAACTATAAAAATACTTTTAAAATGAAAATATTAAAAGAGTTTTAATATCAATAATTTAATTTTTTTACTTAAAATGAAATAAAATTATTTTTTATTAATATAATAATATTTTGTGTTGATCAAATTAAGTTTTAACTTAAAAAACCATGTTTCAAATTCGATATGTGTAGAATTATATTTACAAGTTTGATAAATAATCCTATCTATATACATATGTTTCTTGAAAAATATTTTTTAAAAGAAAAAATTAATTTAAAAAAATAATATCATTTTTCATTAATTAATAAGTTATTTTTATTAATCAATCAATTTTTTATCAAACAAACAAAAAAATTATATAAAAATTATTTTTCTTGAAATAGATAAAATTTTATTGTATAATTTATCTTAAGAATCCAAGTTTTGTATTTAAAAAGGATCGAACATTGTTAAAGACTTTTTTCCTTTAACCCAAATGATGAATCATTATTTTTTTTATATTTAAAATTTTGGATAGATAAATGGCTCTAACCTTCACAAGATATGTATTCAACATTTTATTGGCCACATCTGAAATTAATATGAAAAGATTACTTGCAAGACTCATACCTCTCACATATTTCATAACGAAAGAACGAGTTCAACTAATCGACTCATCCATTCATGGGCGAAGAAAGCAAGTTCAATCAATTGAATCATCTTTTACATTGGCGAATTTATATTATTTAATCAATTGCAAAAAAAAAAAAAAAGGTAGGAATTAATCTTAAACTTTGAACTACAAATCTTATATTTTTAAATATTATAAATTTTTATAAACTAAAAAAAATCAATTCTAAATTCTAAACATATAATGAGCATATGGGATGCTACATAAACAATCAAAAAGTTAATTAATTTTTATCAAGTGATTAATTTAATTAATTAAAATTATTTTTTTAAAAATTTTAAATTTAAATTTTATCGATGGTTATTTATTAAAATTATTTTGAATATATAATTTATAATTAATTATTTTAAATTATCATATATAATATATTTTATTTTAATATAAAAAATTAAATAATTTATTTATTTTTAATTTTTTTAAAAAAATTAATTCTTAAATCATTCAAAATAAAAAATATATATTATTAGTCCTTTTATTTTGCTTCTTTACCGATGGGCATGTCCCATCCCATCACCAACAAAGCTGCCCTACAAGTAATTGTCACATATTGCTCCAGTAATTTCCAGTCTGAAAAAGCTGGTGATTTTCGCTGCCCATTCTGCAACATTGGCACGTGCCCTTCATGCACCACTTCCTCAACTTTCAAACCTTGGACCACTCCCGGTCCAAACGACCCCATGTCTCGCCTTATACCTCATCTTCCGTTTATAAACCCCCATTGACGTTCGCCACCTCTCCCTTCTAATCCAAATGGCTCCCATCACGTGTACGACACATTCGCTCTACGGCCTACGTCTACACATCACATCAATACCTCCAAAAGCTGCGAACGCAACTTGACTCTGCTGAGCTGTGACGCCGCTAGCTCCGGCCACCTGTCATGATCTTAGCTATCTGTATAGCAAGGAAAACCGGGCATTCCTCGTTAGATTTTGCAACTGTCACATCCCAGAAGCCGCAGCGTAGCTTTCCGATTCCTGGGGATTCGCAAAATAGAATGAGACGGTCGAGATCATCGAGGACAGTGAGATCTCGCACCACATGTCCGTCTGCTGCCAGAGTCAGAGAGTCCCTCACAAAAGCTGTTTCGTTTCATTAACTCAACCAAGCGAAAGCGTGTCGTGTCCTCGTCTCTTCATTAACTTGTTGGGAACTTGGGATAAGAAAATCCAAGGAGAAGATTTTATTGAGGCCGGAGGGCGTTTTAAAAATTTAGTGCTAATCCGGTCTTAATGCTGTAACCTTAAAACTGTCTTACGTGTCAACACCAACTTTTATCTCCACTTCTCCCTGTCTAGCCAAGTGGCCTTCCCTCGTCTCTTCCCTCCCAGCTTTTCTATGTCTCTCCCCTTGAAATCTGAATCCAGAGAGGATACAATAGCAGGTACCCGTACGAAGAGAGTACATTTGTCTTTTTTTTTTTTTCTTAATTGTTGCATGAGGCCTTAAATTACTGTGGGAGGATGGGGTCAAGTGAGGATGAGATTGAGATTGAGCTAGAGCTGGGATTATCAATAGGGAGAAGCTTTGGAAAAGCCGGGAAACTAAAGCCAATCAAGAAAGAACCAAAACCCAACAACAACTCGGTTGCAGATCTCGGGGAAAGAGTGGTTTTTGATTCACAACCGAAACGTGAGATTCAAGCTTTAAGGAGACAAGAAGCAAAGAAAGCGAGAAGAAAAGCAGCAAAACGGAGGAATAATCATATCATCAAGATGTCACCAAAACGGTGAGTTCAGAAGCAAAGACAACGCCGCCGATTCAACAGAAGAAAGGGAATGCAAGAAGAACAAGGTGCAAGAATTTTATGGAAATGTAAATCTTAATTTAAGCACCGAACCAAATAAGCCGTTGGTGTGCCCAGTTATTCCGTTGCGAATCCCGTGCCCGTACCCACAGGCCCAGTTTGTACCGCTCACCAATGGGTTTGCGTATTCTTGCATAGATGCGGTGCCTTGTTGGGGTCTTGCTACCGGAAATGAGAATGGTGTGTTGCAGTCAGTGTCGGTGAATGGCGGGTTTCGGCCGTTTCAAACGGGTCAGAATTCGGGTGTGCATGCTGGAAATGGATATGATTCGGAGCAGAATAGTAGCAGAGATGAAAGGAATAGGAAAACAGGGTCAAACGCGTCTTCCATATATAGTTCCTCTGTGGTTTCGGATCTTCAAAGCTCTTCTAATCAAGGTATGTACTTAGAGTTTCCTTTTTGTTCTTTGCCGTTTTCTACGAATGCTCTGTATCAAGAATCTTTCATATATCAATCGTGTAATTTGCTTGTCTGCTTTTATTGGATGGTTTATAAAAACCAAAGTAAGGTTTTTGAAAATGTATAATTTGAATCTTGTGCTTTTTGGTCAATGATAAATTTTGGTTGGAAAATGTTTCTGTCCACCTTTACCAAAGATTAAGAATGTAGATTGCGGCTGTTGTCTTTCGCAAATAAATGGGGACATGCTGGACAAAGAATCCCCCTTGGTTATTGTCTCTGCCGCCTTGTCTTCGATCAATATACAATTAAATGGGCTGGCGAATCACGATTAACGATCGTGTTAAAATGATGGCATAGTATAGGAATGTCCGGGTGCTCATGACAGTACATGGAAATTAGATTCAAGGATTTACAGTAGTTGTCATTTATTTGGTAATGTTCAAAATAGTGCAATCTAGATATATGTTGCTTGGGTTTGGGTGTCAGGTTAAAAGATACGGGACGTTTCCGGCACCGTGCAATCAACTTTTCTAAGTTTTTCTTGATGTTTCAAGGCTCATGCTTTTGAGATATCAAATGTGTTGGACACATGATCTTAAAAGAAAATTGAGGAGTTAAAGCAACATAAGAAAGCAATACTTGAATTTGTTTGACTTTTGTCTGATACTTGCCGTGGATGAAATTAATTAAATTGCAGCTGCCAGATATACGTAGACACATGTATATTTATTATCAGTCTGCTAACTGAACTTCTAGCGATTCATTTGGAACGAGGGAATGAAACTTTTTCTTAAATCTAATGGTTGGGTCATCAGCCATGGAACCTTATTTCTTATTACATTCCCCAACCATTCGATGAACTAATTTGATGGTGTTGCCTTTCATTTCAGGTGGTTGCAGCAGTGAAACTGGAACTCACACAAGTCATTACCAACTGGAACATCCTCAAATAAATTGTTCTGTAGCAAGCAATCTAAATGGCCAGTCTGAACATAGTTCTACCTCTCACCAAATGGAGTCTGCCCAAAGTGTTGACAAATCTAGAGAAGGTTTCGAAAAGACGGCCTTATTGAAGGCCACCAAATTAACCTCATCGAATCCTAAGAAAGAACCCAAATTCGAAAGCCAACAAGATCTTGATAGCAAGCCAGTTTCGACCAATGAAACTACAACCACCACTTTAACAAAACATAGGAAGGGGGACACGGGCAAGCCTCCTAAGCCTCAAACTCCTACTCATGATGACATCCTTTCCCTTCGTAGCATGCCTTGCGTTTCAACAACGGGCAATGGCCCTAATGGTAAAACCATTAATGGTTTTCTGTACAGATATACAAAATCAGAGGTCAGCATCATATGTGTCTGCCACGGAAGTTCATTTACGCCCGCTGAGTTTGTGCAGCATGCTGGTGGCAGTGATGTATCACATCCTCTGAGACACATTACGGTGATTCCTTCCGCTTTTTAAGAATACAACAAACATAAGGATGCCTGATTGTTTTGCCTGGTCGTTAGTTTTTGTTATTGTTTTCTTTTTTCTGTTTTCTAGACCACAACACACCGTTCACACTAACCGAAGCCCTCATGTAAAAAAAATTGTTTATGGTTAAGAGCCCACCCCGCAGCTTAATCGCCATTTTGAACCTACTTTAGCTATGACGCACCTTTCAGTGAAATTTTACTTTGGTTGGTTAATTCAACTGGATGATTGTTCTCCATCTCAGCTACAAATCTTGACTGCTGAAACAATCGAAATAAATATGGAGGGAGAAAATCAAGCTTTCTAACAGCTTCTATCAAACCTTTGGAATAGTGCGAGGATTTAGCGTGTCTTTTTTGAAGCCCAACAAAAGGCCTCAAATGTATGAATGAGTGGGTTTAAAAGCCCATGATGAAACAAATTTCACTTTAAGTAACTAAATTAAATGGCGGACTCTTTAAGCGATGAAGGAAGGTTATAGCATATGAATGGGGAGGAATCTTGTTATTAAGTACAACTATATGAATCAATCAAAACGCATAAATTAGCATATGTTTCTTATTTTATCTTATCTTGACTTTAATTTATCAAAATAATTTAAGTATTTAATTTAATAATACGCATGCATTAAAATATTTAAATCTATTTTATCCATATCATTATATTTATCCTTTATTGATTTATGTGTCAAATAAATTTTACTTTAATCCTTATTTTTAATAAAATTATACAATATAAAATTTTCTAAAAGTGAATTTTATACATCTTGAATTTCAAAATTTTAAAACATATTTTAAAAAATTTAATTCAATAGATATTTTAAATATTACTGCTCAAAGATAAATTCATATGACAAAAGAGTAACATGAATAAACAAAATGGGAAAGAAGAAATATATTTTTTCTTTTAATTAAAAAACACGTGGATATTACTTAAAAAAACACGTGGACATGTAATATTAATAGTAATACTAATCAAATTGTTTTATAGAATCAACCCTCAAAATAAAAGATTATGAACTAAAGGAAAAAAGGAATGGTCCATGAACAAGCGTGGCTTGTCCGAGTGACTAAGAATAACAAAGGGATTTTTCTTTTCAGGGAATATAAGAACAAGAATAACAAAGGAAATTTTCTTTTCAGGGACTATAAAAGCCAAACCCCAAAGCGAGCTTATTCATCCCTTTGCACTCCCCAGTTTCGTGCCTCTCCAAGAGCCACCAAAGCCCTAGAAAGCGCCAGATAACCCAAAACGAAGGGAGGTGAGAGAAAGAGCAAAACACACTTTACACACACACATGCACACACATAAACAAAAGAAGTGATTTGAACCCCCAAAGAAAAAAATATATAAAGGAGACCAGAAAAAAGCGCTCTCGTCTCTCTCACTTTTTTTTTTTTTAAATCAAAATCTAAAAGCTCAGGTAAATAACCTCATTTCTCAACTCATTTTCTACTTCATTTCTCTCTCTATTTTATTTTTTTTTTCTGGTTGCTTAGATCAATGATAAATGTTCAGTTTTTAGAATATACTTTAAGTTTTCTCAGGAACATGGATACGATTAATTTTAACTGTAACCATAGTGTTTTGTATGGATCAGTGAGGTTCTGTTTTGTTTTTGTTGAAAATTTTTCCTGGAAATTTTGTATTTCAAGACTATTTATTCGGTGGATACATACGGTTGGAAGCGTTCGTGGTCATTTCAGGAAAAAAAAAAAGATTGTAGGGGTTATGGTTTGAATAAATAGCTGCTTAAAATTAGGGTTTTGATTAGTGATTTTAATTTACAGGTACCAAATCGGCAATGGCATCTACAGAACAAGAAGTCCCTGCTGGAATTAGTGTTCCTACGGCCGATGTTGTATGTTTACTCTCCCCCCCCCCTCTTATTCGTGTGTTTTAGTAACAATGCATTTAAAGTTAAGTTTTGATCTATATTGTTGGTGATTTTAGATCGGTAATGCCTTTGTTCATCGGTACTACCTTATCTTACATCAATCCCCTGCGCTGGTTCACCGATTCTACCATGATATCAGCAAACTTGGTCGTCCTGAAGAAAATGGTGTCATGAATATCACAACAACTATGCAAGTTAGTTTTCTCTATCTGTTGCCTTCGTTCATGTGTGTTTGTCTTGGGCCAATCTTTCCAAATGAGAGTATATGCGTGTCTTTATTTCTCAATTTTATTTCCTTTTTATTTTTCTTTCTTAAATCCAACATTTTAATTGAAAACCGTGTTTTCTACCCTTTTGAAAACTATATGTCTTAGTAAGTCCAGGTTTGCTTGGTTTCTAATGTGAAAATCTACTTGAATTTTGGTTCTGTTTGTGCAACAATGGAAACCAAGCAAATGTGCTGCAATATTGAAGTTTTGATCTCTGGACTTTTCTTACATGTCAAGAGTTGGTGCGGAACTTTAAATAGAAGAAATTTCTAATTGATAAAATTTTTGTTTCCCATAAACCAGATGGATCAATATTAAAATAGAACAGGTTATGGAACTAATTTTGTTCTTGTACTTTTATGTGATTGGCTGTATTGGAGTCTAGAACCTCTTTTGAGTTGTATTCTCTTGATGTAATATCTAAAATGTATGACTTATAGGATTTTGAACTTATTGGATTTTGAATTGGTAGAGTTGAAACTGTGATGCTTCATTTTGTGGACCAGGCCATCAATGAAAAGATACTCTCACTTGGTTATGGAGAATTCACAGCAGAAATAACAACTGTAGATGCACAAGACTCTCACAGTGGGGGAGTACTTGTTCTTGTGACCGGGTATTTCACTGGAAAGGATAAAGTGAAGCGGAAATTCACTCAGAGTTTCTTTTTGGCACCGCAAGACAAGGGCTATTTTGTTTTAAATGATGTATTTAGATACGTTGATGATGCTAAACACCAAAGTGGGAGCCAGGATCCAGTTAATAATATTGAGGTTTCTTTTACTCCCGAGCATGGTAATTATAAACCAAGACTGCCATCTGAAATGCAGAATTATAATGATTTCCTCCGATTGATGTAAATGTTTGATTACTTATCTTTCTCATGCTCCAGAGAATCATATTGAGCAACCGGCTGCATTGTCAGAAGAAGCTAATGGTCCAGAAGTGTACAATCCTTCTGAGAATGGAGATGGTTCTATTGAAGAAGAGGAAACACCAGCGGCCAAGGTTATTGATGAGATTCCTGATGATTCACAGATGGTTGCTGATTCTAACTCCAACATCGAGGAAGTGCCAAAGAAATCATATGCATCTATTGTAAATACTAAGTACCAGTCTGCTGCATGTTAGGCTTCTAATGTTTGTGAGAATTACTTGGTATCATTTTTGCATTTATAATGCCAGTTTTACGGTGATAAATTTAGCCTCATCTATTATTGCTCTCGGTGAAGGTTATGAAGGAGAATGTGGTTCCTACACATTCCCCTGTGAAGTCTGCAGTTAAGAGCCATGAGCTACTGAGAACTGCTGTACCCCCTGTTGCTCCAGCCCCTGCATCTGACACACAGATTTCCAACAAGAATGTTACAGAAAATGGGAATAATCAAGATATAGAAGGTATCCACCTTTTTGTCATTCCTGCAAAATTTTCAATACTTAGCATGCAGTTTATTTGTTATTTGCGTTTTTATGATTATTTATTTTTGTATCTACTTGCTTGTGCATATGATTTACTTACATATTCTTTGGATTGTGGACAGCTGAGGGTCCCTCTATATACGTCAAAGGTCTGCCCATGAATGCTACACCTAGCATGCTGGAGAATGAGTTTAAGAAGTTTGGACCTATTAAGAGTGATGGTATTCAAGTTCGAAGTCAGAAGGTAGATGTTGACTCATTTTTCAATAAGTTGAATTGTGACTGTATATTTAATTAATATTTTCTCTGTATTTAACTACAGGGGTTCTGTTTTGGTTTTGTGGAATTTGAAATGGCAAGTTCTGTGAAAAGTGCTATAGAGGTATTTGTCATTTTTTGTTATTTTCTATAGTAATGCATTTAGTTTCATACTTAGAGGTCTGTTATCATGGCAAGGGTTGCAACATTTTCTGCAATTCAAAACGTGCTTTTGCCTATGCATGCATGCTTTGCTTCAGATTATGGCTGGACTTCTAATGTAATCTCTCGAAATTTTTGCAACTGATGTTATGACCGTGCCTACATTTTAAGTGAACGTTCTGTTATTTTTTTAGAGAATGTAGTTGTAGGATTACTAGAAATGAGGAGATGTTAATTTTATAATGTTCATAGATAAACATGGAGCGGAGACTAGGATGTTCTAGTGGAAGCCTGGTGCTGCATTTGCTGTGAAATTCTTGGTCAATGGTTTGATTGTAGAACATTTTACCAGGCAACTTTTTGACTTAGAAAACGTGCTCAACATAGTCCATTACTTTTGGACATATGCAAAGTTGTGTAGGTAAGGGTGATCCATTGTTTTATTTGCAGCAAATTAGAAGCTTGGGTGTGAAACAGCTGTGGCATGTTAAGGAGTCATGAAGATTAGGTTGTGGAACTAACTCTGTTGTAGAGGTCCCAAAGTGATTAAGGGGCCTCTGTGGTGTCATGTTGTGGGGAGAAGAGGCTACTTGTTACTCGGCTTAGTTATCCTAGGAGGGAAGCCTAGAGATGCTAGTTATGGTGGTAAAACAAATCTGTATTTTTGCATTTCTCCAATAGTAGGATTTAAAGTCTATTAAAGATTGACAGAAGCTTGGTAGGACATTGAAGAAGCCCTGGAGTTGACTAAAGATTAGGAATATGGCTGCAAGATTTCTTGGAATTCCTGAACCATTATTCCTTTTCCCCATTATAGATTGAGACTTGTGAATTCTTTTTCCATGTAACCAACTGCCAGTAAGTTAGATACATGATTTATGTGGCATTTTTTAGTGATCCCTTTAACAAGTAACTTGCTGCTAGACCTTGGTGGTAAATTATGTAAGATTTGCGAAACCTTTTAGGTCCCAATATAGTCTTATTCATCAAGTTTAGCTAATTTAAAATTATTAAGAGTTGTTCCCTATATTGGTTGTGTAGAATGTCTTTAATGGTACATTTTTCATGGAGTTATTAATTTGTCTACTGAATCATCAAAAGATTTTAGTGGTATTTTGGATTTTTTTTTTTTCTTTTCATTATCTTTTGGTGATGCCCATAGAGTTTAACCTAAATTATCTTTTGCTATTTATGTAATCACGAAGGTGCATTCAAATGTTAAACTTAGATTTTTTTGCATTAAAAAGGAATGAAATTTATGTCATTGTGTTGAATCTTTATGCATTATCTTTTAAATTTGTATATCTTCCTGTGATTGGTTTTAAATTTAAGTAATTCATGATTTTATTTTTGATGTGCCTCTCCAATGACAAAGGGTGGGGGTTCAATCTTACAAGTTTATATTTAAGTCCCAGCATTAAACATCATCTTTTTTTTTGGTTCATAGTGGGGCAAAGCCCTTAAAGGGGAAGGGGGAATGGCAGCATTAGAACTCATGCCCACATGTCTTCCTCAATGCCTCTTAGCCACTAAGCCAAGAGGTGGAAGGCAGCATTAGACATCATCTTTTCCAGCTACATATATTAATTTCTTTTGTGCAATAAATCTACGTCTTCATGCCTTTTTCTTTTTTGAAATACCTTTCAGGCTTCACCTATTAATATCGGTGGACGTAAAGCAGTTGTTGAAGAAAAGCGGTCTACCTCACGAGGCAAGTTCCTTTTATTGTTAACTTTACTCAAAGTTATAGTAAATGATCTACATGATTTATTAAAAGATGATACCATATTGAGTATGAGATCTTCAACTCAGGTGTTTTCAAGCCATTTCATGGTTATTAGATGAACTAGAAGTGTACTTTGCTCATCTCTGAAAATGTAGTTTTTAGGTTAATGTTGAAGCGGTGTGTCCATCGTACAACATTTGAAATCTTTGGTTGTTGGCATAGGACTGATGTTTCCTTTTCTTGATTGGAAGCAAATGGTAGCTTATTGAAAAACAAGCTTTGTGATATATCCAGATTCCAGAGTTTAGTCAAGAACATGGACTTCAAAACTTATGTGAATGTATTTTGCAAGTTATAAGACTGTTCTTCATTTGCAGGGAACAAAGGTCGGTCCTCATCGGGTTCTGGGGCTGGATACAGAAATGAGGGAGCAAGAGGGCGTGGAAACTATGGTGGTGGCAGGGGCTATAGCCGGGGTGAATTCAGTAATCGTGCTGAGTTTGGAAACAGGAACAGCAATCGAGGAGGATATTCCAACTTTGGAGGTGATGGATATCAGAGGGTTGATCACATGGGGAGTAATGGCGGCCATGTGAACCGTTCTGGTGGACTAACTGCTAATGCAGCAGCCAAGAATGTGGCACCAAGGGTATCGGCCCCTGCTTGAAGAAATTAATACAGAAATTGGTTGGGAGTGATAAAATATGACTTTCTGTTTGTAGTGTAGCGATTTACAAAGCACTCCATGCTTTGCCCAGGGGTTTGTCTGAGATCTGTTTAGGGTTCTTATCCCATTTATTCATTTCGGCTTTTATAATATATACTGAAAGGTTTTTGGGCGGATGGTTGATTCAATTCTTTATTTCCATGCCAGCGTAACGTTTAGGCTTCTGGGGCATTCTATTTTGGTAAATCTATCTTTAGTTGACGGTTTTCGGCTTTTTTTGCCTTTTGGCCTCGATTAAAAACGCATACGCAACAAATTTTATTGATGGATTTTCACCAAACAACTCATACGGGAATTCCAGTTGCTTCATTTGAATTGTCGTGATTTTGTCGGAACTTTGCCCCATTCGAGCGTGCAGTAAAGCATTGGCTTTCTTTCGTATTGGCTGTCTTTTATCATATGAGACACGAAAATACTATGCTTTTGACGATTAAGAACTTTTTATCATCATGATTGCGGGATAATTTTGATTGCAACACTTGTATGAACAAATTAAAGGGAGAATTTCTATAATTAATATGACAAGTAATCTTTGCTAGAGTAGATGCTAATTTTCTTCCACGCAGAATAACAACACTTGATTAACGTGTAAGAAAATGCAGCTTTGTAGCATACTCCCGGTACAGAAGCTTCCGCTACGATGTTATTTAGACACCGAAATTGCAGGCCTGGACGAACTCCAAATCATAGTCAACATACTTGGTCCAAAGAGGCTTGAACTGGTTCATGGCAATATCAAGCCATGGCTTCATATTCCCATTGAAGTGCACCACCGCGGCATTGCGGATCTCATCCATGCTAATGCTCGGATTATAGCCAAGTCCAAGAACATGCCAAGACTTGTCTAGAGGTTTTGTTGTTGAGTAAAATGTGATCAAACCAGGGGGCAATGTTCCCAATTTCCACAAGGTCCTGTTCTCATTCTGCAAAAGCCAGGTAGGCATCCACCAATTAATGATAACCCAACTACAATGCTGAATAACAGCAGCCACAAAAATAACAAAAACCAACCAAAAATAAATAAATAAATAACAACTCAAATCAATAAAACCATAAACTGCTTGCATTTCCACCTCAATTTTCTGTGTATTAATAGCTATTAACAGAAGTTTCACCAATCTCAATTAATATGCTTAAGTCTGTAACAGTGCACTCAAGCTGCTATGCAAAAAGTTGCGTTATCTAATAGCATAATAAACAAATCAAGCACCCAAAGTAGCATAAACAGGGCATAATTAATCAATCAAACAACTAAAGAGTGACAATCAAAACTTACCAGATTCTGCCAGTAATGATACTCCTCCGTACACTTTTCCCTCCTCCAAGCATCCAAATCAAAGAAATTCATCCCATAAGCCCAAGCACAGGCCTTGGGATTAAACTTCTGCTTAATCAAAGGATGCGAGAAATTCATATACTGTGCATACCTATGGAAAGACCCAAAACAAGTCTCCACCGCCCCGTTCACTTTCCCATCCATATCAATCTTCCACAACCCAGTCAAATCCTTCTGCACCACAATATCATCATCCAAAAACAATATCCTATGCAACGTAGGATACATCTCTGGTAAATAAAACCTCAAATGATTCAAAATTGACAAATACTTTGGGTTCCTAAACTTCATGTTTGTAGTATCTTTCGTGGCATTCTCAAGCGTGTTCTCAAAATAAAACTTCTGCAAGTTAGCGGATTCTAACTGTCTTAACACTGGAACATAAGATGAATTCAAAAACTTATAATCCTCAACTGCCTTAACTTCAATATGTGCTCCATTGTAATCTTTCAATTTAAACATCACCTGCATTGCTCCGAGATTCATCTTATCAGTCACCACATGGAAAACGTGTTTCCATGGCTCTTTCGCGTTTTTGGTGGCTGAATTCACCACCACGGACGCTGCAAGTACATTATCCGAAAAAATGGCGTAATGGTAAAGCTTCGGGTCCTCGAATTCAGGAGGAATTGTCTTCCCTTCATCCGTATATTTCTCCGGATGCGCGAGTCGTTCCTCCATCAACCTCATTGCCAAACAATGTAAGCTTTTAGGAATCGATTTCGCAGCGATGAGGCTGGAAAATGCGCCTTGCTTTTTCGCTTTCGTCAGTTGCTCGTTGACTGCAAAGATCGTATCTTTTAATTTCTGGATCTTGAGTTGGTTATCAAAAGATTCCTTGGCTTCCGAGATCATTTGGCGTGTGGCTTTGATTCGCTCTTTGACTTCTTTCTCGAATTGTCGAAGCACGGACTCGTCGATGGAGAATGAATCGGTTTCGAAGAGAGCCTGATAAGATGGTTTGTTAATGAGATCAGAGTAGTTTCGAGATAGATCCGCGAAAACCCTAACGAGTTTCGAGTTTTCGAGCTTTAACTTTCGAGCGTAAGAGGCGTAGGCGAGGACGAGAGAGCGATGGTCATCGGCTTGTTTCCGGATCTGATCCAGTCGGGGCTTGAGCGGATCCGATTTGAGTGCCAAAACGGACCTCCTTGTAGATCCAACTCCATAGGAACCAGTGGAGAAACCCTATAGACACAAAGAAACGACAACGTTCAATCAGTCGTCCTGGCAATGTTCCTTTTATTTTTTTTAAATAATCTTTTAAAGAAAAAAAAATGAGAAGACCCAAAACCTTATTTAGTACTTACAAAGTTGGTTTGGAGATGAGGAGAGTGGGAGTGGGAAGTGAAGAAGAAAGAAAGAGCAAAGAAGAAACAGATTGCAACTGTAATTGCTGAAGCCAATAATCTAACTGTAAATCCAAAACCTCCAAACATTGGCCCTCCACCGCCGCCGCTTCTTGCTGTACGGTGATTCCCCATTTTTCCGATCAATCACCGGCGCATCAAAAAAAAAAAAAAGGAAAGAAAGAAACTGAAAACGAAATGATAAAAAGAAAAAGAGATAATATTGATGGTTGGCCACAACCGCAATCTCTTCACTCTCTCCTTTGTGTCGTGCGTTTGGGCTCTAACTTGGGAGACTTTCTCCTCCCGCCTTTCGGGGAAGATCAACGGCTGTGATTTCGTTTGGTTGCTTTTGGTGATAGCTGGGTGACACTTCGACTGGCGGCAAAGCGGTATCTCATGTGAACGCTCTCATTGCCATCATCATGGGTTATTTAAAAAATTAATTAATTTTTAAATGCAATAATGTTGTCCATGTCTCCTTAGTGTTCGTAATTAGTACATAAATATCAGACAGCATCCTTTTGAACAACTCAAACATACTACTATACTACTGCTTTAATCTATTTCACATTTGCATTGACACTTGACACCGACGTTATCCGTGGCTATGGGAGACCCAACTAATTATATTATACCCACGTCAAAATTTTGCTGCATGTCATATTCACATTTAGACACATTTTTCAAATTTCATCAACAGAGGTTAACTCACGCTAACAAGAGAAAAAAAGAAACCCAGAAAAAAAAAAAAAAAAAAAAAAAGAAGGGAGGATTTGAGCCAAGAAGATTACAGATAAGTGTGGTCTTTGTTGGTTTTCTCGGGTTTGGAGTTAGGATTTTTTTTTTCTAGAATATCCAACAGGATGAATTGTTTTTTTCGTGCATCAACCCTAATGCTTAGTGTCATTTCACCGGCTTAGCAGCTACAATCTCCAATATTAAGGATACGTTAAGTGTATAATTATGATAAGATAAAATAATATAATATAATAAATATAATCAAAATAAATAAATAATATTTTATTTTATATTTGATGTGTTTAAAAATTAAAATAAAATAATTTTTTTATTAAAAATTTATATAACTTAAATTATCATTGTAATTTTTAAATTTATAATAAAAATATATGTTCAATTTTATAAATTAAAAATATTTTTTATTTTTTAAAAATTAAATTATTTTATATTAAAAAAATAATTAATATTTTTTATAATCATATCATTTTTTTAAATACAAACTAAATAAAATATAAAATAATTAACATTCTATCCTATCAATTACTTTATATATCAAGCGTAATCTAAATTTGAGCCGTGGCAAGTGCAAGGGCAATCAGAGAAAGTACATCATTGGGCGGGATATGGATGGAATGAACCGGAAGCAACGCCTCAATGTGGTACGTACAACTTACAAGGATTGCTTCTTGCTATATTAAACGTTAAGATTTATAAATCATTGTGAATTTCATTCAAAATTATATATGGAACATCTTAGCATCTTCGAGTTCCACTGGCCTATTTCATCGAAGACATACTTCTTTTCTTTCTTTTAACAATCTGATGGAGAAAATGTGAGTTGTTTTACGTGTTTTAAGGAATTTGGTCTTTCTACATAGAGCAAATGTCGAAAGTTTTACCAGCCCTTTTTGCATTATCCTTCAATAAGGTGCAGCAACCAATTCCATTTGCCATGACGCATATACGAAACGTGCGCATTGATCTGATCATTGGATTTTCTAAGTTCTTTGGGCTCCAGAACCAACTAGAAAAGAAATCGGTGCATCTTGGTACACATGACCAAAGGAATGGTGCTTTTTTGTTTTGAAGCCCATGAGAATTTTAACGACCACTCTGCCCTGCCATCACCATCATTCATCTCCCTGGAAACCATGCCATGTTAAGTTGAAGCACATGGTTCTTGTCAGATAATTCAAGATAAACGACAGCTTGAGGCTGGGTTGCTAGTTTCATGTTGATCATCATTAGTTGAAGTATCAGGAAGGGTACCAATTCATTTTGAAACCAACAATGAGGACAGAACTCCATAGGAAGAACTGCCATATCTTTGTTAAACTGAAACAAAATCTTTGTTCTAAGAGGAGACGGGATGTACAAACAAGTGAATCTGATAGACTCCAGATGAAATCTACGTTATCATTCTTTCAATATTATATACTACTAATGCTTCTTGAGCACAAGATTTCAGCTATTTGGATGTTGACGTTTCCATGAAACTCTTAAGTCTTCTTTGTCATCAAATGAATTCTTGCTTCTTGATTCAAATACCCAATGAGTCAATTCTATGGATTCCATTTCTTTAAAAAGCTGTTGTTGGGTAGAAATATGTTTTTCTTTTCTTTTTCTTTTTCTTTTTTTCAAGCATAACTGAGCTGAGCACTGCAATCTGGAGTAAGATTGCATTTAATGTTCCATGGCCATCGCCAGCAAGTAGCAACCCAATTTGCTTGCTTAGCAAATAATCACTCCAGGCCACATATGGCCTCATATAACTCAAGGGCCCAAAAATTGGTAGATGATTGCTGAAAGAAATCTGATCTGAGATCCTAATTATTCAGGATAACTTCAATCTTCAGAAATGAATTATACCCTTCTTAAATTACTAGTAAAATAAGAGAGTAGATAGAAATCAAATTTTAAGCTGCAAATTTTCTATCAATAGCAGATTTGTAAGTACCAGTTAAGTTATTTTATCAAAGAGTGAAAGATGGCAACTGTCGCCCTGCCTTGGGTGGTCCAGCAGGGAATCCTTAACAAATGAAAAATATCACTTGATGGATATTAGGTGAAACTTCCATTTGGCTGTCTCTTATCATATAGATTTCTATTATGCTATATGTGACATAAATTGAAGGGCCCTAAAACCAATATTCAGAAAAACAGGTTTGCTTTAGGGGATCAATGATTTTATGGATAATGATAAAGCACCTCTCTAGGCTTTTTGATGTAATACACCATTATTATTGCTACAATTTGTAAAAATTAAAAATCTATTGCACCACTCCACACTTAAAAAGAAACACAATAGGCAATTGTTTGTCTCACTTATCAACCCCATATAAGGGGGGAAAAAAGAAAAAAAGAGTTGCATGTCAAGTGGAACCAAGAACATATTTGCTTGTGATTTTTGAGAAATACACATATCCACTATTCTCATCATCAATCATAAGTTAATAAAAGGAAAATCAAAATTCATTTGTACCTTTTCTTGCCATGCCTGCTGCTAACATGGTGCAACCATCCAATCCCTTTCAGGACCTTGGAGATTTTAACAAGATTAGACCTTCCCATTCCCAGATTCATCTTCCCAGATGAGAACTTAAGAGCCTGTAAACAGCACAAGTGTCCATCCGAGTCTTCCTCATAGTCATCCTCATCATGATCGTAGTAGTACTCGTTGCCACCTTTCTTTCCTTTTTTTGAGCTGTTTTTCAGTTGTACCTTGTTGGAATCAGTTTCATATGTCTCCCAAAGCAAATCCATCCCTTCACCTCCATCCACATTGTGTCTCTCCTCGAAAAGCTTGCATGCCAATGTCCTCTTCCACTCCTTTACTTTCCTCATTGACCCGAAATTCCCTGGATTTGATCCCATTGTTTGGTAGTTGTCTGTAACTTTGGAATTGTAATTATCTCCATCGTTTTCCGTACTCCAATTAGCTCTGATCACTCTTTGGGAATTCACCATTGCTTTGGCAGCATGCTGCTCCCTGCCATTATCAGCACTCACTTTAGGATCACTTATTTTATTCCCCATTGCCTTGGATTCCACTTCCCATGAATTCTTCTTCTTTTTGTTCCTCACCTTTATCTCCATCGTTTTCCGTACTCCAATTAGCTCTGATCACTCTTTGGGAATTCACCATTGCTTTGGCAGCATGCTGCTCCCCGCCATTATCAACACTCATTTTAGGATCACTTATTTTATTTCTCATTGCCTTGGATCCACTTCTCATGAATTCTTCTTCTTTTTGTTCCTCACCTTTATTGGACTCAACGCTTAGTGACTTGACTTCTTTTTCTCTCTTTTTAGACGACAAAGCTCCGACCCCCTCCTTTTCTTGCAAGAAGTCTTCAAAGATCTTCACTACTGCCTTTACCTGATTAGTTCCCGGACGCGTAATCTCCGCTGATTTTTCATCTAAAGTACCACTCATAAATGTTTCAGGTACATCTACACCCTTGTCAGTGGAAGCTTCAAGTTCAACCGCTTGCAAGCAATCTTCTTTGGCCTCCTGCATCTCCAAAACTTCAACGGGGGTTTCTGTAATTTCAAGAGTAGTTGACGTTTCAAACACGATCTTATACGCTTCAAGCTGTTCCAAGTATCCGAAGCCATCACTTTCATCGTCAACTTTAGACCTTAATGTTTCAACAAGTGTTTGGTAGGTAGTAAGTAGGAAACTTACCTTGGATTCTGGTAATTCGAGGTGGCACGAGCCAGCTGTGCTGACAAAGCTGGGAGTAAGAGTGAAAAAGGCAAGAAGCAAAAGAGTAGTGGTGGCAAAGAGGGGTGAAAGAAAAGAGAAAATCTTGAATAGGTAAGGAGAGAAGAAGATGAAGTAAGAGAAATAGAGAGGATGAGAGAGAACGAAAGAACAAAAGAGCATAAAGTCAGAGAGCAAAAGACTTGACAAGTGAGTTTTATTCTTGGCAGTTGTTGAAGCCAAAGAAAATTCAGACATCTTTTGGTGAAGCAAAAAACAGAGAACTAGCAGATGCTGATGGATGGGAACAGCCTAGCAGCGGAGGGAAAGAAGACCGAGGAGAGAGCGGCGTGAATAAAGGGAAGAGACTGAGGAGAGAGAGAGAGAGAGAGAGTAGAGAGTAGAGATTAACTAACATTTGACAAGAAATAAAAGCCACTTTGGAAACTTTCTCATGTCCTGTCCCACGTCCATAACCACCAACTTTATTATTATTTTTTTCTTCTATTCAGCTATGGTTTCGAGTTTATAACCAGCAAGGGACGTTTGAAGATGAACACTAATAAAATAGATTAATGGTTAGTTACAGGAGGCCAGAAAAAATTTAATTTGGCTTTCTTAACAATGAAATATCACAACTCTTTTATACCAGCAGATTTGTTCATCAGATATATATACATATATGAACATTGGTTCATGTTTTTGTCACTTTTTACCTCAAATTGATGTTAATATGGAAGGATAAATTTTATCAAATTACAAAGAATACTATCAATGAACTGTTAATCAGGTGATATTAACGTCAATTTTAAAATTAAAGATCTCAAGTTTAAATCATAGTCGTAGTCCAAGAGACAAATAACGAAGTTATTGAATATTCTTTTGAGAAAAATTTTGTTTCATATATATATATAAAAGACACGAACCAAATTCCATAAGGTTATTAGCAAGCAACATATGCACACTGTCACCTGCACATGAAATTTACACTTGATTTTTATAATATCAGATGAAGACAAATTTGACTCTTTAAGCATAAAGGAAGGCACCCTTTTTTTTTTTTTTTGGAAAAGAAAAGCTCCAGTAGCTGTTATTAATATATGTTTAAGGAAAATTCAAGAGTATTATTTCCCATTTTTTCCTTCCAGAAATAATAGTACAGTAATTCGTTTGACAATCTTACTAAAAAGATAAAACAGATATTATATTTTAATCTGCCCTATCCAAACAATGAATAATGATTTCATCAAACAATTGACAGAAGGACATTTTTTAATGAGAAATTATGAGTAATTGTCTGTACATTACCTGTCTGAAATGATGAAATTGGAACATGACAAAACCATTGACAGAAACAACCTCCTCCACTGAAAACCTTAACAGGACTCCTCATTAAAAGGCCAGATTAGAACTATTTTCACAAATTCAGCAGCATAAACCAACCCGGAATTTATAGATCAAAGATGGTCAACACCGTATCAACAATGTAACCAAAGTCACAAATTTTATTAATTCTTCTCGGGTTTAACTTCGCTAATTCTGTTCTCTCCCTGTTTTCCTGCTCAAATCTTTGGCAAAAATGGTTTCATCTTTCTGATCAGAGAAACAAAACGTCAATGAAAAACTAATATCCCGTCTTTTAAAGGGTGATCGAAAATTATGAGTAGAAATATAAATTTTATTCATATTCAATGAAATTTTTTATTTTTTATTTTGATAAAAATAGATATTGGGATAAAGATGGATAAGATTTTAAATTTTTATTGAGTATAAAAATTGAGTTAGAATAATATAATATCTGTCCCGTAACTGTATCCTATATATATTTATTACATAAATTTTTTATTAAATAATATAATTTTATTATTTTAGATTAATAAAAATTAATATATTTTTATTGAAAATATATATTTATAAAAAAATTACTTAAACATACAAGATAAAAATTAAAAAAATAAATTTTATTTTTTATTTTTTAAAAAAAATTATGGGTACAGAGATTACTTATACTCATTAAATATTCACAGAAATAAGAATAAATTTAAAATATCTATTGAGTATGAGGATAGGTATCATTTAAAAATCTTGAAATGAAAATATGAAATGCTCTACCTTACCTATTAACATCTCTAATTATGGACACTCAAAACTCTATTTGGTTTATCTTATACCATTTTGAAATTGCTTCTAAATCTAATCTCATGAAAGTTTTTAATGCAATCTTAGAAACCCACATGAATATAATTTCATCTAACCAACTAACTCCATTAATCACTACCCCACACGATTTTGCAACCTAACAGAGAGTGAAAATACACAGTAGCTTTGAGTTGAAGATTAACTCCAAATTAAGTGACGGGGACACTTCATTATATGAGAATTAACTCTAATTTAATGAGTGGACAAGTAGTGGAGCAATTTGCTTTTATTAAAAAAAAAAAAAACGGCAGTCCAACGAGATGGATTAATGCAGGAGAAAATTTAATTTAATCTATAATAAATTAGTAAGGATTACTATTATTCTACATTGTGAAAAATAGTTAATTCATGACAATGTATAAATTTAAGGGTAAAATATATATCTTAGTCGCTCTGTTATGGTGGTTATGTTTTTAAAATGATCATTTAATTATTAATTTTTTTGATTTCATCACTTAAATTTAAGTAAAAAATTTTTTTATCATTCAACCATTAGTTTTTAATGATATGTTAACGTGACACTATCATATTATTTTTTACATCAGCCATCAATATTTCACGTGATATGTCAAATAATATGATAGTACCATATGACACATGATCGTGCCCTTTCAGCACACTATTAATGATTATGATTGAGGTAAAAAAATACCTACTCAAATTAAATAATTAAACTAAAAAAAATTAATAGTTAAAGTGTCCATTTTAAAAACAAACATGTAATTAGGAGTTTAATTATATATTTTACTCTAAATTTAAATACATTTTTATATATTATTTAAGATAAACTAAATTTCAATGAAAATTATTATTTATGCACCATCATTGAATTTTATTTAAAATTTACAAATGAAATTAGAATGTTAGGAAATATTTATTTAATTATTACAATAATTTGATAAAATTTTTAAATATAATTTAATGAAATGTGTAATAATATTCAAACCCAAAGTTCCATCTTTTATGTATAAGATAGGATAAGAATTCTTGGAGTCAATATTACAATTAGCTGGGAGGAGACAAAAGGGGTGATCGAAGGTGATGGAGGTTGGGAGCTTGGATTGGGTGCACATGGTAAAGGCAGGCATTCATGGGCAATCAAGTGCAACGCCATGCATGCACCCCTTTGCTTCTCAGCTCAGCTTTGCATCCTTTAAAAGACCTAAATGTCAGTAGTTGTCGTTTTTTGGTTCTACCCTCTCTCTCTCAGAGGATGCTAATGTTAATGTGATTCTTTTCACACGCTTCCTTTGCCCATGTTTGACTACAAAAATCTTTCATTGTTCATTATAAAACATTCGCTGTCCCTAAGCGTTGGTGAAAAAGAAAGATGGCTTAGCAAAAAAAGATTTTAAGAATTTTCTTTTCTCATTTCGTCGGAGTTAAAGATAACAATCTAATCAGATTTCTCACCATCTCTAGACCATTCGTCTGCCCTAAAAACAATTTCACCAAGCATTGTTTCTATTTTTACTATCATAAAGAGAAAGTACAACTTTCTTTAAAATTTTACTATTTATGTACTATTAAGACAGATCGAAACTACGGGAAAATACTAATTAAATTTCAACAAGGATAAAATCAAAACTTTTCTTAAGCTCATAGTTATTAGATACTAGTACCAGCAAAAAAAGGTTTTTAAGGAATTCAAGAATTTTCGTACTAGCTATATAGATAATAGTTCATAGTTGAACTAATGACACTTTATACTAACCTTGTTGGCTTCCAGGACATTGTTCGGAACACAGAATCCAAGCAAACTCTGAAGAGACATAGCAATTGAGATATCAACCCCTAACCTAACTCGAACTGAGTTTGTGATGGCATAAGAATCTAAAACCGTATGCATGTAAGCATTTCGCATAAAATCCATGTGCGACACAATTTATGAAAGTATGCCAACATCGCAAGGCAGATGCGTCTCTCCGTTGCCAATCCTAAAGCCCACTCAAGCCTAAAACCTGAAATTTCTTGATAGAATTAATTTCCTCATTGCAGATATATCAATGAATATTCCACCACAAATTGAAATAACATTCTGAAAAAACAGATAAGAAAAAGTTCATTCCACCTCAAACCAGAAAAACATTATCATTGCATTTTGACACATCCACAACATATTAGAGTTCTCATAACAGTTATCCTAGCATTTTAAAACATTTGATACCCTCTCCCATCCTAAAGCATACTAAATATTAAACCAAAGGCTCCTACTACTCTGTCATAACTGGCTTATTCTCACTTGCTTTGGGTTTCTGTTCCTTAGGCTTCTGCTCCTCCATTTTCCTGAAAGGTCAAGCAGCAGTTACATCCACACATTAAAAGTATGTCATCATAACAAAACCTTCTCTTACAATAAGATTTCAGCAAGTCAAGGTAAAATCCAAAGTCGCAGATTGTAAAATGATGCATAAGAAAACCACCACATAATCATCACTTATATAATAAGGCAAAAAACATGAGAGAAGAAATAAGCACTTAAAACAGTATGGCAAGCTAAACTAGCAAACAGAAACAGATCTTTCCTCTGAATTGTGAACACAACCACGTGAAAGAAATAATTCAGTGTTGTCGGTTAAAAAGAACTCGCCAGAAAACATGCTTCAGTGAGTGTCACAGAGAGAGCGAGAGAGCAATAAAAGTTTCCGAAGTTGTAAGCTGCTGCTGGTTATTGCATAGTGTCCAGTAATGAATAGAAGTTAAAGGTCATATAATTAGAAGCACCAGTTTCAGGAACCATAATTGTCAGAAGCATTTAAAAGATTATCAAGCAAATCCTCCTAATTTCAGATAAAATCAATCACACAATAAACCAGCTAGCTAAACGCTGTGCAAATAGAACCACATATTTCAACAAACTAGAGGCAAGCCATCTTGCCCTAAACATCAGATTCATGCCGCTCACAATCACAATCTTTCGAAAAGCTTTCATTCTAATCCGCTGCCAAATAGCTGGAAAACATATTTTTAAATAATTGAAATAAACATTTAGTATAAATTATCATTGTCAAGTTTCAGCTGGAGTCAAAAGGAAGCACTTGATAAAATTTCCCCTTTGACCAACGCCGCCATTAAAATAGCTAATAGAGCTTTAACCTTTTTTTTTTTTTTTTGCAACAACCATAAAATCAAAAAACCCATCACCGTTTCATACTTATTCAATCCCAATGAATATAACCATTCACGTTAATCACATTGAAAGATAACGAGAGAGAGAGAGAGAGAGAGAGAGAGAACCTCTTGTCGGAGGAGCCTCCCTTCTGGCTGAGGAATGAGCGGAAGAGAGGAGAATTGACGTCGTAAATCATTTTCCAAGGAAACCCTAGCTGACGCTCTCGCAGCCTTGTATAAACTTCGCTGTTAGAAATTAGAATAGAGGTAAGGATTTTAACCGCCTTTCATATCGGGACCTTCAATTATTATGGATTTTCAGATAATATTTAATTATTGTTGGGCCCTGCCCTTAAATCTGTTACGATTCGTGAGTTTCGGCTTTCGCATGGACTTTAACCCAAGTGACAGGCTCTTTAGAATAAAGCCCACGCCAAAGTTTATCACTTACTCTTGATTGAAAAAATGAAAAGGGTTTGAGCATGAAATTTTTGTTAGCTTAATGTTAAAATTTATAACTACTTTTTTATTTTATAGTTTAATGATTTGATTAACAAGTTTTCTATCATTTACTCTTTTCATTTTTCATATCAAATAAAATCCTATTATCTTTCGATAGAGAAATAAAAATATTATCCTTTGATAACGTAATAAAAATTTTTTAAATATCGTGATATCATTTTATGATTGAACTCAATCAATCATACAATATAATTATAACGTAATATAAATTTCTCTCACCCTACCACCAAAAGACTCTTAAACTTTACTCATGAATGCTATCTTGTATCTCTCATTAAATTATTAAATTTCTAATTTACTCCATACCCAAAATTTAATAAAATTGAAATGTAAAGTATAAAAATTACATATAATTTTAATATTTTCAATCACAATTAATGTTACAAAAAAATAAAATTTACATAATAATATTCATATAATCAAATTACTTCTACCATTGATTTAATAAATTATGAGTGTTTTGATTATCATAGTTTTTTATTTTCGTTCTAGTTACTTAATAATATTTTTAGCATTTATTTTTGCCAACATTTAATAAGAAGCTTTCATCCTTGTAATTTTATTATTATAAATCTCATCACGTTAATCTCATCATTTGTTAATTTTAGTATCAAACTGAGCCATAATGTCAAATAGTTTCATTATGAAGGCAAATTACCTAAATGTCAAAGATTCCATTTGAGAAGTAAAATTCCAAAAATGGTAAAAAATACTACTACAAGTAATGATCAAAAGAGATACTATTATTTGTATTTTTTTGGCCGATATGTTTCTAGTAAAAAAGTTTAATTATATGATATAGTGGTATTACGTTGAATTTTTAATTTTAATAATTAGAAAATAATCATTAATATGTTTAATTAAAAAATTTTATTTTTATAAAAACAAAGAAAATAAACATTTAATTATGAAAAAATCTTCTTATACCATTGTAAAATTTTCAAAATTTACACCTTTTTCATCAGTTGATCTACGTACTTCAAATGGCTAATAAAAGTCAGCCCATCATTGATCGTTTAATTACCTGTTTTTCCTCTCCTTCTTCCAAATTCTAAATTAACCATTATATATCATCCTGTTTTTTCTTTTCAGTTGCCTAAAATTTATCATTTTTAATATGCTTTTTATATTGCAAATTCAGCTAACAGCAACAGATTTTTGGATAAATCATAAAATGGAGAAAATTTTTTTTGAAAAGCCTTCAATCTAAAGGCATTGTCTATAACAGATGATTGCTTGACGGTAACAAAATCTCACTCCTTTCCACTGCAACATTGAAATGGAAAGTTGACGCCATCATCCAACCACAAAGTAAATATAATAATTTATAATATTGTATCTATAAAATATTATATATATTATATTTTATATAAAAATTATATATTATAATTTATATTAATATAAAATATAAAATTTTAATTTTATTAAATTTATTTATAAATTTTTTAAAATTTTAAATTATTTATTTATATTATTTTTATATTATATCATCGTATTTTGAATTGTTACATCAGCGGTAAAACAAGCAGGCGAAACCGGATCATCCAAAACTCGGCGCACAGCCAAATCTACGTACAGAATCTTCCATTGATAAAAAACTTTTTGTCACCAGTAACTTTAGTATCCACGTCCAATGATCACAGCCGTCCGATGCATTTAATTATAAAATATTAAATAAAAGCACGTGCCCTTCCCTCAGTGGACCCCACCTTCAATATTTCTTCTTGTTGTTTGACCACCAATCAAATTACAGTATGAAAAGTCAATCATCAAGCGGCTAGGCTACTGTCGGTACACGACATGTGTTAACACGTGTTTTATACGGTGGAATGGGCTATCTACCGCATTGGAATTGGATTGTTTTGTTGGTTTTGACAAGGTTTTAGTTTCTCCACTTTTAGGCACCGTTTTAGAAACGTCACTATAGTTAAGTCTGTGTTTTATGACTTAACTTTTATTTATTTAAGGCGTTGATACGTACGTGTAACACTGTCAACATGTCTCGTGCTGAATACCTGATTTTTTTTTTTTTAAGTCAGTATGTTATTCTAATCGTATTTGATCGCAATAGTTAAGTTTGACCTACATATAATCAAATAAATAAGATTTATTTTCGTAATTAATTCTATCTATTTTTTAGAATTAATCCCAATTTGTAACTATTGTATCCTAATCTTCAATTGTAATTTTCATCTATCTTAATTTTTTAAAAAAGTTCAGAATTTAATATAAAATTTTACATGCATGTAAATGAAGTAAATATGAAAAAAAAAATGTTTTCCTTATATATAGAATCCAATTAGAGAATAGATTATAAAATTATTATTGGTACATGGGAGTTAAGCCAGTTTAATCTGTTTGTTTTTATATATAAAATGATTTTTGGCCTACGTACCTACTAATGATGTCTTAATCATAACTGGTTGAACCACCTATTTAATTAATTAAAGTGCAATGAATCAAGTATTTCATGCAGGCTTTGTGTTAAAAGTAAGAAAATAGATTATGCCCTTTATTGTTTTTTGTCCTATAATTGTTTTTCTAGCCAACTGACTTTTCAAAATGTCTTCTGAATCTTTCAACTGGTTAACGGAGTTAATTTCTTCATGTTTTACATCAAGATAAAGAAAGCTCAAATTACAATGGCTCTCAGGTATTAAAGCATTGTTGGAGAGTAGACTTCAGTTGTCAGGATTTGATCATCTTCTAGGTCTCCTTCTCACTTGGTCAGATTATCAACTTGATGAATTTTTTACAAGAAAATTAGATAGAAATAGAATTATCATCAATGACATTTGGTTACCTGCTTTTGCACTCTTATGTGGAATTTCTTTCGCTTGAAGAGTCTGATCACTGACCAGCTTTCATTCAGCTGCTGAAGTAAGTTAGTCAATCCCCTCCCAATCCTTTCAAATTCTTCAATTATTGGACAAGGCACCTTGGGTTTATGAAAATTGTAGAAAACTTATGGCGGATACCTATTTCTGGCATTCCCATTTCCCATGTCCATTTTGCTTAGAAAACTGAAAAAGGTTAAAACAAGAGTTGAGAAGTCTTTGGCATTATGAAAAATGACTTCAAAATGACATTTAAATAGTTAAAACCTAAAAACTTTATAAAAAAAAAAAGTCTCAAATTCGAATTTTGTGATGAATAAGATTGGAGAACAAAGAAGCATACATAAAAGGCCGCCTCCAATTTTCTAATATAGATTCATATACATATAAAAAAAATAAAAAAAAATTTAAATATAGTCTTTGTAACAGGTATAGGGAATGCAAACTTCAAGTTTGCATAAAATATACGTTGTATACAGTGTATGTGAGTGTGTGTATATATATATATGGCTAAAATATATTTATTTGGATAAAACCCAGTTTTGAACTTTTAGTAGAAAAATGATCATGTGTATAATTCTGACCTTGAAGGCACCTATATATATATATATTTATATTTCCTCCATGGACAATTTCAATTTGCAACCTTCAATAATTTTATACTAACTACCCAGCAAGAAAAGTCTATGATGTGGAACCGGGGGCACGCTTTCGTTACTAAGCCACCAACCCATATTAAAAATCTCATGGCCATCCCAACTTCAAATTACTTTACCTCACTCTCATTACGTGAGTTCTTTGAGAGTTAAAAAAAAAAAATTTTTTTCTTCCAAGTTTATAGAGAAAAATAAAATTTCTTTTCAGGACTTATGACTTTCCTTTTATAATCTCATGCCCGAACTTGGTTTTCTTATGACCCATTGAACTTCACATTGCATGTATTTCAAGGACAGTGAGTTATAACTCATAAGCCAGAACAAAAAAAAAAAGAAGATGAATAGCCAAACCTTGATGTGACAATTGATTTTTCTTTTTTTCACGAGAAACAAAGGGAAAAAAGTATAAAAAAGGAGCTTGGTTCTGTTAACTGGTCAGTAAATTAGCTTCCCTATTATAAATTCTTGGAATCTATATATCAACCATAAAAAGCTTGGAATATATATATGAAGTTAATGGCGGAAAAAGGCTTTAGGGTTGAGGTTGGCGGGACATTATCCACACAGCTTGTATGGCAGGCCGCCCATCCAATCAGAGCACCGTCGGTGCCCTCGCTCGCTACCAGGTACCAACCAACCCACACCACACTATTAATAATTTCTCTTAGCCCCTTTGTCCACCCTTTGCTTTCCCCATTTTCTCCTCTCTTCTCACCCCTTTACCCGCCAGCTTGGCTTATAGTGTCATATGACATGATTGCCCTCCATTCCAATTAACCACATCACATTCTCTAAACTCCAATTCTTGACTTTTAAATCTGACAGTAAATATTTTTGTTCTTTGGATTGGCCAAAACAAGAAACAACACATTTGAGTTGGCTAGCAAAGCCACCGGGACCAGTAAATTGATGGGTACTCTGTTCAGTTTCACAATGTGTAATGTAAGAATGGGTTTGATGTTATAACCTTAAGCTTGGTCTAAGTACCTCTAACCAATCCAAAATCATTATGCACACATGTGGTAGTTTTCCAGCAGAAGAAATTCAAGGAACTTGATGTGACATGTTGATTTTTAAATTGTATGATGATTTCCAGCTAGCCATATATGAAATTCTTTGAAAAATAAGAGGCTTGAGTCGTTTGACCAACTTTTAGTTTCATTTTTATTATTCCGTTTTAAAATATTTGTCATGTATTAATTTTTATAAAGTTAAAAAAATTTGATTTTAATGTTTTTAATATTAAATTTTAAAATTTTTTATAAAATTAAAATTTCATGATTTTAAATGTCAAAAAATTAAAAATTGATTAAAATAATTTTAAAATATAAAAAAAATAAGACGTAATTTTAAGACATCATAAAAAAAATGGAACACAAGGAATATATGGCTAGCAATTTTATGCCCTAGTAAGAAAATAATAAGGCTTAACAAGGGCTAAGGAAAAAGTCTCAAATTTTTTAACTCTTTTAAGATTTATTTTAACATTGTTATTAAAAATAGTTTATACTTTTAAAATTTATTTTTGACATAATTTTAATGCTAAACAATATAAAATATGATTTTTTAATTTAAAATTTGATTTGTCAATCTAAATAAAAAAACTCTTCAAAGAATACCTTTAGTGAAAAATATGTTTCAAATAAAAAATTATTAAATTATTCATACATTTTTAATATTTTAATATTTTATAATTTTTTTTAGATAGTTTAATTTCTCACAAACTTTTTTACAATAATATCAAATACTTAAAATTTTTAATCACTTTTTTAAACGGATTTTTTTATTTAAACATTTTTAATTGTGATAATAATACTAAATTAATTTAATTTTTAAAGTAAATACTAAATAGAATTAGTGTTCTTTTCCTCTTTAAAGTGCCGTAATGATATCACTTCTCCTTCCTAATTCGCAAAATAATTCATGCTTCAAATTCACCTAGCTATTATCTTAAAAAGGAAAGGTGAAAACCAAATGACAGCGGGAGAATTATATTTATAATTTATTTTTTATAATTATATAATTATTTAATTATAGCAATAGTTATATAAAATTCTATTATTTATAAATGTGAATATTTATTTTGAATTTTATATAATTTTAAATTATAATTAATTAATTATAATATAATAATTATAAATAATATGGAACAAAATATTTAAAGTCATTATGCAGCGTGAGTAAACGCTCATCCTAATTGAAAAAAAAAAAAAAAGTTAGCCCTATAAAAAGAATATTCCTTTTAGCCGATCATTAAAAGTGATTGTAATAACTGCTTGATTAAGATGTGATTGCATTCAAAAAGAATATTTAGTAATAACAAGATTAAAATATTAAAAAAGCTTCTGAATTATTTTATTTTTTTAAATAAATTATTATATTTTTATTGTAATTAAATAAATTTTTATTTTTTATTAGTATTTAGTATTTATTTAAAATTTTATTTTAAATAAAAGATTAATTTATATTAAAACTTATTTAAGAAAAAATAAAAATTATGTACTTATTTATTTGCAAATTAAAAATTAAAAGTTAAGGGTTTATATAAATTAGGGATATTAATGGATAAGATACAGGACGAGTAAAACATTATCCATCCACATTCTTATATTTAGATTTTTATATTATATTCATTCCGTCTAAATTAAGAATGTCAGTAGATAAAGTATAAAACGAGTAGAGTATTCCCCATTTTAATCGCCATCTTTATCTCTAAATTTTTATATTTTATTCATTCCCATACCGACACTCAATAGGTATTTTTAATGTATTTTCATATTTATTTTCGTAAATATTTAATGAGATGGTTAATTACTGTACTGATGGCTTTAAATAAAAATAAAAACAAAATTTTTATTTTTATCTTGTATATTTACGTAAATCTTATAAATATATACTAATATATTTTTAAATAAAAAATATTATTTTAATTAATCTAAAATAATAATTTATGTTATTTAATAAAAAATTTATTTACTAAATATAATAAAAATATGTAGGATAGGGATATAATGTGAGTGCAATATTACCTATATTCCAATTCCAAATAAAATTTAAAATCATATCCATCTTTATTTCTATCCCCACAAAGTAATATTTATTCTCACTCTCATTTTGATAAAAATTTGAGTTTTTATTAGAAATGAATAAGATCAACATTTTTGACAAAGTTTAAGGAATTTTTTTTAATTTTAATCCAATAATAAGTATGACATTTTGTACAAAATAATCTCAATAATTTTTTTTAAGGAAGACAATATAATGAGACAAACATTATTTTAAGCCACATTAATCCTATTTATCCTTTTAAATATAAGTTTTACTCTTATATCTAATTGTCTCTACGACTTTGTTTTCTAATTTGCTAAAAAGAAAGCCAATATTCCATATCAACCTATTTAAAAATAAACAAAAACAGAAAAATAAAATTGAAAATATTAGCTCATACTAATTCTTTGAATTAGTGATTATTACATACATTTTAAGAATTTTTATAATAGATCGAAATATGTTTAAAAAATTTATTTGGATTTAATTTTTTAAAAATAATTTAAAAATACATTCTCTCACATCAGCTTATTACATTCAAGACATTATTCCATATGATTGATAAGGAAATGAAGCTTTTTTTTTTTGGTTGTCAATTGGATATGGTTTCCTTCTTTAAGAGAATAATACACTAAAGAAATAATCCAGCTTAAAAAAATATATCATATAAAATCAAGAGGGTATTTAGGGAAATCTAAAGCAATGTGGTATTTGGAAAGAAAGAGAGGGGCAATAGAGGAATCATAGTTGACTACAGACGTTGTCCTTTTCGTATTCAACTTTCTTTCTCTCTCCAAAGACTTGGCCTGTGGCTCGGCTGTTGCCTTTGTTTGGCCTTGCTTTGTTTTGATTTTTTTTCCTATCTCTCCCACCGGCAGCTCCACCACCCTTTCATTAATAAAAAAAAAGGGCTTTCACTCAATACTCAGCAAAGTTTAACACAAAAACAAACAAACAAAAGGTGGTAGATGCATGAGCCACCACCACAACAACACCAGCACCAACTCCTTTAAAACACTGTTCTTTTCTTTCGCCATTTTCCTTCCTTCCCTTACCAACAAAAAATCCTGAATTTTTTTTACCAGATTTTAGTTTTGACCTTAGAAAACCCGTGTTTCTCTCTTTGTTTCTCCTCGGTTTTTACACTGTGTCAACCACCACCTTTTCTTTCTCTTTTTCAGGTACCGAACACAGGATATGACCAATGACTTTTCTTTTTCGTCTATTTATTTATCTTCTTCTTTGTAATGGGTTGTTTTTGAGGTTCCTGGTCTTGGAGTCATGGCCATTTTTGGCTTTGATGGGCTTGAAGGCTTTGGCTTTGTGGATTTTTTTCCTTTTTGATTTTTGTGTGTTTTGGGGTTTGAGTTTTGTGTTGGTCTTGTTTTTTTCTCTGCCTCTGCGTCCATGAAGGTGGTAGGTTGGTGGGGTTGACTTATTTTCCACGGAGAGATAATTGGGATTTTTCTTAGGCAGACTTATTGGACATCTATGTTAGTTTCAAATGATGAAAGTTTTGGCTTTACTTTAGGCAAATTATGATGAATTTATCTTTTTTTTTTTTTTTTACATAAAAAAGTATGGCTGAGCTTTATGTCACCTTGCCGCCTTATCCGGAGCCTGGTTAACTTTTAGAAGTTAATACCATTTCATATGAATAGGGGGTGACTAAAAGCGCTTCATGCGATTTGCATTGGTTTGTTCATATTATTCTCTAATTCCATATATGAATGATTTCTGTTTTACCAGCATCAACTCTGTTGTCGTTTTTTAGAAATCTAATCACATGGGATTTAGCCCCCGCTTGTCAATGTAGCATTATTGAACTCAAACGTACGTGATGATGAGAAAATAGTTGGTTGTCAGCCAACCGAATTCTGTAAGAAGTACTTGTGGTTGATTTTAATATTTGATATCAAAAAGTTGATTAACGTATGGGAATTTCACCTGGTAATTCCATTTTCCTTGAATTTTTTTGTCTAAATCGCATAGGTGCGTCAGATTTCTTGAATTGACTCTTTGTTTTGATGGCTTTCCTTGTATCTGTTGACGTTTTTCTCCTTTTGCTCTATAACTATGATAGGTGATATCTTGTTTACTCATCTTATAATTCTGTTTCCTATATCGCTCAACTTTTTGTTTTTATCTGCCATCTTGTTCATTTTCTGATATATTCTTCTTTAATGTTTTGTCATTTTCAAATTGTCTAATCCACTTCTAACTCGCCCATCTTTGTTAATATTAGGCGCACAAACACAGGGATAAATGCAAAGGACGATCAACTAAACCATTGTTCATTGATTAAAGGATTGGCAATGGTAAGCTTACGCAGACGCAAGCTCCTGGGACTCTGCGCTGGTAAGCTTTGGTTGAGATGTATTTTATTTTGTATGATTAATTGCTTCTATTGATAACAATGAGTAGGAACATTTACTATAGTATGTACTATTATGTAAAGTGTTTCCTTCAATTCTTTGCTTTTGTGTCTTTTAGGGTCAGCGTGTTTGAGTGAACTACTTATATAAAATGTAATGGAACAAGTTCTAAATTATGCTTGAATAATTTCATTCACCAAGTTTGGTGACCTTTTTTAGGGAAGAGTTCCTTTCTGACTCCACTTCCTAGATTTTTTGATAATGGATATGCTCCTGAAAATTCAAGTCGGAATGCGAAATCAGTCAGTGTGCATCCCATGCCTTCAGATTCCATCAACCACATGCATGGGGTAAGAATGCATTATTAATCAATCGATCAGATATAATGTCAAATGTTTTCACGATTTTACTTTGAGTTCTTGGTTGCATTGATATGAGTTGATTTTATATTACTATTTCTTTTACCATTTTGTATGAACGTAGCAGCTTACAGAGATTCTTTTTATCTTTTTGCCCCTGGGCTATGGATGCCTGCCTTAATATTATTGACCACTTTGACATATTTATAGCATCCAGCATCTTCAATGACCAGCATGCATAGAACGCACAAGAGTGGCTCTGGGGTGTCAGGTTCATTATGTGTTCTTGAAAAATAAAAAGAAGAGAGGAAAGGATACGCCATTATGGGTCTTCAATCATAGTTCATTTCCCCTTTCTTTTAAACCTCTGCCAATCTTAAACTGGTCTTGTAACTTAGCTTTGTCTATAATTATATATTTACTGGTGTGTTTTTCACAATATAATGATTCTAGGAGTGAGTCATTTCATCCCCCTTTGTCCACAAAAGGGGAAAAGGAAAGACCATCTGTCATTATGGAAGAATTTCTTCTTCCTTGTAGTGGATCTTGTTTAATTCCATGTTTTAGGAAGGATTGGTAATATGCAATAACGCAAACATGAAAGAATGTATCCTTAGTTGATAATTACTGACAGAGATTACATTTTATCTTCATCATTGTTTTGCTATCTATATTTTCATGGTAGCTGGTCACATCTGCATCTTTTCATGTGATTGGCCAATCTTCATGGTTGGTATGGTGGTTATAGTTATGTGAATGTCCAAGCCATTTGTTGGTGGCATGTGTGGTTATGTTATATAGCAGTGAGCTAAAAGGTGGATCCATGAGAATAAGTATGACATGGTATATGCTACTTGTTTTGACTCGTTTAACTGAGCTGGATATGGAGGAATGAAAAGGATATGATGAATCCATTAACTGTTGATGTTTGGTCAGTCATGGCATCCTGGGGCATCCATTCTTATTAAAAAGTTTATTTAATGTCTCGTGGTTTCTTTTTGAGCTAGAATCACTGGGTAAATACTAAATAGTCAGTTGTCAATTAAAATGGTATTTAAGTGCCCTTGTTTTTAGCATACTGGAACTCTATTCTTGATTCAGAGTTGCTTTAACTTGTAAGGTAAAAAAGTGCAGTTCAGAATCTGTTTCATTGTTTGTTTAAACCCTTTCTGTAATTTTAATTCATATATATATATATATATATATTTGCTATTTTTGAGTTTATTTAATTGGCATGGATCCAAATGAAAGTTCTTTGTAAATTTATTAAATGATTCAGGTTTTCGATGTCATGATAGATAAATACAATGTGGCATGTACTGTTTAATTTCTGTTTTTCGCTAAACACTTACATGTAACTATTTGATACTGTTTGTCAGAAAAGCATTGCTAAGGGTGGCTCCGGATCATCAAATGTTTCCGCTTATGGTTCATCAAAAGAGCATCATAATCAACCTTTTCCAGGTTTGTCTCTTTGGAAACACGTGTTCCATATGTTTGTTAATTTTGATAAAGCTGGAAAATTTTTACTTGTTTATGACTTGCTGTTGGTCTTTCCTTCCTTTCTCCCCCCTCCTTAACTTTCTTCTCTTTACATGTCTATTTTAGTAAGATAGAAAATGAACAAAAAATATAGTGCCTTTCTCTCACTTCCTTTGTCTCTGATGCATGTACAAAACACATAAAATTGGGTAATTTTAATGAAATAGAGAAATTGTATACAAGAAGGAAGTCAGTTGAAAATTTATGTTTTATAAGATGATATTAATGGGTTTCCAGCTTATCAAATTCCTGATGCAGCTGATCTGAAAAGGTAAATTGGCTGGCTATATGTGCTCTTTTGGGATTAATGGAATCTAAGCATTTGGAAATACTAGCTTATACTCATTGATGAGTTTTATGTCATGTTTGTTTACTATTCCTCCATGTTCAGATTTAAATGGCTAGAAAGAAGTGCATCCCTGCCCTATTTGCATTTATGATGGTAAAGCCTGTATTAATATTGAGATGGTTTAATTATGTTGTGCAGATTATGCTAAAACCCTCCAAAAGCTTACTTCTTTCCTAATGCCCTTTGCTTTCTTGCTTTCCGTTCTTGCCTCTCACTAATTGTTGTGTATCCCAGAATTGAGGCCAGCATATAAGCTTTATACATGTGCATAGGAAGAAAAATAAAATTATTGTACAATTTATTCGTCAAAGTTTCATAGTTGCGACAACATTAGTTCAAGCAGGACAGTACGGGAAACTACTGTCTAGAGAATCAACGATGTGAAATGATGCTATCAAAATGACTTGATCTGCAGTTATTTTGTGTGCAAATTGGGACTTTTTTATCTTATGTATTAGAATCCTGTTGATGTGTGCATTTTGGACTTTTCTTTTTATCTTCAATTGGGGCTATGTTAGAGTTTGCTTGTGATAAATGTCATGTTTGACATAAATACATAAGCAATTATCGGAAGAGAGTTTTTAACCCCTATTTAATGTCTCTCAGAACTGAGTTCATGCCATGGTGCTTCCAGATAAAACATGTCATTACTCATCAGCATCAAAATCTGATTCTGGGAGCCATTTTAATTTCTACATTTCGACTGATGCCCATGTACAATTTTATTATCTGTAGGACAACCAATCAAACGCAGGAAGCGACACAGGAGGAAGCATGTTCAAAACCAAGAACCATGTCTAATGAGGGGTGTATACTTCAAAAATATGAAATGGCAGGCTGCAATAAAAGTTGACAAGAAGCAGATTCACTTAGGAACTGTTGGTTCTCAAGAAGAAGCTGCCCGTCTATATGACAGGTAATAAGTTGGCTTTTATCTTGCTTGTAATGATTGCTACTACAATTTGTCTAGAAACTCTGATCACTATTTGTAGTACAAATATTATTGTTCAGTAGCATGAAGTATGAAGGTTGGATAAATTAATATAAATACAAAAAACTTTAAGCTTTATATGTAATAGTCTGATAAGAACATTGAATTGCTAAAAGAACAAGTGTTATTCATTTATTTTCATACTTGCCATGGTATGAGGTAAAATTGTTCTTCTTCATGTTATTAATGAATTTCTTTGAAAGTCTTCATGTGTATTGATGATAAATACAATAAAAGTGCTTTACATATACAAATTAGACAAGAACATGAGATGGTATGTATGAAAAAGTTGCGAAGGTATATATGATGCCTAGCCTCTCTATGTAAAGGATTAGTAAACAGCTATATAACTTACTGTCTTACAGTCTTACAGAGTAGTTATATTGATAGATAGACTGAGGGATGTTGAAACTCATTGGTAGATATTTTTTGTCTGTAGAGCTGCTTTCATGTGTGGAAGGGAGCCTAACTTTGAGCTACCAGAGGAGGAAAAGCAAGAGCTTAGGAAATTTAAGTGGGATGAGTTTTTGGCATATACTCGCCGTTCAATTACCAATAAAAGTAACCTTTTCTTTATGGTTTCTAACCTTATTTTCTTGGCTTTTATAATTTAGATATTAATTTAAATGATGATATTACAGAATACAAGCGAAGGCTTGGGGTTGAACCAAAAAAGAGGTCGGAACCTGCGATGGAGAACAGTGACTGGGACAGCAAACAAGGAGTCAATAGCTTCTCAGCTTCAGAAGAAGTGGGGCCAGACTCTTCAGCTTCATGAAAAACAATGGTTTGAGAGTGAGGCTGAATAATCTGGTTTCAGTAATTAAATTCTAGTTGCATGTTCTCCATTTTTGGGTGTATAAAAGGCCCCTATTAGAGCGAAGTAGTATATAGATTTCATTATCTTCCGGTAAGCAGATACCTATAGTGTTTAACCCCGTAATAAGTGGTAAATATTAGTTGCATTATTACCCTGATCATGAATCACCATTGTTGTTAGACAGATGAAAGGCATGCAAAGATAGGGAGTGCCTTTGTTTTGTTTAATTTTCCCCCAAGCAGAAGCCAATCCAGAACTTGTTTTAAGGTCATTGTTGCTGTCCATGTACAGCAAAATGCAGAATGCTCGAAAAACTGTCTCCAACAAGTATTAAAAATCCGTCCTAGTTACGAGCATGCCAATTGTACTCTTGTCTCTATGGTTCCATCCGCTATTACTGTGGGAGACGCCGGGGGTTCCTGTCCTGCTCGGGTTGCCCTGTATTTGAAATTTCTGTGTTAAAAGCATAAAAATGTAGAGTAAAAGAAAGTTGGTGTACTGTGCTCAAGAAATTTTTTTTTTTTTTTTTTTCACACCTATCTTTGCATTACAGCTAAGGAATTAAACCAAAATTTCTTTTAAAAAAGAAACTATAACGGTCTATTTGTTTCACTAAATTAACTTTAAAAAAAATATTTTGGAAAAAATATTTACAATTTTTTTGAAAAAGTTGAGATTTTTGGTTATTGGAATGAGTCAATGAAAACTATTTTTGTTGTTTAGTTGTTTTCTAAAATTTTTTTAAAATATTATTCACATTGTTATTAAAATATAAAAAATTATTTAATAATAAAATATATTAAAATTATTTTTACTATATTTATTAATATTAGAAAATAATTTTCTTTTAATAATCATATTTAATATTAAAATATTATATTAATATTAAACATTCAATAAAACTATTAATTATTTATAATGATATTTTAAAATATTTAAAATAGTATTACTATTATTAAAATATTATTTTTATTTGTATAATAATATTAAAATAGTAATATTTAATATTATAATATTCAAAATATTTATACTATTAAAATAATTATATTATATATTAAAAGTATTTATTACTAAATCATGACATAAATATTATTTATTTATATTTATTATTAAAATGGGAATATAAATAAATTTATTAGTAAAATATATATTTTAAATTGAAAAAATTAAAAAAAGACTAAAAATATTCATGTAATTAAAATAATATTAATATTGTACTAAATAATATTAACTATTAAAAATTAAAGTAATATTAATATTAAAATTGTTATTTGTATAATATTATTTTTTATTATTAAAATAATAATAAAATTATTATTATTATTATTATTGAAATATAAAAAGTATTTGTATTTAATAATACACAAAATACAAATATTTAAAATTAAAATATCAAAAGACTTTTAATATTAATATTTTAATATTTTAATTAAAATTAAATAAAAATAACTTTTTTGTTAGAGTTGGATCAAATCAAACTTGAGTTTAAATATCATGTCCAATGAGTGACTTGAATAGAATTATAAAAATATTAAATGTTAAAATATTAAAAATTAAAATATTAGATGGGTTTCAATATTAATGTTTTAATTTTTTTAAGAAAAATTAAATAAAATATTTTTATTAATATAATAATATTTTGAGTCAATTCAAATCTGAATTTAAAAAGTCATATCTATTATTTTGTTTGAGTAGAAAAATAATCACAAGCTTAATAAATAGTCTTATCTATAAATAGTTCTTTTATGAAAAATGTTTTCCTTTTTCAAAAATGAAAAGACAACTTTTAAAAAAAAATTATCTTATTATTCATTAATCAGTAAATTATTTTTCGTTAATCAATCAATTTTTTATCAAAAAAATACAAAATCATTTTCTATTAAACAAACTAAACTTAAGCATATAGATTACTTAAAAACCTATAAATCAAAATTTAAAATTAAATAAATTAATTCAACATTCAATTAAACTTTACCAAAATAATTCTGCATATCTAAATATGAAAACTCCCATCTCAATCCCTAAACTTTAAATTACAACATCCAAAGGTACTTTTCACCTCAAAATTTTTTTAAGAACATATGTCATTCATGTCATCATACTAAGCCATGTTGACAATTTTTTTTAGACGTTAAATGTTAAAATTTCCAATTTCTGAAGATACAAATAGATAGATTTTTGGACTGATAAACCAAAACTCAATAAATCTCTGGGTATTGGGCCTTTCCTTATCATAAAACAGGTCCAGATCTTACCCAACATAACTCTTCCATATTCAAAGTCCAGCGTCTAGTTTCTTCTGGTCCGTAATTGAAGATAAAAAAGACGCAAATTGAAATCATTCATTCATCAAATCTCCCTGGAATTCGCAAACACAACAAACTGAACTCATTGGACCCAGAAAAAGTTCCAAACTAAAACATGGCATCCACCAACCATCCAGGAAAATCGCCATCATCATTGCAGGTCTTTTGACTTTTGCCTTCTCTCACTTAAAACTTTGATTTTTTTAATTACTTTTTATTTCTTGAAACATCAGGATTCATGAATGTTGGTTGGCTTTGTTGTGGGTGTTTTTCTTTTTTTTTTTTTTGTTTTTAAACAGGGATTGCTGGTGGAGGAGTTGGGTTGGTGTCAAAGCATTGAAAAGTGCATGGCCTTGCTAATATTTCAGCTACTTATGCCACTAATTTCGCTTTTGTCACCGGCTGCTATTGTGGTATTTCCTTTCTTCATTGCTATTAGTTTCTGGCTATCAGCTAATTTAAGTACTTAACTGCAAGTGATCAGTAATTATTAAAGCCAAATTTTTTTTTCAATTGTAAATTAGCAAAAAAATGTTGAATTGCACTGTAATTTCAACCATAATTTGAATAAAAGAAAAACCATGAGTTTCATTATCTATAACAACCATATTTTTAATATTTAATTCTTCCAAGATATTGCTCTTTTTTGCATCTAAATGCAGCTTTAATAACAACAACCAAAAAGAGTCTTACAGGAATTCCTGCTACTAATTTTATGCCATTGGTTGTGCGGGTCGGTCATATTTTCTTCAGTGGCTTCATTTGTAGTCATATATAATGCAAGTCATAATATAAGTTTGCTTTGATCTTTTGAAATAAACAATGAGTTGCTTGTGCTAGTGGCAGATCCAGGATTTATTTCGGGGGTGTCCACTTATAATACATATAAAAAAATTATCAACGGATTTATCAATTTTGTTGATGGAAAGGGTGTCTATGGGAAAATTTTAGGGGTATCCATAGAAAATTTTCCTTTAAATATTCTTATTTTCTAATTTTTTGGGGTGTCCATGGACTTCCTACAACAAAGAGTAGATCCCCCTCTAGCTTGTGCTGAATTCACTTTGTGTGCAATATTTTTCCTTGACAAAGTCATTAATTGAAGTGATGTACGTGGAGAAATTGAAGTAAAGTGGGTGATTGGCTTTCTTGACTTAGATAAGTATGGCGTTGTTTGACACCATGGGGCAGTGCATTGGGGAGGGACTGAACTACGGTAGAGTACCATATTTAGGTGTTTATACCTTGGAATTTAGGTTTGATGCCTTGATGTATTTACTGTAGGGAGTTTGCTGGTTCTCATATTGTCATATTCATAAGAATCAGGAAGTTATCCTCTTCTCCGTAACATAGCTCTGTACCATATGTAGGTACACTACATTCATTTCTTGTGGTCATGTGTGAGTTAGCATCAAAATGCCAAATGCAGACTCCATTCGAGAGAAAGCCTATACCATGGATACTGAAAACTACTAAATCTTTTTCATTCTTGGCTAGTAGTAGTGTTATTGGATAAAAATATGTTACTCAGAAGGTTAATGCAGCTTTTGACTTCTGTGAAAATTCTAGGTTTTTGTGTTAGCTAATGTACCTACGGTGACGATTTTTGAAGATAGTGGGCCAAAAAGCAATATCATGTATTCTGCATTGGGAAATGCATTAAACTTATAGCAGGCATCTAAAACTTTAAGTGTAAATTGGAACCCTGCTTCCTTCCACCTTATTCTTCTCTTTAATCTGGCCATTTACATCTTCATTGTGAGAACACATGCCTTCACCCAGTTGTCTTCGGCCATTTTCCCGCCTTGCCGAGGCTAACCTGATCTTCTTCTTGAGGAAATGAAGGCACTAGGAGCTATAGGCTTTTGCCACCTGGCAGATTCAATAGTGGATGCTTTCGTACAACAGCACCATATGTCTTGCAAACTGTTACTTAAATTGGAAACTGTAATAATACCTTTAATTTGGCAGAAGCCCATGAATTAGTAAGAGCAACTCGTGAAACAGGACCTGATGATCTACTGAATTCTGCAGTTGCTGGATTTGGAACTGGTGCTGTACTGGGTCGTCTACAAGGTAAAGTTTTGTCGCTCTTTCTCTTTCTCTCTCTGTTTGTGTGCTTGTGCAAGTGTGGATGAGTATCCGTCTGCATTGCTACCCCAGATGTTTTAAGCAATTAAGTGCAAAAGTTGCTTGATTGTCACTTTTATCATCCCTCATGATGTCTCTTTTAAAAGGTTTCTTCTTTGGCATTTTAGCTGGTCGCTATGTACTCATCTTTGCTGTTGTTGGGACGGCAGTAGATTTTGCTGCACTTAAGTTAAGACCTAAATTACGCCTCTTTAGTGAATCTATGTTTGACAAGAATAGCGGTTCATTGAAGTTGCCAGAATGGTCTCCTATACAAGTGCTTGATGAAGAAGCCCTTGCTGCAAAACGAGCTCGAGAAGAAAAACTGTACACACGAAGAAAAACTCTAAACAAAGAAGAATCATGAAGGTGGGATATTATTCATGTATTAGTGCTTATATAATTATCAATAATAATGCTTTGGATAATGCTAGTTCAGATATTTGGCAGCTAATATTTTCTTTGCTGGAGATTAAGTTTTGGTTCCCCTTTTATTAATTTTTTGTTTTGTTTTCATAATATTGTTTGATCTTCTTGTTATATTTTGCTGTCACCTTTGTCTAAATTTGTTCTAATGAACTTTTTTGAGAATGATTATAACGTCTTTGTTTGCTTCATTGTTGAATATGACAACCAACGATTCTCTACAAAAAATTTGCATGGGTTATGCTTTTCCTGCTTGTAATATAACTTGACAACAAATTTCTGTCAGTTTTGCCTTTTGGACTATGGGTTGCAACTTGCTGGCGGATTGCCAATGGAGTCCATCGAGGGAAATGAACCTTGGGGTTAGGCATTTGTACGTTCCATGATTCCTCCAGTATGCCCGATGCTCTAGTAATCACACGGTTGTGACAACCACTCCAAATACCAAAGTTGTGCATGTGGGTGACTGTGGTTTATTTAAATAAAGACATGACCAAGTTGTTCGCGAAGCAACTAATTTCCAAAGGCATGAAAGGATGCAAATGTAACCATGTTAGTTTACTATCTGGCAAATGGAAAGGAAAAAGATCAAGTCATCTCACTGCCTCTCCCATGACAACAATTCTGTGCAGGGAGATTAATTTTCTTAACCAAGAAGCAAAGTTCTATTACCATCAAAATATATATGCAGAAACATCTCAAAAGGCAAATTTTGGGATATCTCAATGATCAAAAAGGAATAAAAAAAACAGAAAAGAACATTCTTCTCTTTCTGCAATATTTGAGATATCTTAAAACTTCTAACATTTCTCTTGAGCATCTCTAGCTCTTTCTTATTACTGGTATGTGATGCTTCCTCCAATCTGAGTGGTGACCCTTCTGTTGCAAGAATCAGTTTGTATAGATTGGCTTTTACAGAGGTATTCTTCTCCCCAAGGTTGAGCCTCCCCTGTTTCTACATGATGGTGTAATCCATCATACTGAAGGCGTGGCCTTTTTGTAGATTTCTCCATCGAATTGGATGATTCCATCATCACGCCTATGCAGGGCAAGCCAAAGTCTTCATTGTAAGTAGCCGAGCACTGTTGTGTATTTCTTTCTTGAATCCAATTAGACTTATTAGCTGCTTCTGGCTCCGGCGATAACTCATCAAGTGATAATCCTAAATCGTATAACAGTTCCTGAAAAATGGACAAAAACAGCTTACTTCTTTGTATCTTTCCTATAATATGAACCAATAAATGATTAAGAAAAACAGATTTTACCGTTGGAATTAAATCCCCATCAGCAAGATGCTCTAAATTAAAAGGCACTTTGAAGCCCTCAGCTTCTGTAGGGACAGTTTCATCATGGTTAGTGAGAACTGAATTCGAAGACTTATCATTCTGTTCAATGGTGCTATACAGATTTTGAACCCTCCTATTGTCTTTGGGTCCACTTCCTTCTGTTGACACCTCTTTGAGGTATAAGGGTTCCTGAATCAGAGAAATATGAAATAGTTTTAGATAGTCATCATCCACACAGATAAATGATAAAAAATTTTCGCATCAGGCATCTTACTTTTAGAACGGCATCCTCTGCAACATGATTTACGACATTAGATGATAAATTAGAGTTTTCACCCTCATTAACCATGTTATGTTGATTGCTTATCTTTCCAGCATACGTCTCAACGCTGCTGCAATGATTATGAACACCGTCATGGTCGTTAGATGCTTCTGGCTCATATGACCCATTCGGGTCTAGGGGGTCCTGATAATAGAAAAATAAACAATAGTTGTGAACATGCTCATCATAACCGACATGGAAAACTGACTGAAAAAAGAAATATATTCTCATAAAGCATCTAACCTCTGACGTTACATTGTTTGCTACATGATTTTCTACATTAGAAAGAGAATGCTGAGTTGATTCACTAGCTTCACCGCTTGAAACATCGGCCTTTTTCTTCAGTTTACAAAGTTTGAAAGTTTTCTACGTAAATTGAAGGGCAAAAAGATCTGTATTATTAAGGTGTATATATAAACAAAAGATCAACCGTCTTGTTGAAATTTTTAGGATGGCAAAGAAAAACAGAACATATAAGCCATAGGATTCAATCATTCAAATAACTTGCTTTCGTAATCATCCATAAATAACAAAGCATGAGGATGCGAAGGTAAACCATATTTGTGATGCAACAGTATCCATAATTTTCCTCATCATCAAAGGAAAGAAAAAAAAAAAAAGATTTAAAGCTGAAGCAAAATATTGGTGCAGTGAAGCTCATGAATAAACTTCATTGAAATGAATGGATATAAAAGAATGTTAGCATGTGAATGATCACTTACTTGGTCAAAATCAGTTGCCTTAGGAGTAACCTTGAGTTCGTACTCATGCATAACCCAAGGAGTCCTGTTTTTGTTCTTATCATTATATTGGCCTTTATGGAAAACCAAGGTCTTCTTGCTGCCAATCTCCTCTCCAGTGTCAGGATTAATTATTTTTCGAGCATTGCCGGTAGGTTTCCAATACCCAACCAGGGTGGTCCTGCTAATTAACTTACTATTGCGGTACTTGTATTTTGGGGGGTACATGAAATACCACAACCGATCCCCAGTCTGCAAAGTCGAACGCCCTGAAAGACAAACACATGCATATTTAACAAATATGAGTATTTGGAAGTGTCGCAACATGTTCAGCAAGACTTCATTCCGGTGATAAACATGCAAAGAAACTGCTAAAATTATGCAATAAATAAATATTATTACCAGGTAATTCCCAAGGCTCTGACTCACAGATGTCTTGGACTTCAGCAATAACTTGGACAACAGAATCAGGGTCGAAGGTTTTGATATGCAGATACTCGATGAGTTCTTCATCAGTTGGGTGGAATCTGAACCCCTTGACGAAATTCATTCTATTTCATGAGATTGCTAAAAGAAACCAGAAAAAGCTGAAGAAGAAGATGAAACAAGAATGATTTATAAGGGTTTAATATTTTACATATATACATATAGATATAGATGCAGTAGTAAAACAACACTTCTTGCTTGCAAAGTTGTGGAACAAAGCATTTAAAGTGGATGCCACTAAACGTGCCTTCCAATATTCCTTATCATAATTTTTATGTCAGCAGGCTTTGATCATCGCTGCATCCTGCCCAACAGCCCAAGTATTTGCTACTTGCTTGGGTGGGTAGCATAACCAAAGTCAAGAATGATCAATATTCTACGGAATGTAGCTTTTCCTTTTTCCTTTTGGCATATGGAATTTGAACTTTGGGTTTTAATATTTTAGGGAATGTAACAACTACGGGACCACATTAAAATGAATCTAGAATTGGTTCCTTATATAGGAATCTTGCTCAAATTACTTATTACTGAACTTGCTCGTCAAGTTTTAGGCTTTAGCTGACCCCACTAACTGTTTACTATCCCAAGTACTTTGCATTTTCGTTATGGTCCCTATTATCTGCTACAGGCACCCAATGCAGACAAGTTCCAGAGTGCTTGACGCAGACTTTCCCCTAGGATAAGGGATTTGCATCTCTATGATCCAACATGGATCTCATGTGCAGCGGTAACCTTCTAAAAACTGCTAGTATCATTATAATAATCTAAGCTATAGATTCTTATCAACCAAGCCACCAAGAGAGTTCATATAGCAAATCTCAAATGGATGTGACTACCAGCATACTAGTTATAAAACAGTACAATATTTAACAAGCATCCTTTCGTGGAAGGAAAGTTTTATTGCCAGCATAAAATGTACAGGGGGTTCATTAAAAAAAAAAAAAACAGATGACAGCAATAAATCTTTAAGTCTGCCATCCAGCTACATATACGCAATAAGTCAGTTCAGAGCTCAAAGTGGGTGGCTCTCCAGATTAAGAACATTAGCATCATTTTCTACACTCTGCAACTTCTTTGAATTCCCCAACAAGACAAGTAAGATGAACATACAAGGGAAGTGCCTTTTGGATGCTTTGTGACCATTATTCTATGTAAGCAAAGATACAAGAGAGACGAACTCCAGGGTTATCCGGCCCTTGGATCTTGTGTTGATAACAAAGTGTTCAGGGTATTTTCTTAACAACATAAGCAGACCATACCATGGTTTCCCCTTGGATTCAGGACCAGGCCAGTCCTCAGATGAAAGATACCTTCTAACTCGGCTGTGATGCCAGATATTACTAAACTGTTCAACCAGCTGAATAAGATGAAATTACAGGAAGTCAGCAATCTTGTAAAATCTTAAAACTAAAAAATCACAGGGCTGAGATAAACAAAATGAGAAAGAAAAAAAAATGCAGGGAACAATGATCAGAGCTCCTTAAGCAAACATTAGTCAATGAATTATCTATTCTTCTTTTATAAAGATTTATTAACTTTTTAGACATCCAATTGAAATATGCTATGGAGATGCAATCATCAAATCATTCAATTTGAACCCATTTAAAACAAATGGAAGTTAGGAGTGGAAATAGTTAGTGCATTTGAAAATCCTTAAATTATAACAATAAACTGAATAAATCTTGTTTGCTCCTCTAAATTGAAGAGGAGGAAAAGGAAGAAGGCATGTGAGAAGAAGAAGAAAAAAAAGTAGAACTACTAGTGGTGGTTGTTTTCATTAATCATTATCACTCTCTGATAAGGATTCTCTTTGTTTTCTTTCTCCAATAAGGGTGCATCATACTTCTGGCATCTTTGAAAACATGACATCAATCAAACAGGAAATGTTGTAACTGCATTCCTACTCTGTCGAAATTTCAAAGCAAAATATAGAATAAAACCATTTCCAAGTCAAAGTCTTTAAAGCATGGTAAAGCACATCAATATGGGAGAATCAAAAAGCATAAGAAGGCTACTATCAAGCTGCCAGGGGTGTCATAAGCAAAAAATCATTAAAACTAAAATGATGCAAGGTCAAAAGCTCAAAATGAAAATAGCATAAGATTTAGATCACCCTAAGCTTAAAACTAACCTCAGCATGAAGTTTCTCCATGGCCATCCATTCTCCAGGACCACAAAGATCAGAAAGCACAGTAGCTACAGATGACACCACATCCTTTTCTTCCAACTGCATAAGTTGTTGATTATCAGATTCACGGTCAACTCTTGATCTTCCCTCTCCCTTCTTCTCTCCAGGAACTGCAGATATTACCGGGCCAATGAAACAGAATTTATCATCCGTTAAGTAAATAAGAAAGATGTATTTCTAGTTACTAAGTTGAGGTAAAATATAGAGAGAAAATGTTGATGGGACCTTCTTCTTTACAGGAACTGCATACATTACCGCGACAATGAAACAGAATTTATTATCCATCAAGTAAATAAGAAAGATGTATTTCTAGTTACTAAGTTCAGGCAAAATACAGAGAGAAAATGTTGATAGGATTGAAAGAGAACAGCTTTAATGAAAGTTCATGTCCTCAGCTGAAAAACTGATAAGTGAAAAAGAGTAACAGAAAACAATAAAACTGTTCATGGAATCAAACAAATAATTTCAGTGCTATAAAAATCAAAAGGAACATTTTTAAATGATAGATATAGCAATGCTTAGCAAATTAACAAAAATTATATACCTAAAACCTCATAGATAACATGATAAGTTGATAACTATAAAAATTACTTTTCTACCAGATTCTTGCTTATTTTCAGGTTGAGGAGGCAGGATATACCACTAGCATCCTTCCAGATTTAGATCTGACTAAAACCAAGCTATGCATAAGCTTAATAGAAAAGAGTCAGATGAAAAAGAAGAATCAACAGCCTATAATAGTGTGGGAAATGAAATTGAATGATGAGAATGTAAGTGTTGCTTGAGTAAATACCGCAAAAGATAACAATAAATGCCACAAAACCAAAGTTATGCCCTCCATGACTGACCGACTATGGCAATTTATAACATCTATAAAGTGTTAAATCAGTGTCAGTCAATACTTTCAAAAATCACTATTCATCATCTCTCTCTTCTCTGGAGGCATCATCACAAGTTTCATTAAAAGCTTCAAGCTGACTACATTGGATGTTCTACTTCTACAGACTATTCAAGTCCTAAGGAGTATCTTTAACAATTACCAAAGAAATTAAAATAACTCAGAACAAGGATAACCCAATGGCTTAGTGCAAATTCTCAAAAACCAGATCAAAATTCACTAGGAGCTGCAGAACGAGAAAAAAGATAAGCAATGGTATATTAAAGCCTAACTTTTGTTAGATCCAACTAAACAGTGTCGACTCTAAGAATTTGCCGTCCACTATATACATCTTCTTCAATTTTTACTGTTATCTAGAGCATTTAAAAATCTAAATTCTGTAAGGCTCTGCTTACAGTGTAACAACAACTAACTCCCAACCAAGAAAAGGGAACCACAAATGAGAACAATAGGAAATCAACTGCAATCACAGCAACAGACGTTGAAATCCTAGAGACATTTTTAATGATTCAAGGAACACAATGGGACACTCCTAGAAAATGATAACAAAGATTAAACCATGAAATCAACAAGGATGATGCTTAGGAAATGAAAGACCATTAGGAAAAAAGAATTCAGATTCAATCTAGCAAATCATTTTCAGTGCTGCAACCACAAGTATTTACGAAAGCCAGTAACTATGATAGCCAAAAAACCAAGAATAACATAGGAAAGAATGCACCCGAGGCAAGCAATATCATAACTCAGACATAGATATTCTCGAAAACCAAGATCTGTCATTCTAATAAACTAACATGACAAATCCCTTTTGCTATCTAACAAATGTCTTAATACTTCAGCATACAAGATGGCAGAAATAATCCCAAAACAACAATAATTCACAGTATATATCAATCTCTAAAAATTTACAAAATAATAAACTTTACAAAGCAATTATTAAGGAATGGTAAATTTTCTTCCTACATTTCCATGATCACAGCTACTGAAAATATAAAAGACAAAATTAGATCAAACAATCGCACAAATGATAAACCTTTTAAGAAAAAACAAAAATCAATTTTGCTAACCTAATCCTCCCGCCAAACCCGTCTTTCCTCCTGACCCGGCTTCCACCCCACTATACCACTCTTCCCTCCTAACCTTCTTCCCACCACTCCCAACATCCTCTTCCTCCCCATACTCCTCCTCATAATACTCTCTTCCCTTCCCTTTCTTAGCTCCCGCTGCCACCACAGCAGAACCAGACACAGACCCCACTGTTCTCCCCGCCTCCATTCCGCCATGGTAACCATGATGCGGCATCCCTCCAGCCGCGGCCCCCAGCCCCTACTGTCTGGTAAATTGAAACATGGTGCCTAGGCGCGAGGGCTCCCCCGAGAATGCTCCTCACGGGGAGAAGAAAGTAAAATTCTTTGTCGCCGATTTGGAGGAGGTCCTGGGAATCGAGCTTGACGGGAGGATTACCAGGAAGGTGGAGTACGCCTTCGACGAGGCAGCCGTTTTTGCCGAGGACTTCAAGCGCGAAACGGCGACGCGTGAAGTCGTAGAAGATGCGGGCGTGGTGGCGCGAAATGTTCATGCCGCCTCCGAGGCTGGCTAAGTCGACGTCGACTGTGGATTTCTTGGAGTTGCGGCCGAGCATTATCGAGTAAGTTTGCATATAGTATTCGAAGTCTTCGCCTTGTAGCTTGGCGAACCCCGCCTCCACGTCGCTCCCACCCGCCGTCCCCATCGTCGAGTTTGGTTTTGATTGAATTATTGATCGATCGAATGGTCGATAAAATGAAAAAGGGTGTCGGAGTTTGGAGGGAGGTTACTTGGTTGTCTGATCTTCTATGGCCTATGAGGGTTGTTTGGTAACTTTATCAGGTAATTTCTTTTAGCAGGTTTGTCAAAATCTAATAAAAATAGCTTCAACTTGTTAAAATAAAATAAAAAACCCCAAGGTAAAATCAAGTTAATGGAATTTGGGCTTGTGGGCTGCTAAAGGGGATCAAACCTTCTGTTTTTTCTCTGCTGATAAAACGCTGCGTTTTCTTCTTCAAAGTCGGTGATGTAAAGGAACATAAAATTCCCAAACAGTCCCATAGCTGGGCATCACTCTCCAAATTCGAGAGCCAAACAAGTGAGAAGAGAAAGAACCCAAAATAATTGAAATCTTCAAATTCCTTAGAAGTAGAAATAATCAAATAAATGCATTTTCTTATGCATTTACATTTAATTACACAACAATTTTTTTTATTTTTTTTATTCCTCACACTAGGAATTTTAATTTTAAAATCCTGAAAAAACTAATCTTTCTTCGGCTTCGGCTCTTCTTCTCGTGATTTCTAACGAATATGGTTTTGGATTAGCAGATAGAGACGTAGGCTGATCTCGTGGAGGGTGCTGGCAAAAGGTCGGTAAAAGAGAGACTCAATGGCAACCCCTCGGACAACTCTCTAATCGGCAGCGTCGAATCACCGGAAAGAGGTTTGGTTTTCTCTTTATTTTCTGTTTGTTTCCACGAAGGTTTTATTGGAAAAAGAAAACCTGGGCTTATTTAGTTTCCTTTTTCATTTATTTACTTTCAAATTTCATATTGGATTTGCAGCGTCGAGGTAAAGAAAAGGCCAACTTGGGCTGACCCAAGTAAAGCCCAAACCCAACCACATCCGGCTTTGGTGCCTTTTTCTACTTAATGCCTAGGCCTTTCTTCTTTCCATGGCTGCCAGCCCAGTCCCGCTTGAAATGAAAGGATATGAAAACCAAAGCATTCAGATCTGGACTTCAGCGGCAAAAAAAAAAAAAAAAATCGTGCCTTAGATGGTAGAAGCCCAAATGAACCAAAGAGTCCGAACCCCTTGGCCGTAAACCAGGTAAAAGGTCAAAAGTACCTCTCTTTCTACTTTGTTTTGTTTCTTTGTTCACTTTTCTTAACTCCTTTCTTCGTTTGCTGTCCCTTGTGACTCTTCTCCTCTTTCATCTTTTTTTTAGTTCAAGTTATGTTCTTTATTCAGTCGATTTACTCGTTGTTCGATCTTATTGTTTAATTACTTTTAGAAAAAAAATCTTAAACTAAAACTTCCAAGTGATGATTTTTGGGAAATTTGCACAAGGGCTTTGAGTTCCTTTGATGAAAAAGCAAAATGGAACTTTGAAAAAATATTTTAAATAAATTTTCCCTCTGATGGCGGTTTGTAGCTTTGATCCGCTTGAGCTGATCGTGTGTGTGTGTTTGTTTGTTTTCATCATTTAAATGGGTTTTAGTTTGCTTACTATTGGATTCAATTTATGGGTTTTAGGCTTTTAACAAAATAACTAGATTTGACAAAGGGTTGATACCGTTACGTGATTTCGCCAGCTGATGTTCGGGACATTTCGCTTATGGGCTTTGAGTTCCGTTCTTATGGAATAATAATGAAATATCATTTCTGCTTGAACCCTTCTGATGGCAGTAAATAGTTAATCTGTTTTCTTTTTATATGTCTGTGTTTTTAGTTTTGCACATTTTGTTGTATGACACTGCCCAAATAGCATTCTACGATTTTTTTTTGCCTTTCATTTTTCCTCTTTAGCTGTGGACGATGGACCTAATAATTGTACAAAGGGACAATCTAAACACTATTACGACTGATTTTGTGTGGTTAGATTAGAGTGAACTAGATACTAAAGATTTCATTAATGCGTTCTTGGTTTATTTAAAGCTTATTAGTTGGTGCCTCTACTTATACATGCTTTCTAGGTTTTTCCAACTGATAATGAAGTGTAAACAAACCGTTTGTTGTTTCTGTTTTATCTTGTTTGTTGGTGATTTTTTCTACTTCATTTTGCAGTTTATTATACGATGTGTTTTTCGTATTTGTACAAATCTTCATTGCTTTATAAATATCACTGACAAGACCCACATGCTTATGCTTAGACGCACTCTATGTGGATTAAATGGTTGTTAGTACTTGAGTCTTTGACACAGCACTAGATTGTTTGCATTTTGGTTTTTACCTACACACGATCTGTCTTTGTCTGTTTAAAGTTTTAAGTGGTTTGAAATAAAATCAGGACTTCTGAACCAATTATCATTGCCAATCCGATGAAGCATGTTTTGAAGATTGCTAGTGGTCATCTCTGCGCTTTGGGTTGGCTTCTTGCAGGCAGCCACAATACCACAAAGTCATACTTGGTTGGTGAGTTTTTTTTTTTTTTTTTGCCTTAGATTTTCTTGTTTTATTTATATCCACCTACTTTGTTCTATGATTTTTTTCAGCTACCCATCTATTTATGCTATGGTTTATTGGTGGTTGGAGTTGGTCTAATGCGATTCCCAACTCGCCTCAGGAAGCATTGCTGCTGCAGCAGGTTTCAGTATCTTTTTTTTTTCTGTATATCATAAAGTTTTTATTATATATATGGGTAATTAGTGATGAATGTCTTCCCCATTTCCTTTCCTCTCCTGTTTTTCCAGTATGCTTTTGAGCAGGCTGGTACTATGTGGAAGTAAAATGTTATTGGTAACATGTGGAAATAATATCTGGAAGCCACTTACAATTTGTTGGTGTTGCTCATGCTTGTTTAGTAATTTTTTTCCCCCAATATAACCCATTGAAAGTGTGGAGTAAAAATTCTCTGTGGAATTAATTTTTGCATTTCATCAATTATGTTAATCTTGCACAAAGCTCATGCATTTCGATCTTTCTTCTATGATGGTGCAAAATGACATGTTTATGCTTAACACATATCTTATTTCAAGAGTCAGACACCTATGGTAAAGTTAGTTTCATGATCTCACAGTGCTTTATGCATCACTAGATTGGTTGAGCTTGTTTGGTATGATCCAGAGAGTAGTGACCACCAAGCTCTAGTAAATATACAAAGAAATTGTTCATTGGGATTTACTCTTGATAGTGGGCAGGAAGGAGATTGGGATGACGGGTCTTCATTGTGGAGGGGAGATTTGATTAGGATTTTACTTTATATATTCAAATCAAATGAAAAACAAAATGATATTGGTATCCTCGAAAGTTTGTTTTCCAAAATATTACTAATAGTCTATTTCTAAGTTCTATAAGCAACTTTAGTTTCCAAAAAATCTTATTACTGTTCGGATTGATCTGTTTCTGGATTTATAATTTGCATTTTGAACCAATTTAAAGTAATTAAATTTGTTTTATAAAAATGGGTTTCAATATCGAAATACATTCTATCAAACATAGGGACTATTGTGATGAAATCAGACGTCCTTTCTCTTTTTTTATTCTGCAGGACCATCTTATTTTCAGGTATTTGCTTAAACGTAAAACTTTCTTTGCTTTTGGCCATTTCACTGTCACTATGGGTGGCTTGAAGTTTGTTCAAAATTTTGAATTCGGATTGAGTTCACATTCAAATGATTTATATAATCGATATTTAATAAATTTAAAATTTAATTTTCACTATATATAATTTTTTTATAAAGAAATATCAATCATTATGTTTTTGGTACATAATATCAGTCAAATTTTAAGAGTCAATATCACTGGCTTTGGTTGCATTGTGATAATCTCTAAAGGCAAAGAGCCTAAAGATTATGATTTCATATATTATAAAAATAAAAAAAATAAAAAAAACAAAAGAAATGGTTTTCTAAGGGTTTTTTTTTTCCTAGAATTTATGTGGATATTCAAATTTTTTTACAAAAAAATTCTATAAACCCTAACATATCCATGCAATTATTACGTATCACATGTTTTCCTCCATTGACAGCTTGCTCATGTCTGCGCAGAAATATATATATATAAAGGTTTTTACCCTCTGCATGTTCTTTCACGTGCATAATAAAATAGACTGAAATTTACGTGAAGGTTTTCACTTTTCAGGCAACTAACAATAACAATTGCCAGTTGCCGCTCTTCATCAAGGCCTCAGCAACTTTTTTGTTTTGGGGGTATTGAAAATAAAATAGTAGCCTTAATAATTTTTAATACAATTGGACACAGCTAAAGAAAATAAGAGATTCAAACATATTTCCGAAAGAAAGAGATTTAAACATTGAATCTTAAATTCTTGATCCTTTGTTGGAAAGGTTACAACTATCAAATCTTTACTCAAATCAATGAACAAAAACAAGTCTTCAAAATTTGTCATTATGGAAAAGAAGGAGAATTAGAAGATTTAGACAAAATGAATTATTTTTTTTTAAGCAGGTATAGGTTTTTATTTAATAATTCGCTATAATGTTTTTACGTCCAGAGTCCTCTAAAGATCAAACAAGATAAAATTCGAAATTTGATTTAGTTTATTTATACATTCGGTGACATTAAGTAAGGATAGGTTTTTATTTAAGCATTCTCTAGAATGTTTTTGTATCCAGAGTCTTTTAAATATTAAATAAAATAAAATGCAAATTTTGAATTAATTTGTTCATGCATTCGGTGACATCAAGTAAATTTAAATGTTTGAATCTTAACATTTACGATCTTTTGAAAATAAAATCAAATAAAAGAATATAATTAATAAATATAAAAAGAGATTTTAATTTTTTTAAACATTTAATTTTTAATTGAAAATCATATCCAAACTTCCAATGTTGATGTCAAAATCAAATTACTAGTACCAACTTCATTAATTTGATGATTACAAAAAATAATTAGGTCAAGAATATATCTCAATTTTATTTCATAACTTGTTTAAAATATTTCCAATTAATAATGTATTTTTTAAATTATACTAATAATCATGTATTATATTTATATAATCAACTATTACAATTATTGAATAATCAACTAATTAACTATAATATTATTAAATAATCAAATCACAAACAATTAATTATAAGACCCCTTCATTTTTAAAACATAAATGTAAAACCTATGGTTACAAAAATATTTTATTTATTTCAAATCAAATGCTCATATTTTAACTAAAATTATTTTTACTTTATGGATTTTGATGTTGCAAGTTTTTACTTGATTTTACTATCACTACTGTAATTGAGATTTTTAATCAAAATTTGACGACAAAACAAAAGTCAAAAGCCATGCTGAACAGATTCTTACATACTTTTTTTTTTTTTTTAAATAAGTTTGAAACTTCTCCAATGGCTGCCGCCTGTATATAGATTCCAAAGGAGGTCTGAGCTCTGAGTTCTCAAAGTATTTTTTTACACAGACAACTTTTTTTGTTTTCCCAAGATTCCAGCTCAAAAAACACCACCATACCATATTCCCTTCCCTTTATTCATTTGACAACCATCTCGTCTCCTCCCTTGCCTTCCTTTTTCCCTCACTGTGAAGCAAACTCTCAAACACTTCACATTGCATTATTTTTCACTCAGAGGACTCAAAATGCCAGTCTCTCCAGATCCAGCCCTTTGACAAAACCCAAAAGAAAAACCCATTTCTGTAGACTCGTTAAAACATTGAAAGTTTAACAAGAAAAAAAATGGGTGGTTTGAGAGAGTCGTGGTGTTTTTGCAAAGGAGTAAGCAAGACAGAAAAAATGAAGGGTACCATTTTCTCAAGTAAAGCTCAGGCGATGGCCAGAATTATCGGCGCCGCCGTCAATGGAATCTCAGGCACCGGATTCCTCATCCACCGGAATCTTCTATTAACTACTCACGTTAACCTCCCTTCTGTAGCTGCTGCTGAGAGCTCCGAGATCCGGCTCCAAAACGGCGTGGCTGCCACTCTCGTTCCTCACAGGTAAACTTTCTTTTTTTCCTGGGTTTCGTACTTCTTGTTCAATTAATGTTGAAAATGAGGGAATTTTAATGTCATTTACTTGATGTTGTTATCATTTACTATAATGAAAATGCTTTTTGATTTATGATTGGTTTATTAAAGAAATGTGGGTCCAAGATTGATAGTTGTAGAATTGATTTTCATACTTGGTAGAATTCTCAGCTTTGAGATTTGATTGAGCTAATTCTTTTGCCTTAACCTTTTATGCTAATATTTCATTAGATGTTCGAACATAAGGTTGTCAAGTTTACATTAGGAAAATAACATTCTTTATTAATCTTTGTTATAACTACAACCTCTTTCGTGTTGACATTTCATTGCCATAAATTTACTATGAATGTCTACTTTAACTGCTATTTGTGCTTCATTTCTCCTAGAAGTTAAATTATTTTAGATTATTAGGAGGCCTCTAATAGTTTTACTTTAACTAGTAGGTATGCGGCCGAGGTTTGGTTATTGGATTTTATGTATTAGTATCAGGTGCTAATGATTAGTACTTTGTTTAATTTATTTAATTTCAAAATATGTTTATGCGTGAGGACGTGGTAGCTTGAGTATCCTTTAGTTTTCTTCAATGAAGTTGTGTGGGGGGAAGATGAAAGATAGTATGCCTTTTGGAATAATGTATATACAAGATAATTTACCTCAACCTAACCATGGATGCGCCCTGAAATTTTAATATTTCCTTTACCTATGATGTCTTGAATTTGAATTCCATGGTTCTCTTATTCAAGGCAAGTTCTTTCCCATTGGCAGCCGTCAGGTACTAGTGGCTATAGGAATGCCCTCACTCAGTTCACTCTTAGAGTATGTTGAAACTCTTGATAGATGATGAAAAGATAATCTAATGCCTGATGTTTCATTGGCTTGTTGTAGTGAGCTGATAAATGCTCTGATTGTTCTCTTGGCTGGCCCATTTTGTGGCTGTGTTACGGTTTTACTCCACCTTATAGCCTCCACTTCCCCTCTGCTTCTTCTTCTTTGTTTTTGGTTTAATAGTTTCATGATTAAAATTCCTCTGGTAACTAATTTACTGATATTATGCATGGAACAAGGAAAACAGGCGGCAGAACTCGTGAAATATTTCTTTCTAACTCTTCTTTCTTTTATTTAGCATACTTCAAACTTAATTCCTGTCTTTAATCTGGTTGCAGGTTTTTCATTACCAGCTCTGTTTTAGATCTAACAATAGTGGGCCTAGATGCCATGGATGGCGAATCAAATACCCAGGGGCAGCAACCTCATTACTTGAAGACCTGTTTTAAACCAAATCTAGATCTAGGAAGTGTTGTTTACATTCTAGGCTACACAGAGAAACAAGAATTGACAGTAGGTGAAGGAAAGGTGGTTATTGCCACTGACAATCTCATAAAACTTTCAACTGATGGAATAATATGGAACCCTGGCTCAGCTGGATTTGATGCACAGGGGAATCTTGCATTTATGATCTGCGATCCTATGAAGCTAGCTACATCTCCTAATACCAAGTCGTCCTCAACTTCTTCATCCTCATCATCATGGAAGAAAGATACTCCTATGCAATTTGGTATTCCTATTCCCATCATTTGTGATTGGTTAAACCAGCATTGGGAAGGTAGTCTTGATGAAGTGACCAAACCCAAGCTACCAATTATTAGATTGATGTCCTCTGGCCAGAAGAGTGAGCATTCTTCTGCATCCTTCACAATGCGCCAGGTTTTCAAGTCAACGGAACTTTATAACGACAGGACTCCATCTTCATCAAATATAATCTCGAAAACAAGGGATCAACCAGGACCAAGCTCTTCTGCTGCGGTGAACACTGTTGAAAAAGAAACGCCACTTTCTGATCCATATGTTGCACATGTGCAAGGAATCCCAACTCCAGAAATATATGAATCACCAAAGTTGACTGCAGTCCCTCTTAGGAAGAAAGAGACTAGCCAAATCCAGCTTTTGGATATAAATTTTCCTTCCAGGATTGCTAAAACTGAAGTTTTGCATCCAGCCAAACAGCTACATCTGAACTCAGATGACAATGGTCTAAAGGAGCTTCCTCCAGAAATCCCATGGACAGAAGATCAGATCAAGAATAGAGTACAGACAAGTGCCAGTGCCGATGCTGATGTTGCCTCAACGGAATCTGTAAATGGTGCCCAGAGTGAGTTCCAGTCTAGTTCATCTCCTATAGAACTTTCAGAGCTGCATAATGGGTATAGCAGTGAGGAGGAGACCATGTACTCTGCTGAAACTGCTGAGAGCCGAAACTACACAAGTCCTAGAGAGGGAAAGTTTCAACAAGTGGCGAGGAGCCAGAGTTGTGTGGGTTACACTAGATGGGGAGCTGTTCAAAGAAATCCTGTGGCTCGCAGGGCTTTGCTAGAAAAGCAGAGGAGTTTTATCCATGGAAAGAAGACTTACTCACAAGGGGCAACGTCTCAAAGGAGTAACGACTACTTTAGCCCTACAGTATCCTCAATCATGAAGAAGCGTAACAACTCAGAGCAGCCACCAAGCCAACCACGCCAAAGCACCGATCATTTATCCCCAAGATGGATGTTTTAATGATTAGTGATGAGCATGATACCAAATGAGGACAACAAGCCAACAATAAATATATAGCTGTTTACACTTTCTCTATTAAATGCCTTTATTATTTGCATTTACTGCAACTAATTTGTTGAGACACTGTGCAGACTGATTCAAGGTGAATAAGAAAGGATTTGGCCATGATATTGTAGTTCTGACCAGTGATCCAAGTAGCCACATTGTTAATACAATTGCATTTTGAGACGCGATTGCCAGCAAGTAGCTTTGAGAACAACTTTATAAGTATAGAAATCTACTTCAATTTTGCAAATGGAAATTTACGAGACTGCATTATCACTGCTGTTACTGCCTCAAATGTATGAGACTGTAACTATTGTCCATTACAGGCTTCTAATTGCTGATAGTTCCCCATTTCTGATAGATTGTTGGAGAAGGGTTTTTTTTTTTTTTTGGTTCTTTGGTACAAACTTGGCAAATTCTTTACCTGAGGAATGCTCCTTCGTGCTCAAGATGACGCTTTAGTGTCTCTGTCATTGGGGCCACTTTTCATTGTTCTATTTTACTCTCATTGGACGACCCTAACTTGCAATAATAGCTGTTTGACAAAATTTCTCAAAGAATACTTAGCTTTATTCATAACCACGGAAAGCCTTGCAAGAAAGAAGAGAGTTAGATGGTCGCACACTTAAAATAACAAGGACGCCAAAATGGCAGTGTCATCCATTACCATTAGCACAACGCCAAGTGCCACGGAAGGAAAGCACTAAAAGCAAGTTCTTTAAAACCCTATTGACAAAAGAAAAGCAAAGAGAAGTCGATTGAATATTGTTTGACTTCTCCCCACTTACCTAATTTCTGTCAAAATTTAGCAGTCGAAAGAAATTTAGTGAATCCATGGATGTCGTAACAGATTTCATTTTTTTCTTGCTGCCTTGCCCGAATTCCACACTCTCTTGCTTAAAATGATGCATTTGTTCTTTCGTGCACATATTGTTTGATAAAATGTCGAATTGAAATTATTAAAGCACTTTTGAAACTTGTGCTTGCTACTCAAGTTGGGTCGATGATTTCTCACCTGTCTGCTGCTTGATTCCATGATTATGGTAACTTGTTATTTGGACTGTAACATGTGATCATGATTTGGATATAAAACAAAAATAATTTAAGAGAAATTCTAAATAATCTGAAAATGAATCAATCCCAATATAAAACCTTAATTTTTTATTTTAGAGTTTATATTATTTATTATTTATTTTTGAATTTGAATCATTTGACACATCTTTTAGCTTAAAATTTAACCTTCTTAAGAGATTCCCTCAACACATGAATGATCAAGTTTACCTAATAGTTAAATACAAGAGAGTCGTTGGCATTTGTAATCATATTTTAGTCTTAAAAATCATATATTTCGTCTATTCTATTTTTTTTATCTATCTTTTTTCTTTAAGATGTTTCCAAGTTATATATATTTTGAATATCTAAAATTTTTAATATTTTATATTTTAAAATTGTTTTTTATGACTTTTTATTTTTTTGATACTAAAAATTATAAATCTTTAATTTTATAAAAAAATTAAAATTTAATATTAAATACATTAAAATTATATTTTTTTAATTTTATAAAAATTAAAACACACCAAATATTTTGAAACGAAAAAAATAATTATTTTTATAAAATCATTAATAATATTCCTGAATACATGCTTTGTGGTTGTATAATATTTTTTTTTTGTAAGAAATAGGAATGAATTAATTATAAAATAGTACGATACATAATATATCCAGTTTTATCTATGAAGATAAATCTTTAACAAAAGAAGAAGGTTCACTAAACACCACATAGTTGACCTCGTAATGATTAGAACTATTACAATAATTGCTACTATCAAATCGGATAAGGGCGTCAGCACACATATTCTCTTTCTTAAACACGTTAAGCATATATTGATCTTCAAGATTTTTCATCAACTTCTTACAATCAGAAACCAAAGAGAGTACCACAAGATTAGTCATATAATGATTTTTAATCATAGAGATAACAGTGATAGCATCAAATTTAATTTTCAACTTATGAATATTGAGTATTTCATAAAAAATAATCTATCTCTGAAAGCTTACAATTCAATCAAAATATTTGAACACTTTAATATATTTAAAAGAATTAAAAATTTATTTTCTCTCACTATTTCGAATAATAGCTCTCAACTTTTATTTTTTCAGGTTATCAATATTGAATCATTTGTGTTTAATTTATACCATTCTTCATTGAGAGGTTTTTATCTAATGAACACAAAAAATTACAACGAAACCCAAATTTTTCTTCGACTCATCGTAAAAAATTCAACAATCTTCACAGTGAGTAATTTCACAAAATCAACGATCTCACCATCGTATCTAAAATTTCTTCCATTCCTTTCAAGCCAAATCTCCCATAATGAATTATTTTATCTTTATCCTAACTCCCCGTAATGTTACTTTGTTTTCAAAGAGTTAAGTCAACAGTCAACAATTTCACAATCACCCACGTGCATGGCTCCCGCTCCACTCTCTTCCCTTAAATTTTAATCCTCCTTAATTAATTCATCGAAAAAATTGTCTTATGCTAATAAAATACAATTAAATCTTCGACAAGCATAAAATAGTTAGATCCATTCATTAATTAAAAATAAAATTAAACGTACGAAAATTGATTAATTTTCCATAATCTAAATCTTCATCAAACAGATAGTGTCTTGTATTTGAGGTAACTAAGAACACTTTTGTGTTGTTAATGCTTTTGGAGTCGCCTTGGACTTATCATTAAGATTATCTTGCTATTTTCTTTTTTTTTGGAGTAATTGTTTTGGTGGAGTGCTTAACTTCCCCCCAAAGTTTTCTCCCATCTTATTGGTTAATTGACAATTGAAATTAGAACAAGAGATAAGAGCATACGAATTGGCCAATCAACTTCTAAAATAATTATCCAAGGCAATTGCTTGTTGCACTTGGATAAAGTTTCATCCATTATGGCCAATTCAATTTAATATACGTGGAAGGTAATTCTTTTATAAATTTATTTGAATTAATCTTGAACGAAAATGAATAAAATTAAAAAAAGTACTTTATCACTTAATAAAAGAATTCCAATAGTGATGCGTCCGTAGGATTAGTAGTTTGACTATGATTATGGTTAAACACACATTGATTTTGAGCCAAATTATGTGATCTTACTATTGTCTCCAAAGTCCAAACTCACCCTTTCTTTTTTTTTTTTTTCCAAACTCACCTTTTCAAAAAATTGTTATAATCAAATAAATATTTTTTCCTGTATTTTGAAAATTAATATAATGAAATTTTTTGGTACAAATAATATAATATAATGTAATTTTGTTTTCAAATAATACTAATTGCTAAATTATTGCCCAGGAAATGCGGAACTTCTCCCTGGTAATAATAAAAAATAAGTACATAATCACGTGTGAGGAACATTAATCTCGTAAATCATGTGCAACCCAGTCGTAATTGGAAACCACTGTCTGTATCCCCGCAATCCAAAACAGATCCTCCTCGGTCCCATCAAAGTATCAAATAAACCAAAAAAATAGCAAGCGCGAACAAGAAAAAAACTGCTGAAGCAGTGAAGGTAGGTTTCTTGTCTTTGTTGCCAAAAGCAAAAGGAGAGAGAGATGTTGAAGCTTTCTTCTTGTAATGTGACGGACCAAATTAACGCCTTGGGTCAATGTAGATTCGTGGGTTCACCTGACCCACTCTCCTTTCGCCGGCGTACTCCGGTCGTGGTCTCCTGTTCTCCGTCCTGTAGACTCAACCTGACGCCGGTTCAAGCCGTTCTGTCGGGCCAGCAACAATTCGGGACGGATCTGGGCGAATCCGGATTGGTTAGTTTGGCTGACCAGCTCCGGTTGGGTAGCTTGACGGAAGATGGATTGTCTTATAAAGAAAAGTTTATTGTGAGGTGTTATGAGGTTGGGATTAACAAAACTGCCACTATTGAAACCATTGCTAATCACTTGCAGGTATCTTTTTTATCCTTCTTTTTTCAAAATCGGAGTTTGAGGTTATTTGTATTTGTTTTCATGCATTTTGGGATTGTTTTTCGAAGTTGAAATTTGGGGATTAGCGATATAAAAAAGTTGGGATTTTGAGAGCATCTGGGTATGCTAGTTTAGCTTTATTTATTTACATGCGATTGTCAATTTTCGATTTTTTTTGGACTTTATTGTTGGAAAATGTTACAGAACTTCATGCCTTTTCTGATGGTTACTTTCTTGAGTTTTTTTATATTGGTCGGTGCATTGAATCTTATTCTGTGTATTTTGTAAGTTTTGATATTGAAATTGATTAAATAAAAGCTAAAAGGCTAAAAGGCTAAAATACTAAAAAAACCCCTTCAACTATTTCACTTTTCTTAAATAAGCTCTTATACGCCTTATTTTTTTTATTTGTATCCAAATAAGCCCTTTTTTTAGACAAAGGATTGATTTATATTAATGGCTTATTTAGGTACAAGTTGTAAGTTAAGGGCAGATTTGGGCGTAAATTAAAAGTGAAAGGCTTATTTGGATGTAATAAAAGTATAAAGACTTATCTAAATAAAGTGGTAAAGTTCAGGGGCTTTTTTATTCTTTTAGCCAAGCTAAAATTGAATGTTGAAGCTGGTAAGTTTTTATAAAAGGGATCTATTTAGCTTTGAATTGATTTCTATTTACTCATTTTTATAGGATTTGACAAACTTCACTTTAGGAACTCTACCTTAGGTTTTGCTCTTTCCTTTTTTGGTTGGGTCATTTAACAATGGTTGGTTTCCATATATAGTTTATACCTGCAAATTATCTGTTAATTTAGTTATACCTTGGTGACAAGTTTTAGTAACTGTGTATAAAATGAAAAATACCACATTTTCAAATTTTGTTTCTTTATTCTTTACAGGAGGTTGGAGGTAATCATGCTCAAAGTGTTGGATTTTCAAGAGATGGGTTTGCTACCTCTCCCACCATGAGAAAATTGCATCTCATATGGGTGACTGCACGCATGCACATCGAAGTATACAAATACCCTGCTTGGTGCGTATTTGTGTCCTTAATTTAACAACATTTTCCATTTCTAATTTATTTTTGACAGTTCGATGTTGATTTTGTGGCGTAGGAGTGATGTGATTGAAATAGAAACGTGGTGCCAAAATGAGGGTAGAATTGGAACCAGAAGGGACTGGATTCTAAAGGACTTTGCTACTGGTGAAGTTATTGGAAGAGCTACAAGGTCATCTTGAGTTTTCCCCCCTACCGTCTTCCCCCTGTTGCGTTTTCTGTGCATATTAGAATATTCATAACATGAAAAGACTGGAGGGCGTTGTAATTTTTTATGCACTATGGTCCACGGTGAACATTTACATTAAAGTTAGAATTTATTTACTGGTTGTTTAGATTCTTTCCCGTGAATAATTCATCCTGCAAAACCTGCTGCACTTTCCCATCTGTATAATCTGGTTCTTTCCTGTTGTATTGTACTTCTATCTTGAGTTAAAGTCTCTATCATGAATGCCATTGGGATTTTCTTCATTTGTGCAATATCTTTTCTAGATTGACCCTGCTGATCGGAATTAATGTGTTCTTATATATTTCTTAAGATTAGATGTATTCTGAAAGCTGATCTCATGTGGTATGATTTCAGCAAGTGGGTGATGATCAACCAGTACACTAGGAGGCTGCAGAAAGTTAGTGATGATGTCAAGGAAGAATATTTAGTCTTCTGTCCACGAAAACCTCGGTAGGTGCTTTTCCTTACCTGTAGGCTAAATTGTAGCATTTTTAATTTCTTTAATTACCTAATTTAATGTGATGCTGAATAACGATGACATGGTTATTCTCCATTAAGTACCTTGTGTTATTCTGTCCAATTTCTGAATTGCTAATGCCCAATGCTATATCAAAGTTGTGACTGAAGCTGGATGCCTGATAGAATAAGTGCCTAATATCAAATGAGTTGTAAAAAATTGCAACGATTCCCATAGGATTTTCGAGGCCTGAAAATATGTGTGTTTATCTAGCTTGAAAAGCTCGAAAATGATTAAGGGAGGCCAATTTAAGAATTTTTATTAATGAATCTCTCCTTTTACATATAAAAAATGTGATTGAAGATTCTTGGAAATGGGTCATTTGGAGTACAGTTCTAAGCTGTTTTTTGAGGTCAGGTCAGTGACACTAGAAATGGCTCAATGATTTCAACTGTTAAGTTTGATGTCAGTCTTTTAATGTGGTTTGCCAAGAAGAGATTAGGAACATTTTGGTAAACATGAAGACAGTGTTGTAATTGCATATTAGAACTTTCAAATTTATTTGCTTTGCATGCCCCACTTCATGATCAAAGTTGACTGAAGCTGGATCGGGTACTCAATAATATAAACGCCTCATGTCAACTGACTCATTGGAATTTGAAATTAATCTTTTAAGATGGTGGACTAAATGTTCAAGTTATTGGAAACTTTAGAATCTGGATTTTTTGTTGTATGAAATGTTGTGAAAATGCTGAAGACAGTACAATCTCCAGCTTACAGGATAAAATTTGCAACTCGTGTATCAGTATGTTAGTATAGCTGAACTTCATAAGTTCAAGTTACATTTTCCCTGTTCTCATTTATGCTATTTGCTTTAAGGAATATATTGTTTCTTGTTTAATTGATCCTCTTCTGGCGCTTACAGATTAGCATTTCCGGAGGAGAACAATAAAAGTTTGAAGAAAATTGCCGAATTAGAAGATCCTGTTCAGTATTCCAAGCTTGGGCTTATGGTAAGAATATCTGATTTATCTAAGCAATCAGCAAATTGTATATTCTTTCAAATTATTAGTGTGCTTTCAAAATTTGCAGCCAAGAAGAGCTGATCTGGACATGAACCATCATGTCAATAATGTCACCTACATTGGATGGGTTCTGGAGGTCAGTAGAGAGGACATCCTAAAATTCCTTTTTTTCTTTAGACTTTCAATGTGCAAAAATGGATGGTTTAATTGTTCCAGTTGATATCATAAGCTAACAATTATGCATGTCGGTTTGGCAGAGCATGCCTCAAGAGATCATTGACACCCACGAACTGCAAACTATAACGTTGGATTACAGGCGGGAAAGCCAACAGGATGATGTGGTTGATTCGCTTACGGGTCCAGAACCAGTGGAGGGTACTGAAACAATATCAGAGCTTCATGGAACAAATGGGTCTGCAGCTACAAGAGAAGACAATGAGGACTGCCATCAGTTTTTGCATCTCTTGAGGTTGTCTAGTGATGGACAGGAAATAAATCGAGGTCGTACTGAATGGAGAAAGAAACCTGCGAGATAAGGAAATTAGTTTTATTAAACTTTTCCTTCTTTCTCAATTTGCAGCTTCACCATTTTTTTTTTTTTGGTTTTTTTATTTTCTTATTCACTCCCAAAGGATTTTGCTTCAAACTTAGTAGTTGTAGGGTGTGTATTGTGGCGTGGAGCTTGAATTAGATATAGCAATAGAAAATTTTGCAATAAAAATTTATCGTTGATGCACCCGCTGCTTCCATTTTTAGTTTGTTTTTTTTCCAGCAATAGTTCATGAATACGTAACCTAAAAAATAAGATTTGAAATTCCGGTTTATGGATCTTTTGCTTTAAAACAGATTTCTTTAGTGTATAGATAATTTTTTAGCAATCCCTCGTAGAAAGAGTTGATACTGACGAATACAAATAATGCATGTTTCATCCACATCCAAATGGCTTAGAAATTGAAGTCTAATGAAGTAGCCCATGATCAGGGATCACCATTTCTTTTCCATGTAGAAAAATGGGCTAGAGTTTATATTAAAAAAAAAAAATACAAATAAACCTACAGAATAATGGTCTATCACTGATCAGTGATCACCATACATCCTTGAACTATCAATATTACACATGCACACCATTAAAAAAAACACAACTAAACATTACAATTCCATACATTCCGAGCCCTGAGATTAGTCCATGAAAATAACCGAACTACCAAAATTAACTGATGCCATACTGGAGCTAAAGATCATGCTAAATGCAATCCTTAATAGAGACATACATGATACATGACTAACTAAGCCCTATTTGTAGCTACTTTTTAACGTTTTGAATCAGCATAGGCAGGTCAGATTACGAGAATTGTATTCATTCAATATGTTTGTTTGGGGTGCCAACCCCTGATCCAATATGTTATAGTCGCAAAATTTCTAGTGATGTCCTCAATATTATCACTCTTTTAGTGTTATTAACAATATCTATCGTCTGGGTAACTTTCTTTTGCCTCCTCCAGCATAGCTTGAAAGGTTTCACGCTCTATATTGTTTGAAAGCTTGGCACCCTCATAACCTCTGCCAGAAAAAGAGTTTTTGAGACAAAAAAAAAGAGAAGCCATAAATTAACTGGAAACTCAGAATCATATGGACAGAGCATTGTTACCTCTTCCACAAGATCAAACCATCATTGTGGGAAGAAATCACAACCATGATAATCTACAATGTTTCCCTCTTCTTCCATCACAGACCTTCAGACTTGGACACATTAAAATCAAATGCATACTACTAATG